>CAJQZJ010004856.1:11127954-11175956 GCA_907164525.1 Lophiomys imhausi | reverse complement strand
TATTGGGCTGTTTAAGCTGTTAATCTGATTTTGATTTAGTTTTGGTAAGTGGAATTTATCGAGGAAATTGTCCATTTCCCTTAGGTTTTCAAATTTAGTGAAATATAGATTTTTAAAGTAATGCCCGAATATTTTCTGGATCTCCTCAATGTCTGTTGTTATTTCTCCCTTTTCATTTCTGATTTTGTTGATTTGTGTTCTTTCCCTTTGCCTTTTAGTTAATTTGGCTAGGGGTCTGTCTATTTTGTTGATTTTCTCAAAGAACCAACTCTTGGTTTCATTGATTCTTGGTATAGTTTTTTTGATTCTAAGTTGTTGATTTCAGCCCTAAGTTTGATGATTTCCTGTCTTCTGCTCTTCTTGGGAGTGTTTATTTCTTTTTTTTCCAATTCACCCAGCTTAGCTGTTAGTTCACTAATATGAGCTGTCACAATTTTCTTTTTGAAAGCACTTAGTGCTCTGAACTTTCCTCGTAGCACAGCTTTCAATGTATCCCATAGGTTTGAGTATGTGGTGTCTTCATTGTCGTTGGATTTTAGGAAGTCTTTGATTTCCTTTCTTATTTCTTCCCTGACCCAGTGGTCATCCAGTAAGGAGCTGTTCAATTTCCATGTGTGTGTAGGCTTTCTGTTGATTCTTTTACTGTTGAAGACCAGCTTTATTCCGTGGTGGTCTGATAAGATACAAGGTGTTATTTCAATTTTCTTGTATCTATTGAGACTATCTTTGTGACCAATTATGTGGTCAATTTTGGAGAAGGTTCCGTGGGGTGCTGAGAAAAAGGTGTATTCCTTTGTGTTTGGGTGAAACGTTCTGTAGATATCTGTTAGGTCCATTTGTTTCATGATCTCTGTTAGACTCAATATTACTCTGTTTGTCTTCTGTCTTGATGATCTGTCCTTTGTTGTGAGTGGGGTGTTGAAGTCTCCCACTACTAATGTGTTGTGGTCGACGTGTGCTTTAAGTTTTAGAAGTGTTTCTTTTACGAAAGTAGGTGCCTTTGTATTTGGGGCATAGATGTTCAGTATTGAGATTTCCTCTTGATGAATATTCCCTTTAATGAGTATATAGTGTCCTTCTTTGTCTTTCTTCATTAACTTCAGTTGGAAGTCTGTTTTGTTTGATATTAGGATGGCTACTCCAGCTTGCTTCCTGGGTCCTTTTGCTTGGAAAACCTTTTCCCAGCCCTTTACTCTGAGGCAGAGAAGATGTTTTTAAAATTGTGATGCAAGTTAGTATGAAAGCTGAGTTAGATATAGAACTTTAAACCCATGGAGATAGTTAGATGGTAGAATGTTAAAGTCAGTGGCTAAATACATATGGACTGGATATTGAGAATGTATGCTAAGCCATATAACTCTTAGAATTGTGGCCTATTTATTTCAGTTGTTTTTTACTGTATTTATTGTTATAAGAGTAAGAACCATTTGTTGGACTAAAAAAAAAGAATTATGCATTCTCGGGGAAGGGTGAGAGGGTAGGAGGGTGGGGCTGGGAGGGGTGGAGGGAGAGGGCTGTGATGGAGATCTAACTTGATGTAATAAATAAAAATTTAAAAAAAGCAAATACCAATAACAAAAATAGCATGATAAATTTACTTGCAATGCATTAGTATTACATATGCTAAAATACTTAAAACTAATAGTAACAAAAGTTTTGCTGATTAAATCCAAAACAAAACAAAACAATGACATTATGAAATTCACAGGCACATGGCTGGAGCTAGAGAAGATCATCCAAAGTGAGATAACACAGACCCAGAAAAACAAGCATGATTTGTACTGACAAATAAGTGAATATTATTATAAATAGTACAAATATAAATGAACACTTTGTATTTCTTTCACAGATAACCATGCTACAAACAAGAGAATGGAAGAAGCTAATTAACAAGGTGGACCCAAGGAGGAATGATGTAATCTCACTGAAAGAGGAAATAGATTTGACATCTAGACATTAAGGATGGATGGAAGGAAGGGACTGTGTGGGGGAGGGGTGTTGTTGTGAACAGGAGGGATGAGGTGGGGCTAAGGTTCTCCTTCAGTTCAGCACAACCTATTCTTCCTTGGTGAAGGCATGTGGCTCTGTGGTCAAGAGCTTGCCTACCAGTTAGTTATAAGGCTCTGAGTTATATAGCACTATCCAAGATAAACAAGCAACATCAATCTTCGTGATATTACAGTGAAAAGAGTTTGCTTCTAAGTATGCTCCATGGAATTTTCTATTACTTCATGATTTTTATGATATAGAAATAATATGCTTTTATATGATACTTGCGAAATAAATTATTAAAAGATGAGCCTTGAATGAAAACTGATTTGATATACAAGTGCACAAGATTAGAATGTTGTGTTTTTCTAATTTATATCTATAATACATGCACTTTCTGGTGGACAGTTAATTTTCTCTATTTTCTGGAGTATTTGCTTTTACTGCTAAGGCACTCTTGTTCATAGAAATGAGCTAGCATTTTAATTAAAAGAAAATCACAGAGGTCAAATCTTCTACATCTAATTACATATGGCAAATAGCTCAAAATACACATAATATATTCAGTACATAAACATGAAAATAGATTATAAAAACAACTGCTCTCATATCTAATTACATGACACTGTACTTAAATGATAGAATGACAGCAAAAAGAGATATTTATAAATCAACAAAGTAAATCTATGTATAATTACATAGATATATCCTAATGTAAGCACAAGAATAAATAATTTTTGCTAAAGATAGAGAGACATCTTCCAAAATTTATTATGACCATTGTAGTACTCAGTTTTAATTATATTTTGAGTCCCATTGTTTACTAGCAATTAAGAAAACAAAAAAATAAAACATTAGCAGCTGAAATATATTCTTCAGTACAAATATTAGAACATGTGACCAGGATAGTTATACAATTTCACATCTAGAAACTCTAATTCTTTCTTGTGATCAAGTGTGTATAGTATCCCATCCTATATGGTCAAAAGATAAAATTTTTGCTGTTACATTATTTTAGGAGATTACATTTTAACTGAATTGAATCTAATAAACAAATGGTCTTTGTGAACAGTGGACAACAAAACCTATACAACAAGAGTGTATTACAAAATATATGCAATGTAATCAAAATGAATATATATGAGTAAATAAGAATTAAATGTTACAAAACATCATTAGAAAATGCCATCAGTAACAACTGCTTATTCACAAGTATATCCTGAGTAGGCTGAATATTGAGTCTCACTGCCATTTTCAATAGAAAACTGAAGGCTTCTTCCAAGTCATGCCACATGTCATAATAGCTAGAAACTGGAAACAAGCCAGATGTCCCTCAACTGATGAATGGATTAAAAAAGCTGTGTTACATTTACATATTTCTGCCTTTTTGATTCTATTCCATTGATCAATTAGTATGTTTCTATACCACTACCATGCTGTTTTTATTACTATTGCTCTGTAGTACAGCTTGAAATCATGGATGGTGATACCTCCAGATGTTTTATTATTGTACAGGATTGATTTACCTAATCTGGATTTATTGTTTTTCCATATGAAGTTGAGACTTGTTCTTGTAAGGTCAGAAAAGAATTGTGTTGGTATTTGGTAGCCCTTCTTTATATAAGAGATAAATGGGCCAAGAAGGAAATTAGGTATACAAGACCCCTCACAATAGCAAACAATATAAAATACCTGGGGGTAACTCTAACCAAGTAAGTGAAAGGCCTGTATGACAAGAACTTCAAGTCCTTGAAGAAAATTGAAGAGGAAATCAGAAGATGGAAATATCTCCCATGCACATGGATAGGTAGGATCAACATAATAAACATGGCCATCCTACCAAAAGCAAAGTACAGATTCAATGCAATTTCCATCAAAACACCTTTTAAGTTTTAAAGAATATATTTTGCATTAACACAATGACAAAATTATTAAAAATTAGGTCTCAGTTTGCTCTGTGGTGATAGAATATCTGCACAGAATATATGCTGATACAGTCTCTGTGAGCTCACATATGTGAGCTCATATATGTTAACCCATCTCTGTTTCAGAGCCTTGTTTCCTTGCTGTTCTCTATCCTCTCTGTCTCTTAACACTCTTTCCTCCTCCTCTTCTGAAGGGTTCCCTGAATCCTGAGGGAAAGATTTGATAGTGACATCCCATAAGGACTGAGTGTTCCAAGGTCTCTCATTTCTACACGTCATTGGTTTTGGATCTCTTTATTTATTTTAACCTTCTGTAAGAAAAAGCTACTATAAATGATTATGAGACTACATTAATCGCAAATAACAGACTGGAGGCTGGAAGTTCAAATTCTAGTAACTGTAACAAACTGATGATCTTCATTTCACATCTTCCTTTGGTGAAAGGCATAAAGATAAAGCTCCAGGGAAACATAAAGAAAATGTGTAAGAGCATGTCTTTGAACAGGAGCCCACTCTTGAAATAACTACCTCCCACGATGAGGATACCCATCCATTTAGGAGGGCAAAAGCATTTGTATTCAAATTAGGTCACATATATGAATTTTGGGAAGTTAATAAAGTTTAATGTATGGTTTGACATAGCAGCACTTAAATATTTATGTCACAAATAACAAAGGAAAATTTGTCTTTCCAGATAAAATACTAAATATGAAACTAACCTTACCACTCTGATCATATATAAGAAATTGCTTTATACCTTGTGCCTCAATTTATATAGTAAGTTACAGTAATGAAAGAGAACACAACCTGACAGATGAAGATGTTTATTATATACAACAAACATGTAATGCACATTGAAAACACTTGCTAGTTTGATCATGCACTTTGATTTAAATTTACAAATAACAATATATCAAATGAGAAATGAATAATGTACTTCTAATGTTCAGCCTTAAAGTATGCTTTGTCTCATGATTTTGTACATTTCTCCAAAGCTGTATATTAAAATTCAAATATAAAAATGAATATAAACTGTAATTTTTTAGAAAAATGATGATATTTAAGAAATACAGCACAACAGGGTTTGAATTATTACATCATAATTCATACCCATTCCATTGTTAGATATAAGGCTGTACTGAGCACTATTTAGTGCATAAGGTGTGGAATATTATCCCATAATTCACAGCATGGAGTGGTTTATTGTGCTTATAAACAAGTTCCCATACAAATATTTTTTTATTAAAATGGTAAAATGTTCTAGTGTAAGATGTTTTTAAAAGAAAATGTGAGAAAGCATTAAGAATGGAATTCAAATTATATCAAACACTGACTGGAGTTTCAAGCACTCTACCTTCCTTTAACGAAAATAAATTATTTTCTTTTTTTTTTTCTTTCCATGACTGATGATCAGACTCAGCATGTATTTCAGCAGCCAAGTCTTCTGAGCCACAGAATCCTGTGAAATTTTACTTGTATTGTTTCAAGTCTGCTTGTCCAATTATTGAGCACCTGAAAATCATGAGCAGCTACCAGCTTGTTCTTGTGTATGGCTAGCTGCCATGAAGTAGAATGGGGCTTTGCCTTTGACCTTGATAATACTAAAAATGTTTTTAATTGTGATCAGTTAGATACATTGAGACACAAGTTTTTCCACCTGATGCTCACAGTGAACACTCAGTAATCTGGTTTATGTCATATATTGCCAGCCTCCTTTAAATATCAATTTGCATTGAGAGATATACACAGGTAAATATAATACAATCTTACTTATGAATTGCTGTGGGACTATTTTTTGATAATAAATGTTGGTTAAAACTAATTGTAAGACTTGAAATAAATCCACAGATTCTTCTAAAAACTCTCCCCAACTTGTCTAAGTAGAAAGCCCATAGTCCATCGTCGTCTCCTCATATGACGTGTACAGAGGTATTGAAGCCTTTCTACAGATACTTTCCACAGTTAAAGATTTCCCAAGATCTCAGAGCACCAAAACCACTCAATGAGCATAAGACAAAATAAGTAAGCAAAAGCAAGGACCAGCAAGGAGTTCTCTTAACTTGGGCATACTTCAAAGCCAACCTCAACATTGTTCCTTTTGACTTTTTGTTTTATTTATTATATAGATATTTTCTTACTGTAAAGTATATTTAATGTAAGAGCTTCTATATAAATTTCCATAAAATTTCAAATCATATGATCAAGTCCATTCATAATGTAGTAAAATATTTCTATTTACATTCCAAAAAGTATATTTTAGTAAAGACAAGTTACTGTGTTTGTATAGTGACAACCACATTATTCTTCCTTAAGCTGCTTGTCAATGTTAATTTTTAAAATGTCACCGTTAATCATTATCTATACATAATGTATATATTATATATGTGTTGTGAGTTTCTATGTATACATTTATGTATGCACATGTGTAAACATATATGTAAACATATTTATACATATATGTATAAACATACATAAGAACATATAAAGTCAGACATCAGCATCAGCTGCCTTCTTTTTTTGTTATTCTTTTTCCTTTATTGAAACAAGTCTCTTTTTGCATACAATATATCTTGATTATAATTTTCTCTCCTCCTCCCCTTTCTATCTCCCTTTCCACTCCCTTTCTGTCTTTCATTAGAAAAGAGCAAGCTTCTAAGAGAGAAAATACCAAACAGGAGAAAATGAGATATAGAAAGATAAAGCAAAAACCATCACATCAAAACTTTTCAAAGCAATCCCACAAAAAGAAAAGAGATCTAAGAGCAGCAACCCACTCATTCACTTACTCACATGTGACATGAAAATACCAATCTGAAAGCTATAATATATAGGCAGAGGACTTGGTGCATACCAGTGCTGGATTTGTGCTTGCTGTTTCAGTCTCTGAGAGTTCATATATGCCTTTCCCTGTTGACTCAGAAGGCCTTGTTCTTCTGGTATCCTCCAACCCTCTGGCTCTTACACTATTTCCTCCTCTTCTTCTTCAGGGTTCACTGAGCTCTGAGAAGAGGAATTAAAGGAGACATCCTATTTAGTCTCTCTCTCTCTCTCTCTCTCTCTCTCTCTCTCTCTCTCTCTGTTTCTCTAATGCCTATCTGTGAGTCTCAGCATCTGTTCCCATCTGCTGCTGGAGGAAGCTTCTCTGATGGTGACTGAATATTAGGAGATATTTTATATATATATATATATATATATATACATATATATATATATACACACACACAATATCTTATTTTTATTTTAATATTTATTTATAATAAAATATATTATATGTATAATGATAATTTTATTCTTTTTTTAGACCAGTATTGTTTTGTTTTACCCTAGGTTTCTGGGTTATCTAGTATGTGGTTCTTTGTTAGTCAACTAATGTCAGGTTAAGTGCCCATCTAGAGGAGTGGGTCTTAAGTTAAATCAGCTATTGGTTTGTTACTCCTACAAGTCTTTGCCACTATTACTCTAGCATATCCTACAGGCAGGACAGATTGTAGGTCAAAGGCTGTGTCTGGGTTGTTATTCTTTATGTTTATCTTTTGGTAGACTTTAGAGTAGCTTTCCTCACCAAACAGACTAGAATATAGGAGTAAATATTTCATATAAGCACCGACTAGAATTCTCCATGGTCAATGGGTTGTGTGGTTGTCCCTAGCTACCAATTAAATGAGTGCGACCCATTTTCTTAACAACAGCCTCGGTTGCTTGGGGATTTTCATGGGACCCCCTTGGCCAACAATTCAGCTGAATGCAACCCCGTCCTAATACTGAAAGTCTGATTTGGTGATAAAATATGGCTAGTTAAGACTCCATATCCCCATTATAGGAGATATGATTAGATTGGCTTCATAAAATTTAGAACATTTCCCCTACACTAGGTTTCCATATTATCTCTCAAGTGTCCCTCAATTCCAGTATTTTCTTCCTGCATTCTCTCCCTCAATATTATCTCCCCTAGCATTACCTAACTTATCCTCCTATTCCTGTCCCCACCCAGCACTAATCCACATATAATATATATTATATTTCTTCCTTCCATGGAGGTCCATATGTCTCTCCTAGACCCTTCCTCTATATCTAAACTCTCTGGGTCTCTGGATTATAGCTTGGTTGTCATTAACTTAATAGCTAATATCTACATATAACTGAACATGAATCATATTCCTTTCTGTATCAGCATTATCTAACAAAGGATGATTCTCTCTATTTCTGTCCCTATGCTTGCAAATTTCATGATGTCATTTTTAGTCTATTTCTTAAATAGAATATTTGCTCATATAATACTTTTCTCATCCTAATCACAGTATTCCCTCAGCCTATTCCTCACTGTCCCTTAACACTCTTTCCTCCTCTTCTTCTGAAGGGTTCTCTGATCCCTGAGGGAAAGATTTGATGGTGATACCCCCTAAGGACTTCAACAGCCTTGAGCCTGAGGTCATTATATAGATCAACCTTTCCAGCCACTTGCATGCTGCTGATTGCTATAGAATCTTAGAATGCTGAAGCTCCTTTAGAGACAATGTACAAATAAAAAGATAGTGAGAAGTTTCACCAACAGAACTGATTAGGAGGTAGAGAGTGGGCAGGACTGGGAGGGGTGGAAAGAGGACACTGTGATGGAGATGTAACCTGGAGTAATAAATAAATAAATTTTAAAAAAAGAAGGGCTTAAGATAAATTCAAACCAGTGTCTGCATAAATGTAAATCAGATAATAATTGGAAGTATCTTTTTTTAAAATAAAGATCTAAACTTATCTCTCCTCTATTTCCCCTCTGTAAGTTGCCCTTTCTTTTTTATTAATTTACTTGTTCTGCATTAACACATTACTCTGTTACTTCACAGAACATTCTATGTTAGTTTTTTCAATTTCTGTTTTATGGTCATTTATTGGAATTGTGTCAGTGAGCGTCAACCAATATCAACAGCTGCATCCCTTTACAAGGTGATTAATACTTAAGATTTTTGAAAAGAACAAATCAGATTCTGTATCTATATAGACCTCAGTGTTGGGGTTGATTTTCCATTCCTGACCACATTTGGGAGTCACCCACCTTTCATGTGAACATAGTCCACAATAGGAAGTGTAAACATGGAAATGTTGGAAGAGGAGTCACCCCACACCACAGACAGAAAAGCGGATTTTGTGAGCACAGGGTCATATATATATGAAATATTTGAAAACAATGGACACTTGTCCAGAACAAAAATTAAGAATGAACCAGAGAGAAGAAAATTTGCAAATTAAAAGTGATTCCAACCATTGAATATAACTGCAGTCTCCTATCCCTAGTGCAGAAAGAGATTGTAATTTGTGATCTCTGCATGGTACTGCAGATTTAGCCTTACTATAGAGTTGGTTTCTCAACAAGATGATCTCCAAATTAGAGAGACTCACAGGGATGAGACAGTGGAAGTCACCAGAAAGATAGCAAACCGGCTAAAGTTCAAAAGACAATATCTACCATACCACCAGATCAAGAATACCCACCTAGGACTAAGTTAAAGCCCTATGCATCAAAGGAGAAGTTATTCTCAAGCAATACAGAGCCCTATGTCTTCTGAGAATCTTCTTCTTGAAGTGCTAGCTTCTTTGACCTGCGCATCTGTGTATATGCATGCATTGAATGACAATAGAACTTACCTACAAAGATCTCAAATCAAAACTACTCTAGATGTCCTGAATCTAAGAAATAAAAAGAAAAGTTGGAGTTGTTGGGACATGGGACAGAAATGAAGTCATGTGAGGATATTTCTGAGAATCCAAAAAGAGTCTCGTGACTTCAGTTTCTGCAAAATATAAGATATTCTTGGATTATGATTTTGTACCTCACCCAGGTCTATAGGATAGTAGTGACCTTACTTCATATTATTTATTACAACTGTCTGTTGGATTTGTTTATATGCTGTCATAGAAAAAATATATTTGTTATGTCATCCTGTAAGGTTTGACCACCATGTGCAGCTTTTCCTTGTGATTATACACTTTACTTATATGATGCTTATAATTCTCATGATGCTCTGAATAAGGTGGACTATTACATGAGACTATACTGTGCCTCATTTATCAGCTCCATTCTTTCAGGCCCCATGGCCTCAAGATCAGTGCCAGGTATACACATTATAACACAGAAGAAGTAGCATAAGAAAATGAGGTAATACCATTCTTCTAAATTATCATAACTCTGGTTTCTGCATCAGAAGATACTGAAATCAGTTAAATAAGTTATATATGATGCAAATTTTTGAAATACTAGTAAGAAATGATCAGTGATTCCAAAGTGTGCATGGAGAAGCAAGGCATGGAAATAAATGTTCACAACATAGAAGTAAAAGTCAGCCATATGTGTGAGAAAATTGCCAATAGATAGGAAAGTGCAACACGGAAGAAAATTGCAAAGCAACTGAGGTTTCAGAAAGAAATTAATAATAGGTCAAATAATAACAGTGAAAAGTATCACTAATATATCAGAAATTTGATAAAAGGTAAAGGAAATAAACTTTTTAAATATCAACAAAGAAAAATGTATAAAGGTATGACCTCTACATTAAAGTCCTGTGTGATAAATGAAAGCTAAGAATATATTGAAAGAAAGAGCTAAGGTGAAAAATAAAGACAAAGAAGATCTACTCAATTATACAACAACAAACAATTTTACAAATAATTATTTTAATAAGTCCATTTTGATAAAGTTATGAGAATGTAATATCTTGTAGTATGAAAGAAGAAATATTGATAAAGAGAAAACTTGCAAAATAGGAGAAAATCTACTAGCCATACATTGGGCAGAGAAAGACCTCAAAGTGTCAAACAACACAAACCAAAGTTGCCTCTTTCCTTGTTCCCTTTGTTTGATGAAGTACCATACTCCACAGTGATGTGTCTCCTCAGTTCTACCCCCTATTTTATTTGTGACTGTATGATTAAGGCCACAATATGAAAGTAATATGTACAATGATTATTTCCCTGTATCATCTTCAGTACTTCATCATATATAATGCATTTGTTACCATTGTTATGTACATGAATACTATCATACTGCATATTTCAAATTTGATTCCTTCCAATGTATATGGCAAATGAGGTCTGAACTTTCCTATGACCAAATAAGGCTAATACAATGCTTGAGTATAGAGGAATTTTAATCCAGAAACACAGCTGCTGTGTCAAGGGATCACATCTGAAAATCTAGTTCTATGTGATATGGTTTGAATGCTGATATGCCACACACTTAAAATCCTTCTTGCTGGAATACAGACACACCCTTAATACACACCTTTAATTTTAAACAATGAAGGAAAAGTTACTTTGTAGAAGGTGTGACCCATTTTTGAATTTGATGTATAATTGAGAGGCAGAGAAAGTGATGAAAGAGAGAAAGATTTGACAGAATAGGATACTGGATGTGCAAAACTAATGTATGTTTTCTTAATTAAATTAAATTGAAATATTGATATGCCCATAATTTCCTAAATATTACCCTTCAGCCTTCACAAAAGATTTTCAAAAATTTTTTGCAAATATAGTATGAAATTTCAGGAGTATGTTTACATCTGTAACTTAAATTTGCATTTTACAGATTTTTAGTAACTGTAAAGTACCATGTTTAAAACTTTCACTCTACCTCTCTTTCTATGCTAAAGTAGCATTTCAAAATTAATGAGATGAAGTTTTGAATACACTTTAAAATGTGTTTATTGTATTTGTATTGGAGTCATGAGTGTATGTATGCATGCTGCTTATGTGAATTGCCTAAGGAGTCCAGAAGAGGATTTCATATCCACTGAACCTGGAGTTAAAGGCAGTTGTGAGCCACCTAACAAGAATACTGGGACCTTAAAGTCCTTTGTAAGAGCAGCAAGTGTTCTTAGCTGTTAATGCTTCTCCCTAGCCCTATGACTATGTACAAAAGTTCCCTTTTAATCACAGTCTTGTCAAAAGACACTTTGCTTGGACTTCAGTGTTCAGTGCTCTGATTTCATGTAAATGATGCTAGTCCTTTTTTATGATATGGTGGTGATATTGACTCTTTAAAAAATTTAGTGCAAAATCAATTGTTTATAAATAGTACTTGGGCTGGAGAGATGGCTCAGCCGATAAAGGCTAGGCTCACAACCAAAAATAAAAATAGTACTTACTCTTACAAACTTTTATTTGAAAAGGTTAAAGTATTGTAAGAACTTTAAGAGTTATAAATAGTTCTTATTTTAATTCAATTTAGTATAAAAGAAATTGTAATTATCATATTTAACATATTTATGAAATACATTCATGTGCAGATTTCCTTCCAAATAAAACTAAGACTTGAGTACCTTATTTGTAAAAGGAAATATGCAGTTAGACATGAATGAATACAGTTTCCAAGTAGAGTTTCCTTCTACTATAACAGGCATTTATACTGATATTACATGTTTCAATGATATTGGTAAAAATAGATTTCTAATAAGTAGTTTACATGTAAAAAAAATAACTGAATACTGTAGATTTATTTTGACTTCTAAACTCAACTTTGGATCCCAAACCATCAAAGAGCCATAAGTAACTGAGGAGGGAGAGTTAGTTTCTTTAAGACTGTGGCCCCTTGGTGGTTTAACATACACCAATGGATAGCCATACACCCAAGAGAATATGAGCATTAGAAAGTGTACTCCATAGGTTTTAATTGTGTCTACTTTAATGTAAAATATACAAAAATAGAAATTGATATATTTTGTGTATTTTAAGAAAATATTTAACTACAATATTTCAACAGTAACATGAAATTTTGATAAGAAAATTGAAGATAATATGTACTTGTAATATTGTAGCATGTACACATCCAGTATAATACAAATTATATTAAGAGTAGGTGACTTATAGAGGTTGACTATTCTTACTATTAAATATTTAAATCACATTCATATTTATATCTATTTGGAGAAAGGGTTTGTTGCCATAAACCATAAGTATATAATATCTTAATTCAGCTATTAAGAATATAATATGCAAACATTTAGATAGTGAGATGCTGAAAGTGGGACAGTTACTATAATAAGCTAGATCATTTGGTTCTTAGGTCTTTAGCAGTGAATTATATAGGAGGAATGTTGAAGATAAGTTTTAGAATTACATAAACAGATATTAATGAGTCATTACATGATGATTTGAAAAACCACAATACAAAAAGAAATAAGAATAGTGAAATCCTAGCTCATGAGATTTCAGAAGGAAATACTGTGTTAGATGCCATTTCTATCTCATTCTAGCTTTTTTGTCAGAGAGAGTCTCTGGCTCCACTTGCTAGGGCATCCACATAATGACCAAGCTGCCCATTGGTTACATATGTGTAGGGGGCCTAGGTCCATTTCACACATGCTCTTCTATTGGTGGTTCAGTCTCTTTGAGCTCCCATGAGCCTAGGTTGGTTATCTCTGTTGGTATTGTAAAGTTCTTGACCCCTCTAGGTTTTTCTATTTTTCTCCCCATTCTTTTACAAGACACATTTAGTTCTGCCTAATGTTTGGTGGTCTCAGCCTCTGTTTGGATTCTCTGCCAGATGTCTCAGAGTACAGTTATGCTATGTTCCAGTCTGTAAGCATAGCAGAGTAACCTTAATAGTGATGGGGATTGACTCTCTCCCTTGGGGTAAGTCTCAGGTTAGGTCCATCATTGGTTGAACATTCTCTCAATTTCTGGTATATCTTTATACCTGTACTTCTTGTACACAGGGTAATTTTGGGTTGTAGGTTTTGTGGGTGGTTTGGATCTGTCCTCCCTCCTCTAGAAGTCCTACTTATAAGGTAGCCTATTCATTCTCTGTATTCCCAGCTAAAGCCACCCCCAAATCCTCCTAGAAGCCGCTAGAGGGTTAATATCCAAAATATATAAAGAACTCACAAAAGTAAATATCAACAAACCAAATAATACAATTAAACATGTGATAACGAGCTAAACAAAGAATTTTCAAAGAAGAATCAACATACAGAAGCACTTAAAGAAATGCTTAACATTCTTATTCATCTGGAAAATGCAAACTAAGATGACTGTGAAATTCCATCTGACATCCCTCAGAATTGCTAAGATCAAAAACTCAAGTGACAGCACATGCTGGCAAAGATATGGACAATGAGGAACACTCCTCCATTGCTAGTGGGAGTGCAAACATATGCAACCACTTTGAAACTCAGTCTGATAGTTTCATAAAGAATTGGGAACAGTTCTTCCTCAAGAAGCAGCTATCCTAGCCCTGGGAATATACTCAAATTTGCCTCATCATACTGCAAGTATATTTGCTCAACTATGTTCATAGCAGCCTTATTTGTAATAGCCAGAAACTGTAAACAACCTAGATGTCCCTCAACTGTAGCATGGATAAAGAAAATGTGGTACATTTATACAATGGAATACTACTCAGCTATTAAAAACAAAGAAATCATGAAATGTGAAGGCAAATGGATGGAACTAGAAAAGATCATCCTGAGTGAGGTAACCCAGGCCCAGAAAGATACACATGGTATGTGCACAACTCACAAACATATACTAGCCATATAGTACAGGATAACCATACTACGATACACAGACTCAAAGACTGTAAGTAACTAAGAGGACTCAAGGGAGGCTGCTTGAATCTTACACAGAAAGGGAGAGAGGAATAGACAGTGAAAGCGGATGAATAGAGGGAACTGGTGAGCAGAGGAAGAGAGGAGGGTCAGTTGCGGGGAGAAACAGGGAGGGTGGTGAGAAGGCTGGGAGAAAGATCATGAAACATTCTTGTGTCAAGTTTTCTATGATGGCCACAGCTTCATTGGAAAGTATTTAACTGCTTTATTGAGGAGGCTTACACAGTGGACACTATGGAATCCAATAATAACTGTCTGTCTTCATGCTACAGAAACTGAAACCTCATAGATTCTCAATCAACAAAGATAGTTCATCAGTCTCAATTTGGTGATAAAAGCCAATTACATGAGAATTTCTGATCCTTGATCCATAGCCTCCACCTGAAGAGTTAGAGTCATGTCAGTAAAGGATAGCAGTTGAAGTACCAAAGAGAAATAGGCAGAATTGATTTTTGTTGTGTGTGTGTGTGTGTGTGTGTGTGTGTGTGTGTGTGTGTGTGTGTTGTTTCCTGGAGTACTTTAGGCCTGGACTGGACTATCTAATAATCTAATAAGTGGTCCTATCTATGCCTCCAAGTCATCTTAGACCTTCATGGCAAAATTCCAGAGGAATGGGATCAGGAAAGAAATAAAAAAGCCAGGAAATTCCAGGAGCTTACATGCAGAGCTAAAGGGGAGAGGTTCTCCATTTCCTGTTCCTTTGGGAAAGAAGATCTTGCAGGAGCTGGAGCAAAGACAGGCCTTCAGCAAATTGCTGCTTTGGGAGACTTACTCAGATAACAGTTTAGGCAACAAAAACAGCTAGAATTTGTGGGTCTCACAGTCACTGCTGCTCAGAGCTACAAAAGATAGACAACAGACATACAGCAAAAACAAAAATAATCATTGGCTGTAACAATAAAAAGCTAAAACAAATAATCCAGATGGCAGTCCTATGCAATTTACTGGCAATTAGCTGTATATTGATATTTTCTGGAAACCAGGGAAATTAATATCATTTCATATTAAGAAGACAGAGACAACAGAATGCTATGAGTATAACATATCCTGAGTAGAGCCTCCATTTTTCAGAGGAAGAAAAAAAACAGAATACTGAATCTCAAATTTATGATTGTTGACAGAAGGAAATATTCAACTCTACGTTAGAAACATATAAAATTGCCTTGTGTATTCCCAGGGACACAAAATAAAGAAGGTTAGAGGGAGGAATTGCTTCTGGGATGTTAACCTCAATATTCCTTAATTATAAATTTCTGTAATGAAAACTTTGATTATGTTGCACTTTGGCTCATAAAAAATTCTTTTAGTAATGCCATCTGAAATACAAACTCTTTGGCACTCTAGACTACATCATGCCTTTTAAATTTTATCCCTTTCTAGTTTTTTCCACATACCATATGCTACACCCCAAATGAAAAACAAGCTATTCCATGAATAGCCACTTAATCCCTTTCTTTTTGATTTAGAATGCAGATTCCATAAATCCACCCCCCCCCAATTTTCTTAGAACAGGATGTGGATGTGTTTCCTGTAACTTCCTTACTATTTTCCAGTCAGAGCCATTCCTCAGCAGCCATACATCAGTGTTTGGTATCTTTTTACCTATGTTATTTATATGCAATAATATTCTTGTTATGGTTATGTAGTTTAGGATTTACTTTGTTTATTTAGTATTAGTTTAAAATGTCTTTTAAGTGACTTTGCAACGTTCTTCTTTTCACTTTCTCCTCAATGTATTATTCATAGAATAACTCCAATAAATATTTGGAACAATAGCATAAAAGTAATGCAAATTACTTTAAAGAAAATATAAAGCACTATTTCAATATATATAAATGAAAAATAATATAAAAGTTAAGCTTAAATGAAAGTTTAGGTTTAGTATCAAAATTCAAAATTTGATGCATACTATTTTAATACCTATTTTATGATTTAGAAAATACAAATAAATGGTCATATTTCATTTACATTATTTATTTTCTATGTTTTAATTTTATTTGCATCCAAAATATGAAGTCATATAGACAAATATGGATTAGTAGGTTTTTAAAGGAATACTTTGGAAACTATTAGAGTAAATATACAATAAGCCAAAACAAAAACTGCAAGGAAGAAATGCGAGACCATATATAGAAAACTTGAAAAAGCACTGGAAGCTTTCAAAGCTGATCACCGCTATAGGGTCAGGGTTCTATCTAGAATTTATTTTTCTACATTTACTCTATTTGTCTTATACTAGTATGTATAGTTTTGGGGACAGCATGAAGAGGATAAGGAATTATTATTTGGAAATCAAATATATTATGGAATACAAAAAGTAGAAATGAGAAATTCACACATTTATTTTGAGAGATGAGATTTTTAAGGTATTGAAATGTCAGAAAGAGCAGGCATTCGATGGCTTTAAACTGTTGTTGGTATACAAGTGAGTAAAATGCAGGATAAATAATTTAACAGTCCAGGCTAGTAAAGCACAGGCTGTAAAATATAAGGAAATATGGCTTCCCATTTCTTTTTTGCTTCTCAGTTCTCTTAGATCTCATGAACAGCAAGTCTCCTATTGCTACATAAAACATAAATTTAGTTTATTTTAATATTGATGGCCATTTGCACATTCCTTCTTAAGACATTTATTTCATTTCACTTTTTAAAATGTTTATTTATTACTTCAAGTTACATCTTCACCTCTCTCCACCCCTCCCGGTCCCATCCTCCCACTCTCTCCCCCCTTTCCCACCTATCCTACTCCTCTGGAGTGGGTTTCCCCTCAGTTCCACAGTCATATGAGGGCTAAGAGCTTCCTCCTGCACTGGGGGCCTATATGGCAACTCCATTAGGGCAGTGTCCCACTAACAGGTAACAACGTCTATGTTTCTGTTCCTTTTGGTGTGTTGGTTGTAGGATAGTTATCCTGTATTACATGGCTAAAATCCAATTATAACTGAATAGATGCCATGTGCATCTTTCTGAGTCTGGGTTAGCTCACTCAGGATGAGCTTTTCTAGTTGCATCCATTTAGATTGTCTCATGAACTCCAGCTGACCCTGAAGTCTCTATTTCTCCAAGGATGAGCTTCTGATCTCACTGCCTCTACTTTCTAAGCACTAGAATCACATGAATAAGTAAGTCAGTAGGCCAATAAGCCTTGCGTATGCTGTGATGAGTTTCAACTCAGGATTTTTTTTTTTTTTTGTATGCCATGAAACCATGGGACCAACAAAGCACCGTTCCAGATTTCTTGACTTTATTTTATTTCTTTAATTTCTTTACTCATTCTGGTTTCTTGGCTTTAAAAACTGACAATAGACACAGATACTTTTTTCCATATTTATTTTTTTCCTTCCCCTTGCTGTCAAACCATTTGATAAACTAGGACCATTCATGTCTCTATGTAGTAACACATGTGGAAAGTGACACCAGCATAGGGCACTTGGGAAGAGACTGCCTTGGGAGACTAGGACACAGTGCACTGGGCATAGATTACAGACACAGGGCTAGCTGAAGAGAAAAATGCCCTAGTATACTTCAAAATTTCAAATATAGTTTATGGTTTTTTTTTCTATTCTTTTCTCACACATTATATCCCAACTGCAATTTCTCTTCCTTCCACTCCTCCCAGTTGCTCCCTCCTCCTGTTCCCCTCAGATCCTCTGTTCCTCTCTTTTACTTCAGAAAAGAAAACACCTAACAGGGATATTAACTGGACATGGCATAACTAGACACAATAAGACCAGGTACAAACCTTTACATCAAGGCTACACGAAGCAACCCAGTAGGAGGAAAGGGGCCCAGGAGCCCAGAGACAGACCCTGTCCCCACTGTTAGGCGTTCCATAAACACAACACTACACAAACACAGCATATACACAGAGGAACTAGTGAATATTCATGCAGGATCCATGATTGCTGCTTCTGTCTCTGTGAGCCCCTATGAGCCCTTCGTTGTTGATACTGTGGGCCATGTTCTTGTGATATCCTCAATCTAGTCTTTCCTCCTTCTGTTTTGTGGGGTTCCAATCTTCACCTAATGTTTGACTATGGGTCTATTTTGTGTTTAAGACTGAGATTTGAAGCTCTGTGGACGTCCACATTAGGACACAGATACTTAGAATTAATATGAGTAACTCTTCCACAAACAAGAGGACATACTTCATTTCCATGATATCTCCGGGCTTTAAATCTATGAAGAGAGTTTGAAACTAAGCTGCTCCATTACTACAGTGCTCAGTAAATTTAAATTTTATCCCATTTCATATCCTTCCCACTAAATTAATTAAGATGTGGTGGGACAGACCTTAATTCTTGGGAAAGCTTAATGTGAGTATAGAGAGATTCATTATAAATAAATTAAGTTTAACAAATAGAATACAAAGCACAAGTGAGAAGCAAGTATGTTTCATTGAAGTCCAAATGTGATCCGTTTTCTTGACAAGAGAGTTTAGGCATCTGATTTATACCAAGGCTCATCTCCATTTCGTGATCCTGCATTTGGTTCAAAAGATCTCATTCCAGGCTTCTGCCAGTTCTCTCAGTGTTTTGGCAAACAAACATCAAATTTATCTTCTCTAGCAAGATAAATCTCCTGATTAATCTATCTTCAGTACTTTAATAATTTTGTACCTTAATAAAGCAGTATCATTTCTTGTCATGTATTCTATAATTATCGCCGTACTTGCTGTATAATCAACATTGGCCATCAGTGCTTTGAGAAGGTTTGCTGTGAAGAATTTGTGACATTTCTAAAGCAAAAGCAAATTCTGGATAGAGAGAAAAGAAGATGTTATAACTACATAGAGAGAAATAACTCAATTTCTTCACTTGCAGAGTTTGCTATTTGCAGAGATGATAAGGGTTCTGAGTGACAGACAAGGTCTGAATCACAGATATTTCACTCTGCTGTAATGGTTTCTCTTCTAGTGTAGATTTGCTTTTCTGCTGGCATGAGTTCTTCCAAGGCCAACTGAGAAAATAATAATAATGTGTTTATAAAGCCTAGTATCACAATTCTGCAAGACTAAATCTCTCTATAAGACAAATTACTGGGATTTTTATGTATTTTTTTCTGGAACCCTAGATTTTAAAATTACCATGAATGCAAAGGATATATGTTTTGTCTGGAGTGCATCTGAACTGAACAGGCCAAGAAACTTAATATTCCATTAGTAAAATAAAAGGAGGACAAATGGTCCTCCCTGAGAAAAGTATGCAATGAAGCAAGAGAGGCTCCATAGCGCTATAGCTACAGTTACATGATGATACTCCCTGTTGCCTTCATTTGCCTCTGATTATATTCAGTCTCCTGTACTGAGCTGTTCATACATTCCTGTTTAAATAATCACAGAATGCAGGAGCGGGCTTTATTATTAATCTGATTTTAATCGACAGTAAATATATCCAACATAGAGATGTTAAAGTGTATTCCCTGCTCGTGATTATGTGGGATATTAAAATGTTTGGAAATGACTTTCTGAGTATCAGCACAATGCCCCCAAACTATGCTTCTGAGTACAGTACCACAAATGTTGATGTTCAAAACAAGCCTAGAGGAGAATTAATTTGGAATTTGGCTTTAATTCTTTTAAAAGTACTTTATTGAATGTCACTAAGTTCCTGTCTAGATTTCAGGTTGTATTTTTTTTTCTTATGTAGTCCACAAAATTCCAAATTACTCATGATGAGTTCTAGCATATTGGTTCATGGTGTTACATAAACTACTTGACCTAGACAACAGTACTTCATGACATGAATCTGTTTCTTCATTTCTGTGTCAGGTGCTCTTGTTCTTCTGTTCAATATCTAATAGAATGCTGTGTGGATGCTCCAAATGTGAGGTGAATAGAATCTATCACAGGGGTTATGTCAGTCATTAAGACTGACAGGTTTCAGGATGAAAATAGTAACAGTATTTCATACATTGAATTAAATTGTTTCAAAATATTTCACTTATGTTATTACATGATCTCCAATGTGGAAAAAACATAAATAATAATTATATGGATCCTTCTATATGTAAAATAATGCAGAGTAAAAACAAATAATTTTATAATATTTGTTGAATACAAAATGATTGTCACAGTATTTTTCCTTCTACTTCCTTTTTCATCTTCCTAATTTTTCTAAAATAACAATATTTGTTAGTCATCATATGTTACAATGTTCAAAATCACTACAAGTTTTAAAGGGAATAAATTTTAATTAAATTCATATTTAATTTTCCCCACATATTCATTTCCTCTGCTGCTTCCATGTTTATCCATGGAGAATTTTATTTTGTGCTTGGCTTGTGAGTAGCTGGGGGAGCTACAAAATCCATGCTGTATCGCTGGAAACATGTGCACCACCAACTCAAAGGATCCATGTCATTATATATGTCCACCAGTGATTACAGAATTCTCTAAGTGTTCTGATGATGACAGCAAGGCATCATCAGAACCAAATAAAAACGACCCCTTTTTCTACTGTCACTTCAATGAAAAATTCACCATGTTTTTGGCTTGTTTCATGTCTTCCTGAGTGCATAAGTAGATATTTTATTTGTTAAACATCAGAGAGAATCCACAACTTGTGAGTTGGCATAAAACCAATAAAATTCCAAGCACACCAAGATTATAAGTGACTGTGTAGATTAGTAGTTTACAAGTCCTGACAGCAGGTGATAAATAGATTTCCTTTACCTGGACATATCTATTTGTGTGGAGAGAGAGAGAGAGAGAGAGAGAGAGAGAGAGAACCAACTAAACAATAATGACAACTGAGGTAGAAGAGAACAAACTGAAACTCAAACAAAAATGAAGAGCATTGTGAGATTTTTGGATACATGTAGTAAATTAGCTTTGTACAGTCAGTGCTTTGAATAACATATTTAAAAAGTATTACATATTTTTCCTGAGGGACCAGGTTTGCCAAATTGCACAAAGCAAACTTAACAGATAATTGTGAATAATACATTTTATTTTCTCTACAAAATAAAATCATTACTCTAAGATGATTTTAGGCCCATTCCCCTTGTCTTGCTTTTAGTCAGTTTTACGTGACTAATTTTGTACAATTTCCATGAATAAAATGAACAAAATTAAAAGAAACAAAAATGGTTGCTTCTAAATATAAAGCAGTTATATTTATAAACAGAAACAAGAGGATACTGAACAGTTAATTTCTAAAATTCTTCCATTTTGGAAAACTATGTATCTAAATTGAAGGAAATACTTTTTAAGGATAGGATTTCAATACATAATTGTCATTTCATTTTACCAATTTGAAAAACCAGGCTGTCTCTTCACAACCTCCTTCATGCTAGAGAGTCACTCTCCATCTAAATGTACCCTGGCTTTACTATCTTTACTTTGTCATCCTGCTATATCAATCTCCACGAATGCAATATACTAGCTCTGTCCTCCTTGTATGAGGCAGCAGTAAGTGGAGCATTGAATGTACAGAATAACACCCAAATGTTGTCTGGCTTCATCCTGTTTCTATGGCCTAGTTTGATACCAACTTTTCTGTCTTTCTTTTCCAATGTAAGTCACATGAATCACCTAATTTCGACTTTGAATACATTTGGCATTTATAATTGTACAAATTGTCTCTTCACATAGGTTGGGTAAATTTAACATTAGTATACAAGCTCTGTGTACTGTATCTCCTCAGTGGTGTTGAAGGATATTTTTTTTCTTCCATCTCACTGCCCTCTCTTCCAAATTCATGGGCTAGCTTCTACGGCCACTGATTTAATATTTATGAAATAAATAGATAACACCAACATCTTTCATGCTATTCTACGTTTATGAACTGAGATTTCATTCTGTGCTACATTTCCATTAGCCATGACTTACCACATACTTATTTCTTCTGAAGTTAGCTTCTTATAATGCAGGAGGACATTTTGTGAAATGAAAGGAAGAAATCTTTATATTTTACTAGTAAGCAAATTGCATAGCACATCAGGGCTTCATCAAGCTTCCCTCTGACTTATTTTTATCTTCCAGGAGCCTCTCCAGGGTGGCGTTTTTCTTGGTACCAACACACACTAAAATAACACTATTTTGAAGAGTCCTACAGTTTCTAGAAAAAAGGCAGTGACATGATGAGGGTAAAAACACAAATGTAATTCATATTTCATAGCAAAATATAGTACTCTGTGTTCCTCTATTGTGGCTTCTGGTATCAGCACACCACTTTCCTTAATTTCTTACCCATATTCTTTAATTTTTTTATACAGAAAAATTCCTATAGTCCAATTTCAAAAGAAAACATTTGGAAATATAGTTTAGTATATTGAAATCGTGTGTTTTTATCATTCTATATTTAAAAAAAATAAAATTATTTGGGCATACACATTTGAAATATACTTTTAACCAAATGCAGAAAGACAACATTACACAATATGACTTTTGTTTCCGTCTGTTCACATCATCTTTTAATTATTTGGAATTTAAGCTCTTGTGTCCTTGTGTCTATATGTAAGTTGAATTGACAGTCTAAGATACATTCAACTGTAGCAGGCACTGGGCAAACAAGGACTGCTTCCTAACAGTTGGACACTGGCTCCAAACACCAGAGCAGTCACATGAATTGCATTAATTCTAGAGACAAGGGTTTACTCCAAGTTTCTTCTTACAAAAGCTTTTTTTACTATCAGTCTCTTCTTACATAAACAAAGTCCTCAAAATCAATGGGATTTTTTTTTTTAGTTAGTCAAACACTTCATATAAAAATACATAGATTTCTCTGCTTATGCTGGAGGATAAATATTAGCAATTTAACACTTATGTTAGAAATCATATTTGCTCACATTTCTATTGACATATGAAGCTGTTAGGTACTATATAAACAGGGTTTTCTAATGTTATGAGAAATATTATTTACAATATAAATAGAGGTAGTTTTCCATCTTAATAACCTTAGCTGATTTGAAGCAACATAACAAATTATGATGATTAACCCTAAACCCTAAATGAAAATCTTAATTTCAAATTGATAAATTTATGTATAAAATAAAAAAATTTTTTATTCCGTAGGCTACAAGGTGATTAAAATAGAACATTAATATGTCCTTTCAGTAATTTAAAGTGTAACCTAGCCTTCCCTTATAGGTATATTCTAAAGCATTCAGTATGCATTTCATATATGTGTGTGTGTATATAATGTATTATTTGTAATGTATTCCTCTAAGTGTACACACCAAAACACAATTCAATTCCAAATTAATCCTAATGAGAAATTAATAATAATTCATAATAATAAAGAAAACAATTAAGATATATTAGAATAAAATAGTGCATATATAAATATGACTTTAAAATGCACTATTATTCTGTGGGTCTTAGCAACCTTGGGATATTATGAGTGTTAATCAATTTTTTAGAATTTTACCTTTTTCACTTAAAGGAAGCACATTATGACTTCTTGGAAGAGAAAAATCAAATTCCCAATAATACTGTTTTTATACTCAACAATGAAAAAAAAAAACAAAGCCTGTAAACTCAAGAAAACTGATAAACTCTCTACTCAGTGATCACTGAGGAAAGAAAGAAAAAAAATTAAAGACTTCCTAGAATTCATTGAACATGAACACACAACATACCCAAACTTTTGGGATACAATGAAAGGAATGTTAAGATGAGCATTCATGGTATTAAGTGTCTTTATAAAGAAAATGGGCTGGAGAGATGGCTCAGCGGTTAAGAGCACTGGCTGCTCTTCCAGAGGTCATGAGTTCAATTCCCAGCAACCACATGGTGGCTCACAACCATCCATAATGAAATCTGGTGCCCTCTTCTGGCCTGCAGATATACTTGCAGACAGAACACTGTATACATAATAAATAAATCTTTGCCGGGAGGTGGTGGCGCAGGCCTTTAATCCCAGCACTTGGGAGGCAGAGGCAGGCGGATCTCTGTGAGTTCAAGGCCAGCCTGGTCTACAAAGTGAGTCCAGGACAGCCAAGGATATACAGAGAAACCCTGTCTCAAAAAAAAAAAAACAAAAAAAAAAAGAAAGAAATTGGAGAGATGTCATACTGGCAACTTAAAAGTACACCTACTAGCTCTAGAACAAAAAGAACCAAGTACACCCAAGAGGAGTATATGTAGGAAATAATAAACTCAGGGCTGAAATCAATAAACCAGAAACAAAGACAACAATACAAAGAATCAATGAAACCAAAAGCTGGTTCTTTGAGAAAATCAACAAGATAGTAAACAACATATCCAAACTAACTAAAAAGTAGACAGTATCCAAATGAACAAAATCACAAATGAAAGAGAAACATAACAAAAGATACTGAGGAAATCCAAAGAATCATTAAGTCTTCCTTCAAAATTCTATAATCCACAAAATTTGAGAATGTAAATGAAATGGATTATTTTGATATATAACACTAACCTAAGTTAAATCAAGATCAGGAAATCATTATAAGCAGTCCTATAACCCTAAAGAATTAGAAGCAGTCATTAAAAGTCTCTCAAACAAACAACCAAACAAACAAGCAAAAAGCCAAGGACTAGATGATTTTAGCTCAGAATTCTACCAGACTTTCAAAAAATAGCTAGTACCAATACTCTTCAAACTATTCCAGAAAATAGAAACAGAATGAACATTGCCAAACAAACATTCCATGAGGCCACAGTCACCTTGATACCTAAGTCACACAAAAGGCTCACCAAAGAAAGAGAATTTCAGACAAACCTCCCTTATGAAATTGATGCAAAAATACTCAATAAAATACTCACAAATTGAATCCAAGAACACATAAAAATTTTATCCACCATGATCAAGTGGGCTTCATTCTATTGATTCAGGGGTGGTTCATTATACTAAAATCCATCATTATTATCCACCATATAAACTAACTGAAGGAGGGAAAAAAAAACACACGATCAACTCATTAGATGCTGAAAAAGGCTTCAACAAAATCCAACACCCCTTTGTGTTAAAAATCTTGGAGAGATCAGAGATAAAAGGTGCATACTTAAACTCAATAAAGGCAATATGCAGTAAGCCAATTACCAACATCAAATTAAATGCAGAGAGATTCAAAGCAATTCAGCTAAGATCAGGGACAAAACAAGGCTACTCTTAGTATCTATTCAATATACTATCTTAATAGTGTCTCTGTAATGAGCTGGAGATCTGGAACTTGGGAGGCTCCCAAGAGTCTATAGGGTTAATTCTTACTGAGACAGCAACAGGGGATATGGAGCCTGAACTGGCCACCTCCTGTAGCCAGGCTGGACTTCCACTGGAGGGAAGGAGACACCAACCCACCTCCAAAAACTTCCGTCCTAAAATTGTCCTCCCTGCAAGATGTGAAGGGAAAAAATGGATCAGAAATTGAGAGAATGGACTGTCCCAACTAGAGACCTATCCCATGGGAGAGAGGCAACCCCTGACATGATTAATGATACTCTGCTATGCTTACAGACAGAGGTCTAGCATAACTGCCTGAGAGGCTTCATCCAACAGGTAATGGAAACATGCTGAGACCCACAGTTAAAAATGAGGCAGATATCAGGCAATCCCGTGGAAGAGTGGGGGGAAGGATTCATGGAGCAGGAGGGTCAAAAACACAACAAGAAGATCTACAGAGTAAACTAACTTGGGTCTAATGGTGCTCACCAAAACTGAACCACAAATCAAAGAACATGCAGGGGCTGGACCTCTGCTGCTTGCACATATGTTGCAGATGTGCAGCTTGGTCTTCCTGTGGTTCCCCTAACAATTGGAGCAGGAGTTATCTCTGACTCTGTTGCCTGCCTCTGGAGCTCTATCCCCTAGCTAGGCTACCTCGTCTGACATCAGTGAGAAAGGATGTGCTTAGTCCTGATGAAATTGTATGTGTCAGAGCAGTACCCATGGGGTCTTTTCCTTCTCTGGGAGAAAGAGACAGAGATGAGGGAAGGAGGGTGTGAGGGTAGGACTGAGAGGAGTAGAAGGAGGAGGAATTGTTATTGGGATATAACGTGATCAAATAAAGAAATGAATTTATCATTCAGATAGTCTGCTAATATGAATGATTTTAACTTTACTCCTATCCTTGACCTCAAATTTTCTTATATATCTTTATCAACAAAGTCTCCTGTAATAGCAAACAGATTAAAAATATTACATTGAGTTACATATGAATAAGCATCATTATTTCCTGTGGTTCTTGCATTATTTCCACTGATGGAATTGAAGTAGAGATGGATGGCAGAAAATACACAGTAATTAGTATTTGAAAATAAAACACAAAGGTTACAGAATGGGAAAATCGATGTTGTTATATGTATCTACAATTTTAGTGTCATTCAGTTGAGCTCTTTGATCCATCATTGGTGCTGTTTATTTTATTTGATCCTTTCAAGTTTCTCAGGTAGTCAAATATGATTTCAAAACATTAGAAAGGAGAAATTTTGTTGCAGGATCACAGGGATCTACTCAGAAGAGATATCAATGGGATTCTAAGAACCAGAGTTTGTGAACATATGCAGACCTCTGTGAAAACACCGCTTTCAGAGCGAGAGTCATTGTACACATGAACCGAAAGTAGAGGTGACTGATGCACAAAATTTGCATAAAATCCAGCTAGGAAAATTCATATGAAGGTCAGGGAGAAGTTCATGAAGTACCAACCCTAACTCAGGAGATAAGGGCAAGTAATGAATACTGAAGGAGATTCAGTATTCATCAGGGTTATGTCAGCTTAGAGGCTACCCATAATCCACTAGATGCTCATTCATGCACATGTTGGTGGCACTAAGTGGACTCAGTAGGTAAGAAAATAATAGCACATTAAGTCAAGAGCATTAAGTGGTGAGAAGAACATGGGAGGAATTGAAGAAGAGGAAATGTGAGATGGAATTTATCAAAACATATTACGTACGTATGCAATTCTCGAACAATGAAAATAATAAATAAAATTAAAAATAGAGGAGTTCTGAAACAAGCGTAAGTAATATAACACAATCAAATTAATGTAATATATATATATGAGAAAAAACAATCTGATCTCTTCTCATATCTCATGCCTTCTTCTAGGGATGAAATAAGTCTCCATTTCAACTTTATTATTCTTCTCTTTTGTTACGAAATGAGTAGTTAGCCCTTTGTTCTTAAAGAATTAAGGAAATGGAGAGGGGTTATTGGATCTTGAATTTCTGAATTGAGATACCTTCACTTACTATTTTCATCATGCCTTAATATACAAGGGCAATAGTCAAGTTACCTTAATAATAGCCAGAAGAAATACCTTTAATTCATTTGGTCACAGGGCACCTATCACCAAAACCAATTTCTGTGTAATTAAAGGGTGCTCCCAGGCACTGTAGGAACTTGGAAGTTGCCCATGGGTTGGGGGTAGTAAGAGGACATTTTTATTTCATAGACAGCAACCATATTGAAGCCATTTCTGAAACATACTGATAAGCATTGCTTTTGAATTTACATTAAAGAACTCAATAGTTGGTACCTGTGAGAACAGCTCACAGTTCTAAACTGACTCATGTCTGGCAGAGATTAAGGACACAGGCCTTTAGAAGATTAGCATGTCACTTGGTTTAAGTGACACTCAATCCATTTTATTGACATAGACTCCATCCTGCAAAACAAGCACTTTTTGACTGAACATAATGAAAACCTGGTGTGCCTTTCCAGGCCAGCTTAGGTAGGTTTTGCCCTTTATTGCAGCCAGTGTTTGGAGATGAAACAGCAGTCCTCATTACAGAAGGGAATAGGCACAAGTCTACGAATACTAATTCAGTGCAAGCATACTGAGGTACTTTACATCACTTTTTAATTTTACCCAAGTCTTGCTGTGGTCCAAAGTTATTAAGCCATATTCATTGAATTTGGCAGGCTATTTCTTTACATTGTTAAGATTCATCCTGCATCTTGCCATTCAATTGTGAAGCCAAACAGCTTTGATTTGATTTCTAATTGTTTGTTTTCAGCACACTGAACCTGGGTGTCTCGCTTCTGTGAGGAGGAGAAAGAACATCAGGGTGTAGGTGAAGAGTTCTCTCATTTACCTTCAATGCCATCTCGGAGTGTGGTCCAGATTCCACCTCTGCTAAGATAGCAACATTACACAGACACGACCCATTACTGAATTTCAACTTGTGCAGACACCTTGGAGAGCTGACATTTTATAGTGTTCCCACCAGCTTCCTGGACTCTATTATTATGGGAAAATAAGCCTGTGCTAACACCTTAGCAAATAACACTACCCCACTTGCGCTTTTGTTTTCAATCCGCAACATATAAATGCAACATGTCCTGAGGTTCTAAGGGACTCTAAAGCAAGCCTCCCATGACAATATGAAATTTTCATCAGAGAAAACATATTACCCAGCATGAAAACCATCATTTCAGAGAATGGACCCAAAGTTCAAAGATTTTTATAAATCTATTTATACAGACGTTAAGAAAAATAATGCTATACTGCATTTTATTTGATTGTAACTTAACACTTAAGTTGCAACAACTTATTGGAAATAGTTCACAACAATTAAATTTGGATGAAAAGAATATCTTCAAGTGTGTGTTATTTTTGTAGTCCAGTAATTACTTTCTTCACTGATTTGCCACAAAAGGAAATGATTTTGCTAGGATGTTTTTATTCTTTGACTCACATCATTCATTACAGTAAACATACAAGTTAATTCTTAAGTTTATTAATTACTTAAATACTTGTAATCAGTTGCTACATTATTGATTTTCTTTTATTTTATCTTAGAACAACTGCTGGCCAATAGGGGCTGCAAAAGAGATTCAAGGGCTTAAAATAAATTAGTTTACTTGAACAAGACCCTGTCTATTATTTGTAATTATTGCTTTTATTGTTTTAGATTAATATAATTAAATAATTTCCTTCTCCATTCTTTCCTCCAAACCATCTCATATCCCCTTCCTTGCTCTCCTCTAACACATGGACTCTTCCTTCATTAGCTGTTGTTACACACAGGCACACACACACACACACACACATGCACGCACATTGTTTTCAATCTAAAATGTAGAAACAGAAACATAACAAGTCCTGAGGTTCAAAATGTCTGTCAATCAAACTTCCTTGACAATGTGAAGATTTCATCAGAAAAAAAAAAAAGAAGCATATTCTCTGGTATGGAACCATCATTTCCACAGAATAGACTCACTGATAAAACAGTTTTTAAATCTATTTATACAAAAATTAAGAACGTATTTATACATATTTTTGTGTATGTGTTCCTAATATTCCTAAATAATCATACCCTGCACAGTCTGTATAATGTTACTTTCATGCATATTTTTTCAGGATAACCACTTGGTGTTGGATGATTCTATGATGAGGACTAATGACTATTGTTAGCTCCTTTTCTCCGTGGTCTTGAGGTATAGACTTTGCTCTGTCAGGATATTGTATATATTCTAATTCAATCAGATCGGGACTATACAGGCTATTACCCATGACAACTTTGTAGCCTGTTTTTCAACAGTCTATGAAGACAATCTGGGATATATCCATCCTTGAATCTAGGAAGAGGAAGGAAATATCTTGTTTTACAAAGGAAAGTTGACCTACTGCCTCTACTCAGCAAGTGTGTCTTATGCAGTGATTGTGACCTAATCATGAGGAAGCTGACTGCAATTACTCAGAGATGTAAAGGCTATTTAAGATGCCAGTTAGTATTACATTATGTAAGACAACTTGTTATATAATACATCCTGATTACAGTTTCTCCTCCCTCTATTCTTTCCAGTTCCTTCCCTCTTCCTCCACCATCCTGCTCTTCCCCCTTTCTGACTATCACTAGAAAATAATCATATTTCCAAGGGATAAAGTAATATTAAAAATTAAGATAAAACAAAACTAACACATCAGAATAGGTCCAAAGAAACAAAAGGAAAACAGCCAAGAAAGGGCAAAAAAGAAAAAAATAGAAAACATATAGAAGATGCAGAGATCCACTTATTCGCACATTCAAGAATCCCATACAAACACTAAACTGGAAACCATAATGTGTAAGGAAAGAACCAGCAGGGTAAAAATGAGAGATAAAATAATAAACACACAAACACATAAGTAAATAAATAGATAAATAAATAAAAATGAACAAAAAATAAGATAATATTTATAAAACAAAACAAACAAAAACAAAAACAAAACCCTCTCATGACATTATAAAACAAAGACCTTTCAAAGATGCCACTGAGTTTGTTTTCTGTAGGCCATCTACTCCTGGGCCTATCATTAAGAGTATGTTTTCCCAGAGAAACTCCTTTGTAGAAAACTAAATTTTGACTTGTGAGTGGTTATCATTTTAAGATTCATTCTGGTTAAGGATGGGTCCTTGTGTCCACTTCTCCTTTCACCTCTTGGACTTTTTGATTGTAGACTTTGTGTGGACCCTGAACATGTTGCTCCAATATCTGTGATTCATATGAGAACTGATATTGCTGATTTTGGGGGACATCTTTTTGTCCTTGGTGTAATTCATCCTCTATGACTCTTAAGCAGTTTCTGTGGTGTTCCTGAAGCACTAAGAGGAAGGATTTGTCTTCATACCTTTATTGCTGTTTTGTCATTTTAATGTACAGTTTATACTCAAAATTTTCCATTGTACCCATTTTAAAGGATCTTTTTTTCTTTTCTTTTACTCTTTTTTCTTTTTTCTAATATAAAAATTTAGTTATCAATGTGAACACTGATACTTGTCTTTAATGAGTTTTGTTTATTTTTATTTTATGTTAAGAGCTAAAACAACACATTTTAAGTTCATTATAGAGATGACAAGTGATATATTCTAATTTCTGTCATTAAGGGACATTATTTTTAGAATATTACTATAATTTGAATACATGTATATATTTTAGGATTTATTTTTTTACATTGAGTAACTGGTTGGTAACACAATGATAAGATGAATTACAAATATCTGAAATTTTGAAATATAATCAAAGATATTTAATACATTCTTTTATATGCTATTTTGATGGTGACAGTTTATAAAATCTTAAAGTAAAATCCTGATGTCTTTGAAATCAGATGTGTAGGGCATTTGTAAAAGGTTTACTGTGAGCATTTTTCTGTACTACTATGCATTAAAGGTTGAAGACAACAAGCAATGAGCTACATTGCTATGTTTAGTTTATAAGAAATGTCAACTCATGTTCATTATCCTTATGCCACTTCATGGCCTCACTAAGTATAAAAGTAAGTCAATTTGAATCTTTTCTTGAAATTTTATTTCCAGAAAAAGTCATCCAAAATGATGATCTTGAAGTTGCCATCCTGTGAAAACTTAAGCTAATGTAGAAGTTTATAAAGATGTAAATTTCCCGTTAGAGGTGCAGGAAAGCATGCCCAAGATTCTGTGTGAATAAGACAAGTCTCAAGTAGGTCCTGAGTACTGGATGAATTCTGAAAGACTGAGGTTAATGCATTGCAAGTGTTTAAGGATCTCCATTGCTCACAGTATTCTTAATGTCTATGGGGTAAATGAAAACTAGACCACTTGAGAAAGAAACTTCTCATAATCGTTGTTACATGTTTATATGACTCTTTTCAAGGCGATTTGTCATTTAGAGCTAGACAGTGCCCTCCAGGAGTATCTAAAATGGTTCGATAGTTTAAGTGATGAAAGCTTAATTCAGAGATTTTATTACAAACTGTGCTGTTTTGTTCAGAGGCAGAAGGTTTGCCTTTGTTCAAAAGCATGATATTTTCATATTTTGAAAGACAATAAAGCCTGAACACAAGTGGCCAATAGTTTATTACATATTCATAAGTAAAACTACATCATATTTTATTCTTTAAGTTATTTTCATTCATTTAATTGCATTTATAACTTTTGGCAGGAAAATTTCAGATGGGTACCTCCTATATTCAAATGCCTACATGTTGCTTGATACATCTGAGCTGTGGCTTTTCATTGATTTTATGATAATTAAAGGAGAAAACCACACTTTCCAAAATAGATATATGAAAATCTATAGCTTTACTTTTTGTGATATTCACAATCTGCATTTTGTCCTACTTGTAGAATCATAAAATATAGCTCTTTTAACGAATACGGAGCAGCCGGGCATAGTGGTGCATGCCCTTAATCCCAGCACTTAGGGAGGCAGAGGTAGATGGATCTCTGTGAGTTTGAGACCAGCCTGGTCTATAAAGTGAGTTCCAGGAAAGACAGGCATATATGGAGAAACTTTTTCTCAAAAACAAACAAACTAGCATAAAACAACAACAAAAGATAACTCCTGTAAGTTATTCTATCTTTATGATTGGAATATTATAATCCTACTTCCTAGAGAATTAACCAAGCCCCAGAAAAGCCATGCAACTTTGCCAATGCTAACCAGCTGTTCCATGGCAGATATGGAGTTTTCCCAATGAAGTCAAGCAACAAAATCTGGGTATTTAATGATGGACATAGTGTGACTATTTAACAAACTAAGAATGATGTTAAATATATATATAGTATGTATGTATTTAAAGTGCTTTTGCTAATTGTGAAGAGCAAAAATAAATTTAAAGTGCATCTGGAAATAAGGATTAGGTATTCATATCAGGTAACATCTTACTTACTTAAAAGCTCAATTTTAACTGAAGAATTAGATACATTTTTATATTGGCAGTAAATGACTCTTACAAAAGTTCTAAAGGAAAAAAATTCTAAAGTAGTTTTAAGGATGCACTTTACATATAAAATAGATCTTATTGTAGCAAAGAAACTGGTAGTGGAATGCACACACTGTTAGAAAAGCAGTTGAAATTCAATCTATAATATCCCAACACTATCATTGTGTCTTCAAAATTTTTAATTCTGAATGGTTAATGATTTTAATAAACTATTTGCAGCATCTTGCTAAGAATATTTCCTTAGCAAGTTATTTTGTGAGAAAAATATACACTCTAAAAATTTTACAGAATTTTCTCACACTTAGAACAAAATATTATCTAACTTTAAAACAAAGCAATAAAAATTGGTGAGATATTACAAATAAGGCTACTGTGAACATATGAAAAAACTTCCTTGTGATTTGGTGAGGAATCATTTGGATGTATACCCAGAAGTGGTATGGCTGAGTCTTGAGGTAGAGCTATTTCAAGTTTTCTAAGATATCTCCAGACTGACCCCCATAGTGTTTGCATAAGCCTGCACTCCCACCAGCAATGGAGGAGGTTTCCCCTTTCTCCACACCCTCACCAGCATGTGCTATCATTTGAGCTTTTGATCTTCGCCATTCTGACAGGTGTAAGATGCAATCTCAGAGTCATCTTGGGTTGCATTTCTCTGATGATTAAAGATGCTGAGCATTTCTTCAAGTGTTTCTCAGCCATTAGGGATTCCTCCTTTGTGAATTCTCTGTTTAGCTCTGATCCCCAATTTTTTTATTGGATTATTTGGTTTCTTGGCATTTAATTTCTTGAATTCTTTGTAAATTTTGTATATTAGCCCTCTGTCAGATGTGGGGTTGGTGAAACTGGAAACAGCCCAGATGTCCCTCAACTAAAGAATGGATTAAAAAACTGTGGTGCATCTACACAATGGAATACTACTCAGCCATCGGAAACAATGAAATCATAAATTTGCTGCCAAATGGATGGAACTAGAGAAGCTCATCCTGAGTGTGCTAACTCAGACTTAGAGGGATGCACATGGCATCTACTCACTTATAGTTGGATTTTAGCCATATAGTACAGGTTAACAATACTTCAACCAATACACCAAAGGGAACGTGCACATAGACTTTTTTTCCTGTCAATGAGACCCTTTGCTCTAGTGGTGCTGCCTTGTAGGCCCCCAGTGTATGAAGAAGCTCTTGGCCCTCATATGACTGCTGAACTGGGGCAGGGGACTGTTATGTAGGGACACTCCACTGAAGAGGACTGGGATGGAAGGGATAGGGGTAGAGGGTGGGAGGGCGGGACTTGGAGTCTGTGAGTGCCTGTACCCCAGAGAGCTATGCTGCTGAGGCTGTAATACTTCTAATAAAGTGCAACCATCATAAAGGGGAGACCTGTTAAAACTACTGAGTTATGGAAGAAGAAGAAATAATTTTCTCTAATGTCTGGATATGGATTCCTGCAGTCTGAGATTAAGTTCAAGGAATTTAGTTGAGGAGACAGAACATTCAGATTCACATCTCTCGACACAGACCAGATTGACAATGGGAAAAATCTTACAACCGAGGATCTGTAGGGTACCACTCAAAGCCACAGCCTTTCTCTAAGTCACCATTTACAAACCTCAACTTCTATATTTTTCAGCTTTGAACTTATTTGATATTTATACTGTAAATGCATACTGAAATTGCCTTTTCAAAGTTTTTTTTGTTTGTTTGTTTTATATCTCAATCCCATCTCCTCCCCTCCCCTCCTCCCAGTCTCACCCTCTAATCCACTTCCTCATAATCCCCCATACACATCCAATACCAACCCACTTTGGCACATCAAACCATATCAGGACTAAGTTCTTCCTCTTCAACTGAGGCAAGATAAGTCAGCTCTGCTAGGAAATTGAGCTCCAGAGGGAGGTAACATCTTCTAAATCCCGGACAGATCCCTTTCCAGTTGTTAGGGGATCCACTTGAGGACTAAGCAGTCTGTCAGCTTCATACATGTAAGGGGCCTAATACCAATCCTTGCAAGTTCTTTGTTTGGTGGTTCAGTCTCTTTGAACCCCATTGTTTCCGAGTTAATTGGCTATGTGGGTCTTCATATGGTGTTCTTAATCCCTGCAACTTCCACAAACTTTCCTCTAAGTTGTCTTCAAGACTCCCTGATTTTTGCCTAAAGCCTTTCTTTTGATTGACCACAAATATTTATTCTGTCTTAAGGAGGTTGTTTTCATGGGTTTAAGTTTTCATTCATACTTTTAACTTTAAACTAGTGTTCTTAACTCTGACTCTAGCTGGTATATTTTCCAATAGGTAAGTGATAAGAATAATGTAATGATATTGCAAGAAATTGTTCACATTTTTTACTTTAACCCCTTCCTGACAACATAATGACATTTCAGTGTAATCTAGCCGGAAATGCAACTTGAATATATAGTTAAACATCAAATAAACCTAAATTTACAGTTATTCTCTTTAACAACTAGCTGTATTCTCAAACATGCAAGGATCAAGAAGGTGAAGAATCAATGACACATAGAATACATGTTCTAAATTTATTCATTTCAGTGACAGTTTTCCTATGTATCAACATAACATTAAATTCTTACCCAGGCAGCAGTATACTATGAATGCCTCTCAGCCTTGCTTTTGTGTCATCCATGATTGATAATTTTAATAGGTTTCTTCATGAAATTATCATATTACTTCTCAAATAAAGAGAAAGAAGGAGTATTTGAATTATTAAATATATATTTCCTTTTTGTTATATTATTTTTAAAATTAACATATAAGATTGTTGCTTTATCTTATATCTTTACTTATGTTATTAAGGACTTTTCTTTATAACACTTGCAAAATTATAAGTTGATTATTAGTACATATAGTATTATAATTATACAAATTGTTTTTATTCTTGAAACTTATTAATTTAATTGAATACTCCACCATCTGCTTTCTTCTGGGAATGTCTCCAAACTTTTAATATATTCTTATTTTTCTGTTTCCTCACTTTAAAAATTATTTTTTGATTTTTAAAATATTTTTTACGATTTATATTGTGACCTTTTAAAATTGAATAGTTATATGTAACAAGTCTGCCAACTGGAATCCATATATATACAGAACACATTACTTAATTTTCTTAAAATATTAATTTATATAAAACAATTTAAACTGTAGCATTACTTACATTTGTCTTAATATTTTCCTTAATAAATACATCCTTTAAAATGAATAGAACAGTAATGGCTTTGACAGTACCCCAGAACCTTTATTTTCATGTCAAAACTACTCAAGTATTACATATAACAATAGATAAACACAAAGCAAATATCTGGACACACTGATGAATGAGTAGGAATGACCATAAATGAATCTTCAATAACACTTTGGTACTCATTTGCTATATTATTTCTTCTCAACTGTGAGAACTCAAGGGTAAGAACTATGTTGAGTATCAATTTTTCTCTTAAATTTAACATAACACTCAACAAAACCCAAGAAAATTGTATATTGAAAACATGTGACCGGTACAACTTTATGTATGAATTAAAAGTCACAAAAATAGAATATCATCAAATAAAGAATTATTAGATGTTCAGATACACTTGTTCTTCTATTTTTACCCTAATCAATGAAAAACTATATAGAGGAACACATGTCTATACATGATTACAAATATAATAAAAATATGAACATATATTTATTTGTTAAGAGATTGACTCCTCTAAACCTAGAGTCTAACTTGGGAAGATAATTACACTAATTGCCTTTGAAAACTAAGAATATTTATTGAGAATAGTGTAATGAAGGTTCTGAGAATTAGATTTGGGCATTCTTCCCTGGGATATATTAAAAATAGTGGAGATAATATTTTGCTCCAATATTTTAAATGTAATTATCATAATAAATGTTGTTGGTGTTCTCTATATCTTAAAGAAATTGTGCTAAGCATATTCATATTAAGTACTTTCACTTTGAAAACACTATATACGCAAAAATATGAAATTAGCTAAGAATAATGGATAATGATCATATATTTCATATTTCTTCTGCAATTATTCAAAAATATCTAGCAAAAGAAAAATATCCCTGCATATACCACTATCAAAATTTCATTAATTTTGACAACTAAATTTGTGCCTTAAATTTTGTTTTTATTTTATGGTTTATTTGTTTGTTTATTATATCACATTATTTATTTAGGTTTTTAACTTTAAAAAGTATTTTTAAATAAATTTGCTTTGTACAGGCTTTGCATCTAGTTTATTATACTTATAACTAGATATTTCACTATTCATGATTATACAGATTGTTATTTCTCTCTGCTTTTGTTTGATTTGTTATGGGTACATAGCAATATCATTGATTTTTGTATATGGAATATTTTCATCCAACATAATATTTGTTTTGATTATTTAGGATCAAGAAAGTGAAGAATCAATGACACAGAATGCGTGTTCTAAATGTATCGATTTCAGTGACAGTTTTTCTATGTACCAACATAACATTAAGTTCTTACCCAAAGCACCCTTAGCCAAATGCACCCCGATCACATTCACTTTCCAGTCCTCCCAGGTTCACCCTAAACTTTTGTGACCTCCTTCTTAATAAGAGAGAGAGAGAGAGAGAGAGAGAGAGAGAGAGAGAGAGAGAGAGAATATACCAAGCCAATTTTGAGTTGCCCATATACTCACTGGAGCACAGTCAAGCTCCCAAAGGCGAGCCCCTTAATGAAAACAGCATTCTTCCCTACTCCCATCCCCAACCCTACCAGAACCTATCAACTGTGAAGATCTGCACTTTGGCTCCCTATCAATCACATTTTTAAAGAGTTGTCTTCAATGGCTTCCTCTCTAGATTGTTTTCTTTTCAGGGGATCTGGGAGTGTGCATTGCAGGGGAAGAGTTTGTTACAGAAGCCTTCTAAGTCTCTCATTCTCAACTCTGAGTCTTCAGTAATTAATGCTACTGAAACAGAAGGTTTCTTGTCCGTTACAGTCAGCAGCAGCATGGATCATGGGCTTCCACAAGGTTGCTGATAACAGCTCGAACCCCAGACAACCACATGGCCCCAGGTGGTAGTACAACCCATGCACATGACCTTAGGTGGTAACAGTGACCATGGACATAAACATGGTCTTTGGCAGCAATATACACCGTGGACATCAACACAGCCCTCAGCTCCAGCATGGACCAGGGACCCCCATCATTGCCCTTGAAGACAGCACAGACCATGGATATCAGCAAGGCTTCTGGGGAGAACATGGGCCACGAACAGGAATATGGGTTCTCATGACAGCACAGACCTTGGATCAACAAGATAACTAATTTTTACTGGTAAATGTCATGGTCATATACAATTATAAAACATGCCATAAAAAATGAAGAAGTCTTCAATGTGAAAGAGCCTTTATTCTCGACTTGCTCAAGAGAATTCCTTATGTAACATCTCAACTGTGTTTTTGTTTTTCATTTGCCTAGCGATGACTTTTCTTACTACAAAAAAAAGAATCTGATCTCCAATTTCAAACATTTCTAATTTTTAGATGTTCCCTAAGTAACCTAAAGTGTTCTTTACATTGTGCTACTATATTATTCAGTCTGTAATGGAGATTAAGAAAAATCATTTCCTAAATAATATAATGATTCTTTGTGAATCTGTTTCCCAAGTTAATATTTCTTGTAGTCCCAAATATGTGTAATATAATAAACCCTATTTTAACTTGCTCTTCACACTTACAAATAAGTCCTGAAGATTATTTATTATTTCTAAGAAGAAAAGTAGAAAGGTCAGTATTCAATGTTAAGGAACAGTGGCTATCCTCACTTATTATGCAGCCTCTATTGTAGATGTGCATTTTTGTGGCACATTCAGTTTCATAAGGTCCAAGTGAATTGTTCAAAAAAACAAAATCACAGCACCTGCACACAAAGTTCAGAAGTCATTGTAAATGATGTGGCAGGAAAATTGTAATAGCCAGGAGAATGAGGGTTTGTTGTGAGATTGTGTCTTTTAGAAACCTTAGAGAGGCTTCCGGCCATGAGGACTCATCAATGTAGCCAGTTTAAAAAGCAGCTAGAGAACAGGGATTCAAATAGACGTCCTAACATGGAAAGAGAGAAACCCACAGGGTCCCAACAAAAAACTACAGACAAGCAGGGAATGCTGAGAATGGGAGAAATGGTCTTCCCCAGGTAACATTGCATGGACTGAGCAGGTTTTAGTCATGTACTTGGAAGTATAATTATTAAGTATATAGTTTAAAATTTGCAAAATTTACAAACCATACATCAGAGGTAGAGGGGAAAACCCCTCTCTCTTGCTAAAGGCATAAGAAGAAGGAAGCAAGATAAAAAAAACCATCAAGATTGCCTTAGGGAGTATAAGACACAGGTAGAATCCTACAGGTTCCCACAAGTGAGGAAGCATTATCAGAGATGGGGGAACCAAGGATCAAATAGTGCAGCTTTTAGGGTATGGCTGGCTGCTTCTTCTACAACATAAGCAACAACAATCAGTTGAATGAAATGTTGTCCTGGCCATAAAGAATTAAAACATCAATAAGTACAAAACTTACAGCTAGTAATCAATAACAGAAAAGGAAATAAATTGTCACTTTCTTTAGATGAGAAAGGAGTTGAAGTGTTTTAAAGAAAAATATGTCAGTGAGAGACTCAATGAGAAGTTGTTGGAAGTATTTCCATATGCACATGACATAAAAAAATCAATAAAACAAGGTTAATACAAAAAAGAGTTGTCATAGCTCAGAGCACCAGACAACATAAATTGTGTAACAGCTTGTTAGCGCCCAAGTCTTCCTACACAAATCATCTAATCTGAGGTATTTTACACTTCTCTCTTTAAAAACGAATATAGTGATATAGGCCACATTTATGTATCAATATAGTGTATTTTAAGCATATTCTTTGATCCCCATATCTACTATCCTCCCCTCCCACACCCAGTCCACCTCCCAATTGTCTCTCCTATTTCCCTAGACATTTTCTCTGTTCTTTCGTATCATCTGTACATATCCTTAATGCTTCTATAAGGTCTAGGACAAACAAATCCATGCAAACATGCAACATTTGTCTTTCTCATACTGGCTTAATGCATCTATTATGATGATTTCCAGTGACTTCCATTTGCTTGGAAATGATAGAACTTTGTCCTACTTTACAGCTGAGAAAATATTGTTTTTTTTTTTTTTTCTGCATGGGTGTGTGTGAAGGATCAAGAGGAATGGTGATGTTTATAACATAAAATGCAAGAACTAACAAAAATAAGATGTTGGGCTATGTCAGTGGAGCAAAGGGCAGAGTGAACAGAGAGGGTCATGGTCTCCATAAGGCCTGCTGTGTACGGTTTTTCTCCAAATTGAAATGTTTCCATTCTGGATGTAGGCAGGAAGCATGTAAGACTCAAGAAGCTCAGAAAATTACAAGCCCCTCCAAGTAGATTCTGTAAGTAGGAAAATAAATTACAAGGAAGAATATACTGTTGGGCAGACATGCAAGCAAACTAGGCAGAGGTAGAGGGGTAAAACCCTCTCTCTTGCTAAAGGCATAAGAAGAAGGAAGCAAGATTAAAAAAAAAAAAAAAAACATCAAGATCTGACATCCAATGTAGCTTTGCTGATCTTTGCCCAGACTAGGGGCTGATTTTTGTCAAGTGCCACATCCAAATCAACCATTCCTCTGTAACTAATCCCTTAAAATTGAGGGGTTAATTAAGATAGACTTCGGTATAATAATATCTTTAGATTTTCTTGAATATAAAGACATTTGTTCATATCTCCCCCTAGAAAAGCCCCACAATGAGACAAGGAAAAACAAAACAAGGATCTCTCACTGAAGAAGAAAGATCTAAGTCTGTTAAAATAAAAAAAGGGGGGGTGTAGTAATGGTAATGGGAAGATTAATGAGCCTCAGGGAGGGCTGGTGAAATGATTAAGCAGCTAAAGGTTTTAGACAAAATTGAAGACAAAAATTCAATAATTAGATCACGCATGATGGAAAAAATTGACACCCCCCAGTTTGCTCTCTGACCTCTACTTGCTTGCCTACTGTACTCAAGCATATGCACACATGTGCATAGTAACAGAATAAGCAAGTGATAAATACAAAAAATAAAATAAAATAGTGATAGGGAATTAGGTGGTAAACTAAGTGGATATTCAAATCAGTGTTCTGAACACTGAGTAAAACATAATGTGATACAATAAAGCAATGAGCATGATTCCATCCTTTTCTTCAGTATTATCTCTTTAGATGTCCAGTCAACAGTCTCTGAACTGGGAGGTGAATTTACTAACATTCCTTGTGAACACACTAGCTAAAGGACTGAGTGTGAAGTCAGAGAATGTAATCTCCTTACCACTTAACTGTGTTTCTGGAGCAGGGCTTTAGTCTTTCTTCATGCTTCCCTCCCTCTTTTTCTTTCTGGGTGATGTGTTCTGAAATCATCCCAAGTAGAAGGCTACTTGTGGGTCATTTAAAATTAGCATCTATATCTCATGGGAAAATGACAGCTGGAGAGTATTTCAGCTGTATTTGCCTGTAAATTCCAAAGAGTAGGCAATGGCCTTAGGGAATTTATTAGCTCAAAATCCCTGTTCATCAATGCAGCCTGTCTTCATAGAACTGCATCCCTAGCCTGTTGATCACTTGTTATCCATGTCTCCTTGATGCACTGTCCGCTGGGAACGGACACTTTGTAGTGTTACAGATTTCCTAATTAATTAGTATAAGGAAAGGAGAGATCTGCTCTCAAGACATAAGACAAAGATAAATTTAAAAATAACAGTAAAGATACAAAACTAAAGCAGGACATTGTAAATAACTACTTTATTGAAACAACAAGTGGAAATACAAAGTAAAGTGATTTAGGAAACTACAAATATATGTTGAGTTATGGTTATGGCTTTTTTTTTCTCCTCAAGATACCAAACTAAGGAAGTTTGTTATTTTAAAAATTTATAGAAATACCTCCATATTCACTGTGTTTAAATAGTATGTTTAAAGAGGATGTATAAAGACAATACTAAATTTATAAATATTTGTATATCAGGGTTTGCTAGAGAAACAGTTTATAAAATAAATAAATATATATCATGAATGTAACTATATCTATATCTGTATCTATATATACATATATTACAAGATTTTTTTATTTCTTCAAGTTACATCTCAATCACAGTCCCCTCCCTATTACCCCATCCAGTCCCACCCTCCCACCCTCAACCCCCCATCCTCTTCCCTTTTTTTTTTTTAAGTTTAAGGTATATCTTATTTCCCCCTACAGTTTCCCCTTTCTTTTTATTTTTTAGAGTAGTTCAGATGTTATGGTAGAACTATTCCAATAATGGTTGTCTCTGATGGAAGTCCAATAATCCTTTAGTTGTTAAGTTGACAAGATTGGATATCTGAACTGGTCTCAGTGAGAGTGAGGATAAGCAGACAAACAGCAAGAGCTTCCTTCTTTTTGTCCTTTATATAGTGTTCCACCACAGGTGTGTCTCAGACTTAATGTAGATTTTCCCACCTTAAAGGATCTGCATCCCATTTTAAATGATTAAACTACAGAAAGCGATCAACAGACTCAAAGAAATTACCGTCAAAATTCAAACACAATTTTCATAGAGCTTGAAATGTCAATTTTCAGCTTCATATAACAACACACACACACACACACACACACACACACACACACACAAATAATTATGATGAGGATGATGACAATGATGATGATAAGGAATTCTAAAACAAGCCTGAAAAATAAAAGAACTGCTGTAGATATCATCATCCCTGAACTCACACTGTACTACAGAGCTATAGCGACAAAAACAGCATAGTATTAGCACAAAAATAGACACATTTATTAATGGAATAGAATTGGAGACCAAAATGTAAGTCAACATATCTATGGACATCTGGTTTTAGAAGAAAGAAAGAAGAATTACTCACTAGACAAAAGAAAATCTTTTCTACAAATGGTGCTTGTCAAATATGATGACTGCATGTAGAAGAATGTGAATAGAACCATATTCATCACCCTGTACAAAAATCAGCTCTAAGTGGATAAAAAAAATCTCAAAATAAAGCCAGATGCACTAATCTGATACAAGAGAATGTGGAAAATAATCTTGAACTTATTGGCATAGATAAAGGTTTCTTAAAAGAATAATGATAAAATTAAAATTCCTACTGTATGGCAAAGAATACCATCATTCAAAAAAAATGGAAGGCAATGAAAAGGGAAAAGACTTTTACTAACTACACATCCATTTAGAGGGCTAATAAGTAAAATGTGCATATGGAATTTTTTTAATGGACAGATCCTGAGACTCTGAATAATAATGGCTGTTGCACGAGATTATAGTTCACCTCATTTATCACAGCCATTCTCCCTGGTCCCACTACCTCTAGAGCAGTCACATGCATCAAGAAAATAAATATGCAAATTATTCCTTAACAAATCACAAGGACATATCCTAATCTATGTTCATAGCAGCTTTATTTGTATTTTCTAGGAACTGGAAACAACCCAGATGTCCCTTAACTGATGAATGGATAAAAAAATTGTGGTACATGTACACAATGGAATACTACTCAGCTATCAGAAACAAGGAAATCATGCAATTCACAGCCAAATGGATGGAACTAGAAACCTCATCCTGAGTGAGCTAACCCAGACTCAGAAAGATGCACATGGCATCTACTAACTTATAATTGGATTTTAGCCATATAGTACAGGATAACTATCCTACAACCAACATACCAAAAAGATCAGGAACATAGATTTTGTTACTTATCAATGGGTCAATTTGCCCTTGGAGTGCTACCATGTAGGCCCCCAGTACAAGAGGAAGCTCGTAGCCCTCATATGACTATGGTACTGAGAGGAGCTGATTTGTAGGGACACTCCACATCAGAGGAGTGGATGGGTGGGAGAGGGAGGAGAGGGTGTGAGGGTGGAACCGGGAAGAGTGGAAAGAGGGACCTATGATGGTGATGTAACTTGGTGTAATAATAAAATTATAATAAAATTTTAAACATCCAAAAAAGAAAATAAATATCCCAAATTTAAAATGGGTTACATATTTTTGGCCAAATAATCAGGTAAACTGACTGCAGATCTGTATTTCTCCCTCCATTACTCCAGATCCAATCCCTGAGTATCATCCCCCCAGCTTTGTAATAGAATACTTGCTCTAGCCTTTCCTTGCCCCCATACCTATCTACTCTGGATCCCACAGATATTCCCATTCTAAATTCTCCTCTCAGTCATTGCTTTACCTAAGCCACAGCTCCACTCTGCCTCCTACTTTAAGTCAATTCTGTTAATGAAAAGTTAGACTAAATGAAGATGAATGAAGATATTAATCATCAATGCTCAAAAACCAGCTCTGTAGCAGCACTTCTGCTGTGGGCATACTTTCCCTCTAACCCCATCAGTGGCATATGATAAAGATATTCTTCTCTAACATTCCTCCCCCAACTCATTCATGACTCCAGCTTCAAACACTAGCACACATTTTCTGAGAATACACCAGATGAGCAGACCATGGAAAGAGACTCATTCCCCCAGTCACATCCCCGGTGCTACAGCAGACTGTCTGTGGTAACCTTTTTTCACTTTCTACCCCCATTTCAAACACACTAAACATGCAGATCCTGGTTGAACACTCTGCTCTACCTCCTCATGTGACCGTCTTCAGATGCCTAGCCTATCCTTATTCCTAAGTGCCAGCTCCCAATATGCAGGAACACATTTTAACTGGAAATCATGTTGGTCACAATTCCCAGGTCCACAGAAAATTTCCTACCAGGTAACATACACCCCACCCATTACACTTTTCTAAAATCCAGAGATGAAACAGAAACCAAGGAACAAAACACTGATACAACACAGACAACACCAGAAATAGGCTTGTAGAGCTATAACCATCAAAATCCCATATACCTAGATGCCAGTACACACAGTAAATAACAGCCAGGACAATATGTCACCATAGGAGTCTAGCAACCCTACTACTGCAGTAGACCCTTAGTATTACAAGTGAATAACTGAATCCATAGAAAAAGACCTTAAAACAGCCTGTGTGAAGATGATAAATGTCCTTAGAGAGGAAATAAATAAATGCCTTAATGGAATCCAAGAAAACACACACACACACACACACACACACACACACACACAAACAAACAAACAAAACAGTAAGAGGAAATGAATGAATATATTAAAGAAATAAAAGAAAACAAAAGCAAGCAATTCAAGGAGATGAATAAAAGTATTCAAGCCCAGAAAATTGAAATAGAATCAATTTAAAATAGCAGAAATGAAACACTTTGTAATTTGAACAGGAACTTTAGATGGAAGAAGTTTAACAGAATAAAAGAAATGGAAGATAGGACCTCACATGCCAAAGATAAAATAGAAGAAATTGATATATGGCTCAAAGAAACTGTTATATATATAAAAAATTTTGCAATACAAAACATCCAGAAAATCTGGATGACCATGAAAAAAAAACTACATCTAAGAATTGTAACAGGAAGGTGAATAAATCCAGCTCAAAGGTATGGAAAATATTTTCATCAAGTTTACAAAAGAAAGTTTTCCCCTGCCTATATACAGATGTGTGTGTTGGTTGGGGCGGGGGGGGGGGGGAGTAGATGGCTGAAGCTGAGCAGGCCCACTAGGTGCCACTACAAAGAATGAATGCAAGATAGACCGGTGTGAAAGATGGAGGAGAGCAGTGCATGGGCTGTGGAGAGAGATATAACTGGAGTCTCGAGAGCAGTGACAAGTGTGAGAGGGATTAGATCTACCTTAAAACATGTCATTGTCCATTGAAGTTGGTAGAGCCTTGGGCAGTAGCTTGGAGCTTGTTCAAATACAGACTCATCCCAGGAACACACCTTGGGATAGCCCTGGTTCTGGACAATGATGGAAGCCCAAGATGAGGAATGATTCAATTCCTGGGCTATACCTCCTAGAAGGAACACCATGGATCATGATTCCACTGAGGACTATGGTTAGGCCAGTGGTCCTGATGTGACCATAGATTGGGTTGACTTCTGAAGTTCATTACCACCTAATGTCATTGGATGTCTATAGTCAATGCTGCACACAGAATCTAAGTCAATTTCCATGGGACATGCTGCCATGGAGGCCATATTGATGTGATGTCCTGTCCCATGTTGCTGATGAGGACCATGTCAGGGTCCACCTCTCCTCGCCCCAAACAACTGTCAAGAGCAAGGAAGGTATTTTGGCAGTGATAGGAATGGAAAGACTGTTGAAACACAGTTGTGAAAGAGGGACATAAAAAGGTTTTTAAGACAACTCCTATGCACCCCTCCCACAAAAGTAAAAGCACAAACAAGAAAACAATGAAGAGAACACTTAAGAAAGGTTGGAAGGACGTGGAACTGTAGTTTCCCACAATTGATGTCTTCTGGCAACTCAGTTGTAGTTAAGGGGCAGGCCACTGAGAGTTTGACCATGCCCCAGTGAGTATACAGATAACACAAATTAATTTTGGTGTGTGTGTGTTTGGAGAGAGAGACCATAGGGCAGGGGGCATCAGACATGGAAGGAGTAAGAAATGAATAGGATCCGCGTGTAGGATGTGAAGTTCCCAAACAATAAAAATACTATATTAAAAAAAAAAAGAAAGAAAGAAAAGAAAAGACTGGACCTGCCTGTTCTCTCCTGGATCAGTGCTTCAGGACTGAGAAAGTGACAGGTTCAGGAAATTGCAGGTGAAGTTGGAGAGAATTTTCTCCAACTGTAGAAGCTCCTTCCTATGAGAGCAGGGCACCTCTGAGGAAAGCTATTTGGTGAGACAGCAATACTGTATCGCAGCTTATTTCATGATGGTCTTAGCTCTCACACAGGCTCCTAATCTCCTAAATCTCCTGAACTTTTAGAGGGGGCAGAGTTTTTTGAACCATGAGGAGTGAGAAGGGATTTTGGGGGAGATGAATGCATTACATTGGTTGAGATTGACATGCTGGCAATGCCATGTTTACATGGAGAGAGGTCCCAGGGGCTGGTTACTTGACTGATCTCTACTGTGACCACCTGAGGGCTGTGTCTATGTGCTCCTAAGGCAGGGAGAAGCAGGGAAAGAGCTTGTTCCATGCCTTCTGTTCTGAGGATGTGGCATGAGACCACAATTCTGAGATTTCCAGAGCTCAAACATGCTCTTATTTTACTAGCTACATGCCAAATCCTCTGGAGTCATGCCCAGTATTTGACATCAGAAGCAGATATTACCTCAGAGTACAGAGTTGTAAAAAGAAATTCTAAGCAAACAGAACTAAGAAGCATATTAGCATAGCGATTTTAATATCTACAAAATAGATTTCAAACCAACACTAATCAAAATAAATATGGAACGATGCTATATACCCATCAAAGAAATAATTCACCAAGATGATATTTTAATTATTAATAACTATGCCCTAAACATAAGGGTATAAAAATTTGTAAAAGAAATTACTACACCATAAATCACATATTGACCTTTATATATAATAGTGGGTGATTTCAATATTCCACTCTCACAAATGTGATCCAGACAAAAATTGAATAAAGAAATATTGGAGCTAATAGGCATTGCAAACCAAATGGGTGAAGCATATATTTATAGAACATTTCATCCAAACAAAAGAGAACATACATCCTTCTCAGAATTTTATACAGCACACAGAAATTTCTTCAAAATTGACCACATTATCAGACACAAGGAAGAAGAAGAGGAGGAGTAATAGGAAGAGGAAGAAGGAGGAGGGAAAGGAGAAAAGGAAGAACAAGAGAAAGAGGAAGAGTAACAAAGGAGAACAAAAAGAAGAAGAAGAAGAAGAAGAAGAAGAAGAAGAAGAAGAAGAAGAAGAAGAAGA
>CAJQZJ010004856.1:11073168-11127944 GCA_907164525.1 Lophiomys imhausi | reverse complement strand
GAAGAAGAAGAAGAAGAAGAAGAAGAAGAAGAAGAAGAAGAAGAAGAGGCTTCAAGTTCCAGAAATAGTTCACATGTATTCTTGTTTTAGGACAAAAGATAACCAAGAGAACCCACCAACAACCAAGGTTATTGCCAAGGCTATTGTTTGCTTTCCACAAACTATTTTAACGCCCTGTTGCTGAAGACTCCTATATAACTCACTGAACACTCAGACGTCAAGCTAATGTCTACCTAGGGTCATGTGCTTATGGTACTGGCAGAGATTTTATACACTACTAAAAAAGAAAGGTAAACACCAACCCAGCTACAAAATCTTCAATCAACAATGACAACTTGTCTGTAAAATGCACTAGTACAATAGTGGCACAAAACTTGTGAGAATAACCAACAATTATTTGATTTGATTTAAAATCTATTCCATGAGATACGACCCAGTCCCTACTTATTTCATTTGATCAAGAACCTAATTAAGACTAGATAGGCTTAACAGGAAAAACAAAATGCTACTTTTCTGATAAAGAAATGTAACAATGAAATGGATCATAATGGCATTCTGCTATGCTCAGAGAGCAATGCCTTATTTTGCTATCAACATAGAAGCTTCCTCCTGTTATAGATGGGAATAAATGAGAAAATCCACATCCTGACAATGTGCAGATACTGAGAGACCTTGGAACACTCAATCATTAATGAGATGTTTCCATCAATTCCTTCCCCTCAGGACTCAGTGAATGCTTAGGAAGACCTTCAAAACACAGGAAGACCGAAGGACATATGAATACTGATGTCATGCATGGGCCTGAGAAGTGGACACAAGTCTCCATCCTTAAGCCATAAGCTGCTTCCAATTGATATCCACACACAAATGAAAATTTAGTTTTTTCATCAGAGTCTAACTGGGAATACAAACCTCTCTTATGTGTAGCCCCCATGCCCAACCATAGATGGTGAAAATAAAACAACCTCCAGGACATCTTTACATATCTTTCATCTCATGTCTTGCCAGAACATTATTTCACATTTATTTATTTATTTACTTATTTGTACCTTACAGATCTTTTGTGTATATATTATGGGTTCATTGTGTGTGTGTGTGTGAGTGCGTGCGTGTGTGTGTTTATGGGATCCTGTGTTCAAACACGTATGTCTCTGTATCTATATGTGTTTCTTGTTCTTTTTTATACTCTTTGCTTATTGCTTTTGCCCTATTCTGACCTGCTTATTTTTGTTTTATTTTGTTTTCTTATTCTTCTTTGGATACCTGTTTGTTTTCTGACAAGAGTCAGAGAAGAGGTGGATTAGGCTGGGAGCAGAAGTGGAAGGATATCAGCGGGTTTGTGGAATAGAAAACCATAATAAGAATACATTGTATGGAAGAAACTAGTTTTAATAAAATACAAGAGGAATGAAAAGGAAATAAGAAAGAAAAAGTGAACTTCAATTTAATTTCGCTCGTTATTGACTTTTGTGGGCCTCGTTTGGTTGTTGGTTCACTGTTTTGCTCTTTGATATTAGATCTTTCTCATTTATGTTTTCAAGACATATCTTGGATTCTTGGAATCAAAACTAACCTCCCTCCTCATTCTTCTGCAAGCTTAGACTACAAATATGTGTCACAATTCTTGATTTCACAGATGATGTTTGTTTCTTAATTACAAGAAAATTATTGGGATTATATGGGTTTTTCTTGACTATGCCTAGTGACATTTAATGATTCATAGCAAACTGATTTTCCTCAGAATAGCTTGGTTTCAATATAGCAGCAAATAGTTCATTTTAATTTATTTTATATTGTTTGTGCTACTAAGAAATAATTTATTTTGAGTATTTTACTTTAGAAAAGAAATAAAAATGAAAAATTCTTCAAAGGTGTATGCATTTTCTTGGGTTTCAGTTAATTTCAGATATGGTCAAATTGCCAACTCAGAATAGATAGTGGAAATGAAATGAGGTGGATTAGCCACCCATCACTCCTTCCCTCACTGTCCTCTTCCCCTGCTTTCCTTCATCTTACCTCTTTTTTCTTTCTCCCTTTCCCCCTACTTCTCTTCCTTCTTCTTCTTTCTATCCCACTCCTATTTCTGTTGCCCAGGCTAGCCTCACAGTATGAATCCTTCTTTCTTCATCAATCTAGTCCTGACAGCAAGCTTGGCATTCAATGAATATTTTATTCTAAATTTTCCAACAAATAGTTAAAGGATTTAAGCACAATATCCAAGTCTAAATCAATGAGAATTAAATCACTTCTATGACCACTTTCAGAAACTAGTAGTTAAGACTTTACAAATTTATAGTACAAAAATATAAAAATACAGTCATAGTTGATTGAATCCATAGTTTGTGTTAAATATTTCATGTACAGGATTTGGAAAATCAAATTATATTCAAGATATTATTGCTTTCATAAGTAAAATAATTTTAGCAGAGTAATTTATTAATAGTATGAGTTCAAATTGTACCTGTTTCTTGACTATCTAACAATGTTCAATTATTTCAATTCACAACATTGTCTTAACCCATCCAAGTGACTGTAGGCAGTCCACATTTTCTCTTTATTTAAATTTATGTTCTTTCCTTTCTCACTTCAGGTAGGGTAAGGTCTTTCAGTGAGAGTATTATTTCAAAATAGAATAATTTATTCTATAACTATTATGATATGAATAGGCAATCAGTTGCACCATTAAAAAATAGTTTCTCTTCTATGGATATATTGGAATCAAGATCTACCTGTGTTTGTAGCTCTTATTCATACATGGTGATGCTGGGCAGTCAGAAATCCTGATAAACTGGAGAGATATTAAACAAATATATAGTTCAAAGAAGGATGTAGAGTTTTTATGTATTTATATTTTAACCTCCCAGCTCCCCATAACATGTTTTCTCTTCTCTCTCCCTCAGATCCAATTCCTCTCCATTTCCTCTTCAGAAAAGAGGAAGCTTGCAAGAAACAATAGTCAAGCAGGACAAAATAAGATACGTAAGACAAGGCAAAACCCCTCATTTTAAGTCTGGACAGGGCAACCCAATATGAGGGAAAGAGTCAGAAGAATGGTCAAAAAAGTTAGAGATGCATCTGCACCCACTGTTAGGAGCTCCAAAAAAATTCCAAGCTAACAGCCATAATATACACAGAGGACCTGGTACAGACCCAAGCAGGCTGTATTCCTGCCATTTCAGTCTCTGTGAGCCAATACAAGCCCTGCTTTGTTGATTTGATGGGACATGTTTTCCTGGTGTACCCTGTTTCCTCTGAGACCTACAATCTTTTCTCCTCCTTTTCCATGGAGTTCCCTTATCTCTGAGAGAGAGGTGATAAAGACTTCCAATTTAGAGTCTTTCAAAATATCTTGTTTTGGGTCTCTGTACCTGTTCCCATCTGCTACTGGAGGAAGCCTTTCTGATGATTACTGGACAAGACACCCATCTATTAGTATAGAAGAATATTATTAGGAATCATTTCATTGATTTGTTTTGTTTGTTTTGTTTTGTTGGATCTTTTTGTTTGCCAGTCTGGTTTGGATCAACCATAGAACTCTGGGCTATTGAGTTTCCATTTCCTGGACATTTAGGCAGTGTGCAACATGGCTCCTCCTGAGATGGTCCTCAATTAAACCAAACATTGGTTCGTAACTACCATAAATTTTGTTCCACCATATCCCCAGCACATCTTTCAGGTAGGACAGATTGTAGGTCAGGGGGTTTATAGCTGGGTTGGTATTCAGATTTCTCTTTCTGTAGCCCATAGAGTACCTTCTCAGGGAACAGTGTACAAAAACAAAACAAAACAAAACAAAACTAGTTATCACACTTTACCATCTAAGGGTAGGGAACACAGCTGAATTCAGTAAATAATCTGTTTGTAGAGTAGAAAGAATTGTGGTAGAGATTGGAGGATGAACTTCCAATGAGGTATGTCACTTCTAAAAAAGAACCAGAAAAAACTGAGTTGAACATCAGTATTTATTCAGTCACAAAACCTGACTCTATATGGGCTTATTCCAATGTGTTTGAATAGAACTGTAGGATATGGTTTCCCCTTGAGAAAAAAGAAAATCTATTTACTCTTTAATTGATTATTATATATTGTCAAAATTTTTACTGCTAAATATTCTAAATTCCCCTTGGATTCTTTCCCCATAAATATGTTTTGATTATCCTCAATCTATCTTTTCCAGAAAGCTCTGTCTCTGACAGGAACCTGTCTTTATTGCCAAAAACATAGTGAGGAAGTATCTTGGATTTTGCTCTACTTTGTTGTAAACAAGACACCACAATCCATTGTTGCATGAATACTGATAAAAGAGAACGATGCTACTAAGTCCAATTTAGTACTATTTTTAATGACAAGAACATTGGCCAGTATGTTAGCATTTCCCTATGAACCTTCCTTAAGCTTGCACTACAACTAAATGATGTGAACAGACCTAAGAGACACAAATAATAAAAGAGGAGAATAATTCAGACTCTCAAAAGACTGTTCCTTCTAGAATGACCAGAAACTGTGCTTGTTCAGTGTTCCAAAGGGAACACAAACTCTCTAGCTTGCAAGACTGCAAAAACACTGGCAAATTACTTCAAAGGATGCCTCTTATCCCTATTTTGAAAGTTATTAACAATACTAATGTTTTAAACCACAACCAGCAACAAATAATTCAACATATTTAATTACAATTTTATGAAAAAATGTGAGATTTGTGAAGAATTGTCTGTCAATTTCCAAGCCCAAGATCTAAGAATAAATGGTGTGCTAACCTTTGTTCCAAGCTTTGAAAACACTGTAATAACTGAGTACGACACAATGTTCTCCTCGGCTTTTGAGCATGTAATAACATTGGTAGAGGGAATATGAATACCAACATGCTGATCAAAATGATAGATCCCCCAATTACTACTCTTCTGGATGTTTGGAAATAACTGTAGGCATCAGAAATATGGGTACACACCTAAAAGAACATTCAAAGATTTGATACCTGAAAATACCATTTTGGTTTGAAGACAAAAGTTTAAAAGATACATGAAAATGACAATTCTTCAGAATAATTTCTGGCTATTTGGAGGAGACTAAATCTGCCTGGAACCTATAACCAAGTAAAATGTTGGTAAATCCTAAATGATTCCTACACATTGCAGCTGGGCACAGCTATGGAAAGGTAAACCCACACTCTAAATTGGTCACAGTTTAGCTAGTTTAGGGAGGGGCATAAGAGTTTGAAGGGAGTGAGAAGGAGAAATAAGCAATAAATGTGGGTTTAACTTTAAACTCCCATCATCTTGGACCACAACCTTATCTTGTTCTTAGTAAAGTGTGTGCTTCTGTCTGGCAGTATCATTAGAGGTGCTCCTGTCAGTCAAGGCACGTGATTTTTCTAAAGAAATAAACAGTGATTAATCTGAAAACACAGAGTGAAGGTTTCTCTGAGTTTTGGAAGGTCGGTCAATATATATGTATGTATATATATACATATATATGTATATATACATACATATATATGTATATACATATATAATATATATTATGTATACACACATATATACATATATATGTGTGTATACATAATATATATTAAATGAAAGATTATATGGAGTGAATATATATCTCACTGGAATGGGATGGATTTCATAAAATCTTGGATGCTAACTCTTACTTTCATTCTGTAAGATCTTATGAAGAAGATGGTAATAAAGTCATTGTTTGTCAAGTGTGTGATAGAGTGGAAGACAGAAAAAGTGAACAAAAGATTAATGAATGGAGACCCTATGTAATATTACCAAAAAGGCAAACAATGGGAAACAATATGGAGGGCAATTGTAAAAGCCACACTCTTGATTAAGAATACAACTAACCAAAATAGAAAGCTACAGAATTAAAGAAAAAAAAAGATCACTAGTATCTGTAAATATTTTGAGAAAATATATGTGTAAAGCTTAATGAATATCACAAGGTTTGTAGGGTTGGTTATTTAGTTAATAAGAATCTTTGCTCTTGCTCTTGCTTTTTTTTTTTTTTTTGTACTGCCAGCCATGCTTTTTCTCTTATTTAAAATTTTAGTTTTGTTTTTTCTATTATGCATTACATCCAGACCACAGTTTCCCTTCCTTCCATCCTTACCCCTACTCTCCTAGCTCCATTCCTCCTTCATTTCCCTTCTTCCCTTGGTGGGGGCTGTGTGTGAAGGAAGACTTACAGGGATATCTACTGAATAAGGCATAACAAGCTACAATAAGATTAGGCATGAACTCTTTCAAGACTGAATATGACAACCTGGTAGAAAGGAAAGGGTCCCAAGAGGGGACAAAAAAGTCAGAGACAGCCCCATTCACATTGCTGGGAGTTCTGCAAGAACACTAAGCTAATTACCACACCATATATACAGAGGACATAGCTCAGACCCATATAGGCTTTGCGATTATTGCTTTGGTCTCTGTGAATCATAATGAGCCCTGTTTTGTTGATTCTTTGGACTGTGTTCTCCTGATTCTTTTTTTCTCTCTCTTTTCCCCATATTTCTTTCTTTCTCTTTTTCCTTCCTTCCTTCCTTCCTTCCTTCCTTCCTTCCTTCCTTTCTTTCTTTCTTTCTTTCTTATTCTTCCAAACAGATCCAAGTAGGGATCAAACTCCTTATTTAACTAAGGCTAATCTTGAACTCTTAATCTTTTTGTCTCAACATCATGGGTACTGGGATGATAGGCATATGCTACCACTACCAACATCATTTGGTAACAATTGTATGTACTTTACTAAAAGCACATGGTACTAAGTGCTGAATTTCAAAGGTCTCCCTGGGATTTCACAAAATGCTGAGTGAAAAATCAAATACATTAAGGTATAGGGATAAACATGATTTCTTTAAATATTTCATCATGATATACATGTAAATTTGTCTTGTACAAGACTTAATAACAAGAGTTAATGGTCTTAGGCATATTCCCTACAAGGAAAAATTATTGAAGCAAACTTCACAGGGATTACACCCTCAGGCTATTGTTTGGAAGGGTTTTTTTTCTCTCCTTTTCTTTTCTTCCTTTTCTCTTCTTTCTTCTTCTCTTATATATTCCATCCTGCCCATAGTTTCCACTGTCTCCTCTCCTCCCAGTCACCCGATCCCTTTACATTTCCCCCAGATCCACTGCTCCTCCATTTCCCTTCAGAAAAGGACATGAGTCCCAGGGATATCACACATGGTATATCAAGTTGTAATAATATTAGGTAACTCCCTAATATTAAAGTGGAGGAAACAACCCAATAGGAGGAAAATGTCCCCAAAGTAGGCAAAAGTGTCAGGGACAGCCTCTGCTTCCAGTGTTAGGTGTCCCACAAGAAGACTAAGCTATACAAACATAACATATATGCGCAGGGCATAAGTCAGACCCATTTAGGCTTCCTGATTGTCAGTTCAGTCTCTGTAATCCCCTATGAGCTCAGATTCTTTAGGTTTCCTTGTGGTAATCTTGATCACTCTGGCTCCAACAATCCTTTCTTCCCTTCTTCCACAGGATTTCCCAATCTATTCCTAATGTTTATCTGTGAATCTTTGAATCTGTTTCCATCAGTTACAAAATGAAGCCTCCCTTACAAAGATTATGCTAGGCTCCAATCTAAGTGTGTAGCAGAATATCATAAGGAATCATTTAATTGACTTCTTGTTTTGTTTTGGTTTGGTTTTTGTTGTTGTTGTTGTTTTGGTTTGTTTTTGTTTTTCGTTTTTAATTTTCATTTTGTTTTGATTTTGATGAACTGAATCATGTTCAGATATTATAGAGGCTATCCAGTCTCTAATGCCTTCCCTCCAAGTAACTTCAGGGGTGGGTTCCCTCTCATGGCATGGGTCTCAATCAAGCTGGACCAGATATTGGTTAGCCCTTTGCACAAGTTCCATGTCACTTTTACCCCAGCACGTCTTGTAGGCATGACAAATTGTAGGTTGAAGGTTTTATTGCTAAGCTTGTGCCCCAGTCCTTCCACTGGAAGTCTTGCCTTGTTACAGAAGATGGCCAGTTGAGATTCCATGGGCCCCATTACTGGGACTCTTAGCTATGGTCAAGTACATAGATTTCTAGAATTTTCCATTGCACTAATTTCTACCTCGCCTCCAAAATGCCTATTTCTAGTCATCTCTCTCAGTATTCTCTTCCTCCACCTTCTACAAAATTTCTTCTATTTCTCCTTCCCAGGAAGATCGATGTTCACCCTCTTGAGCATTCTTTGTCACTATGTCTGTGGATTGTAGCTTGACTATCCTTTATGACTAACATCCACTTATAAGTCAGTACATACCATGTGTTTGTCTTTATGAGTCTGGGCTGCCACGCTCAGAATTTATTTTTACTAGTTCCATCTATTTGCCTTCAAATTTTATGTATTTTTTAACAGCTGAGTAATACTGTATTGCATAAATGTACCACATTTTCTTTATCCATTCTTCAGTTAAGGTACATCTAGGTTGTTTTAGTTTTTGACTATTTGAATAAAGCTGCAATGAGCAAGTGTCCTTGTGGTAGGGTGGAGTGTCCTTTGGACATATTCAAAGAATTAGAATAGCTGTCCCTTGATGTAGATCAATTCCAATTTTTCTGAGAAACCATCAAATTGATTTCCAAAGTGGCTGTACAACTCCCACCAACAATGGAGGAGTGTTCCTCTTAGTTCACATCCTCTTCAGTATGAGCTGTCAATTGTGTTTTTGATCTTATCCATTCAGAAAAGTGTAAGATGGAGTGTCATGGTAGTTTTGACTTGCATTTATCTGATGGCTAAAGATATTGAACACTTCTTTAAATTTTTCTCTGCCATTTGAGATTCCTTTGTTGAAAATTCTCTCTTTAGATCTGTACCCCAATTTTAATTGGATTTGTGGTTTGTTAATAACTAGTTTCTTGAGTTTTTTATATATTTTCAGTGTTAACCCTCTGTCAGTTGTGGAGCTAATAAAATTTGTTTCCAATATGTAGGCTACAATTTTGTCTTGTTGATGATGTTCTTTGCCTAAAAGAAGGTTTTTAGTTTTTAATGAGGTTCCATTTACTAACTGTTGATCTTAGTGCTTACACTATTGCTGTTCTGCTCAGAAAGTTGTCTCCTGAATCAATGCTTTCAGGGATATTCTCCACTTTCTCCTCTGTCAAGTTCAGTGTATTTGGTGTTATGTTTAAGTCTTTGATCTACTTGGGCTTGAATTTTGTACAAAGCAAGAGATACGGATCTACTTGCATTCTTCTACATGTGGACATCCATTTAGACAAACACCATTTGTTGAATATGATTTCTTTTTTCTATTGTATATTTCAGGCTTCATCATCAAAAATCAGGTGTTTACAAGTGTATAGCTTTATGTCTGGGACTATGATTCAATTCCACTGATCAATCTATCTATTTTTATGACAATACTATGTGGGCTTTCATTACTCTAGCTGTGTAGTGTGCATGAAACCAGGAATGATGTTACCTCCAAAAGTTATTTTCTTGTTTATGATCATTTTAGCTATTGTGTTTTTTGTTTTTGTTTTTCCATATGAACTTGAGTATTGTTCTTTCAAGTCCTGTAAAGAATTTGACATTTTGATGGGGATTTTACTAAATGTATTGATTGCTTTTGGTAAGATGGCCATTGTTACTATCCTAATCCTACTGATCCGAGAACATGAGAAATCTTTTCATCTTCTGATATCTTCTTCAAATGAAGTTCTTGTCATACAGGTCTTTTACTTGCTTGGTTAGAGTTACACCAATGATTTTTTTATTATTTTTGACTATTGTGAAGGTTTTTGTTTTCCTAATTTCTTTTTCAGCCCATTTATCCTTGAATAAATAATGACAAATGATTTTTTTAGTTCATATATCCAGCCACTAGGTTGAAGGTGTTTATCAGGTGTAGAAGTTAGCTGGTAGATCTTTTTGTAGTGAATTATGTATACTATCATATTTCTGCAAATCATGACACTTGAGCTTCTTTCTTTCCAATTTGTATCCCATTGATCTCCTTCAGTTGTCTTATTGTTCTAGTTAGAACTTCAATAATTATTTTGAATAGGTCTGGAGAGGGTAAACAGTCTTGTTTTGCTCCTGATTTTAGTGGAATTGCTTTGAGTTTCTCTCCATTTATTTTGATGTTGGCTAGTGACTTCTAAATGGCCTTCATTAAGTTTAGGTACTTCCCATGTATCCTTGATCTCTCCAAAACTTTTATCACAAAGGGGTGTTGGGCTTTGTCAAAGGCTTTTTTCAACATTTAAGTGTTTCTCAGACATTTGAGAAACACTCATGAAAGAAAAAAATCCACAAAGACAACATCTCAATTCTGAACATCTATGTACCAAAGGTAAGGGCACCCACATTTGTAACAAGATTACTAAAGCTTAAATCACATATTGAATCTCGTACATTAATGGTGGGAGACTTCAACACCCCCTGCCACCAAAGGACAGGTCATCCATTCAAAAAGTACATAGGGATATAATGGATCATTTGTATATTCTCTCTCTCTCTCTCTCTCTCTCTTTCTGTCATTATGCATCAAATGTACAAAACACATATCTAAAGAATATTTCACCCAAATATAAAAGAATATACCTTCTTCTCAGTACCTACATAAAGAAATTACAGAGATCTCATACTAGCAACTGAACAGCACATCTGACAGCTCTAGAAGAAAAAGAAATAAACACATCCAAGAAGAGAGCAGGAAATAATCAAGCTGAGGAAACAATTGAAGCAAAAATAACATACAAAATAATCAATGAAACCCAGAGTTGGTTCTTTGAGAAAATCAACAAGATAGACAAACCCTTAGCCAAAGTCACAAAAAAAAACCAGAGAGTATACAAATTAACAAGAGCATAAATAAACAGGAAACATAACAAAAGACAGTGAAGAAATATCTGTACTCAGCAAATTATTTCACAAAATAAGAAATGAAATGGTTCTTATAGATTTACAGGATAAAAACAAATACATATCTATATTGATCCATTTTTTAGTGGATGATACTGCTAATGAGTAGATTTCACAGGAATGATTTTGACTTCCAGATTAGAACAGAATATTTTTACAGAACTGGAAAGGCAAATGCATAGAGGTATCTGAGTCTCTAGGTACAAAAGATTTGCAAAGCAAGATACTGGGGGGAAAATATGTTCCTTAATAGAGATTCTTCTGGTACCATTCCCAGCCTCCTAAGTCTCTCAAGTTATTTTCAGTGGTTGATTTTTGGGTTCTCTGGTAAAAAGGAGACAAGGGACTCTTTTTGTAGAAAAATTTATGTTTGTCTTTTCTATAAGTAATTAGAAGCAGGCAGTATTCATGACATTGTTCATTCATAGTTGTTCCTCACCAGTCTGTCACATAATGGCATATTTTGGTCTCCCATGTAGTTAATTGTAAATAAGCTAGGAGAATTTTGTACTTTAGAGTGAAAATTGGAGTAGTTTTTAGTGTATATTGACAATGACTTTCAAGACAATGTCATTTTCTTCCCAGGGGGATTATACATCAGTTTTGTGGTTACATAACACAACACTCCATTAATTCAGGACTCATTAGATGCAAAATCCTTTTATCCAAAATGTAAACCAGAGTGCAACAGATTTTCTATGTCTCATTAGTTAGAAATGTTGAGTTTCCCATCCATCTCAGTTATTGAGACAGAATTTGCTTTTAATCGTGGTTTTTAGGTAATCTTTTCAGATTAAAGTTTTCAACATACTAAATTTGTTGCTGTTTTTGTAAACTGACCTACCCAGTTCAGTTCCTCAGGTTAGTAATTTTGGATTTCGATTGGCATCATGATTCAAATTGTAAGATTTTCTAGGAATCATAATACGTTTTATTTGATGCTACAGGAAATAGAGCTACTATTACACTGAACTTATTACATTCTTGATACTGCGCTGACATTACCACATCTATTAATTTCTTTAAAATCTAGTGCACACTCAGTTTAGTGCCCCGTTCTCCAGTCAGCTTCAGTAACTTCCTATTCTATTTCACACAGAGGAGGTATTCAACATAGTGGGAGTGGGCATTCTGCAAATCACTCATTGCAGTAAATCTCTGAAAATAAAATGCTGATGGCATATTATCCTGGAATGGACTCTCTTGTAATCAGCTAGGAGATCGTGAGTCAGTACAACTGTATGAAAAAGAGAAAGCTAGACTATCAGAAGAGATGCGGGGATAAGTTCTGTTCACGGAGGATTGAATTTTTAAAAATAAAACATTTTAAAAGTTGACCTTGCAAGAAAAACAAGTGTGTCGCGGAGTTTTTTGGGGGGGAACGGGGCCATGCAGAGATTCTGCAGAAGTTGTAGATCAAGCTGCGCGCTTGTCGGGACTATCTCTGGGTGTTCCCAGGAGTTGCAGGATCCCAATCCCTGCTTGGGCAGGCTACTGTAGACAAAACAGACCAGGAGGGAGCAGCTGGATGGTGGGTTGCCCGGCCACACCTCCAGCAGTTTTCTCCACCCATGACACCGCCTCCTACTCTGAGCCCAGGCACGGAGGCTAGGGAGCGAGCTAGAGGGGCGGAGGTGGGAGGAACAAGGTCCCCTAAAAGTGTGAAAGAGCAAAGAGTGGTAGGCAGCGAGTTCCGGGTTTCCGCCGCCTGCAGTCCGCAACCTGGTGAGCCTCAGTCTGCAGTCAATTTCCTCTCGGGAGCCCAGGGCCACCGCGGGTGCGGGGCGGGTGGCCAGGGACGCGGCCCAGGCGCGCGCACAGGGAGTTGGATTTGGCGCCCGGGTGGGACCGGGTCTCTAGCCCTGGGCCTGAGCTGCACGCCCCCGCGGCCTTGCTTGCTCCAGACTGGGCTGGAAGTCTAACCCAGCGGGAACAAGGCCTGTCTGCGCTGGGAAACCAGCTAACAGCTGCTAGGATAGACACAGATGGAGGGCCTGTCCAGGCCAGCCACTTGTAAGTTGTTGCTGAGTTGGAAGGGAAGGGAAGTCTGAGGCTGAGAGTTGAAGGCAGATTGCCAAGTACCAGGAAAGGACATTGGTTTGTGACTTTTTGATGAGAAGTGGTGTTGCCTGGCTTGGGGAAAGTGCAGCTGACCCTGCAGCTGGGCCTCTCAGTAGTCATCAGAGGCCACCCTACAGGCCCTGAGCCGTGATTGCTCTTTTCTTCTTGCACAAAGATACATCCTTGGGAGTTGCTGGATGCAGGCTTGAAGTGTTGGGATAAAAAGAAAACGAACAAACAAAACTAGAACAAAAACATGAGTGTGGAAGCCAAATATCGTGCAGCTTCCCTGTATGTGGGGGACCTCCATGAAGATGTCACTGAGGACATGCTCTTCAGGAAGTTCAACACAGTGGGACCAGTGCTGTCCATACGAATCTGCAGGGACCTGGTTTCCAGCCGTTCACTAGGCTATGCCTATGTCAATTTTCTCCAGCTGGATGATGCCCAGAAGGCCCTAGACACCATGAACTTTGACTTGATCAAAGGCAAATCCATCCGTCTCATGTGGTCTCAACGGGATGCGTACCTGAGGAAAACCGGAATCGGGAATGTGTTCATCAAGAATCTGGACAAATCCATTGATAACAAATCCTTGTATGAACACTTCTCACCTTTTGGAAAGATCCTGTCCTCCAAGGTGATGAGCGACGAGGAAGGCTCCAAGGGCTATGGCTTTGTTCACTACCAGGACCAGAGTGCAGCAGACCGGGCCATTGAGGAGATGAATGGGAAGCTGCTGAGAGACTGCACCCTGTTTGTGGCCAGATTCAAAAGCCGTAAGGATCGGGAGGCTGAGCTCAGAGGGAAGACCAGCGAGTTCACTAATGTGTACATCAAAAACTTTGGGGATGATATGGACGATGAGAGGCTCAGGGAAATTTTCAGCAAATATGGCCAAACTTTGAGCGTTAAGGTGATGAAAGATGCCACTGGGAAGTCCAAAGGCTTTGGGTTTGTGAGTTTTGAGAGCCACGAGGCTGCGAAAAATGCAGTTGAAGAAATGAATGGACAGGACTTAAACGGGCAAACGATTTTTGTAGGCAGAGCCCAGAAGAAGGAAGAACGCCAGGCTGAGTTAAAGGAGATGTTCGAGCAGATGAAAAAGGAGAGAATCCGTGCACGTCATGCAGCGAAGCTCTATATTAAGAACCTGGATGACACCATCGATGATGAAACTCTTCGCAAGGAGTTTTCTTCCTTTGGATCCATTTGTCGAGTTAAGGTGATGCAGGAAGCAGGGCAGAGCAAAGGGTTCGGCTTGATCTGTTTTTTCTCTCCCGAGGCAGCTGCTAAAGCAATGGCTGAGATGAATGGCCGCATCCTAGGCTCCAAACCCCTCAACATTGCACTGGGTCAGAAGCACTGAGCAAAAAATAATCCTACCTCGCCAGCCTGAGCAGCAGCCAAGAGAATACCTCTCTCCACCTACAGGGTGCTATGAGCAGGGACAAGCTTCAAAACCCGGAGATTGCTAAATTCATTGCAATTGTGCAACGAAGTTTGTATACAAAGCATTTATTTTTTTGTGCATAAAAAAAATGGGTGTTAGAATTTTGGTTTGCTTTATAGGGAGTATCCTCAAGTTTCAAAAGAAATATTTTTCTTTTTTTCTAACATTTGCAATTGTTTAATTGGTTAAATGTTTTGAACATTATATTTTGAACTATGTGAAACAAATACTTGTATTTATCATGTATTTTATTCCTTTGGTTTACTAATATTGCAAGCTTTATAATTTGTCCTATGAAAAAGTGTTCAAGTGAAATTTAAATTTTTAAGGCATCAGTAATCTTACTGTTTTTATTTGAAGTATGCTTCTTTTTTGGCAAATCAAAACTTAGAAATTGATAGAATTCCGTTAAATAACAACTTTCACTTTGAATTAATGTTTTAAGTACCAAGCAATTGTTCTAATGTACATGCATACACATATTCTGATGTGTTTGGTTTCATTCTATCTTAAGATGGTAGTAGATGGTTTTGTTGGTTTTTTTGGGGGGATGGTTGGTTTTTGTTTGTTTGTTTCCTTACACGTTCTGTGTATTTACTGTTATCTGGTTGGTTTTGTTTTGGTTTGTTTGTTTGTTTTACTGTATAATTGTACTGATAGGAAAGTCTTACTTTTAATATTACTTCATGTTATAATCCTGTATCTATGCTGTTGATTTTCACTTAACAATATCTTAATCCCAACACATTATGTTCATTTTTTATGTAAATTGTGATGCATTTTTGGGTTTTCATTAGATGCTGATGTTATGAAACTCATATCTATGCAATTCAGAAACTCCATATGAAAGTCAATATTTAAAAAAAATTCATGTTATGATAATCTATCCCTGTGTTCAGAAAAATGAGTGCCTTATAAACTTCCACCTCCTTTTATTAGACTCTAAGTGCTGTATTAGCTCTTGGGTTTGCCTTTGGCTTTGGTTGTGTTTTGGCAAAGTGAAGTTTTGTTTTTTCTCATGAGTTTTATTGTCACTCTTCCTTCATGACTTCTCTCTTCTGCCCATAAATATAATGTAGCTCATTTTTACACATTTTTATAAAAGTACTGTTACACTGGCTTTTCATATTTACTACCTCAAATCCATTTGAAATAGAAAGTAAGAGTTATTTATTTAGAATTTGCTCATTACCTTAAAAAGGTTACCAAAGTTGTGAAAAACATTGTTGTTACTGCTGCTTTTCTGATTTCACTTTTCTTTCCTGTTCTTTCTCTTTTTGATTGTTTTGACATTTATTACCATTTGTTTTTACGTCAAATATTACTAGTACATATTTTTCATGGACAGTGCTTTATGAATAAGATAAATCTCATTTTGTTTTTATAAATCATATATATATATATATACATATATTCTTTGTATGTTTTCTAATCTGAATGTGGAAAAAATTGAGAAAAAAAATAAAGGTAACAAAAACTTTTTCTTTAGAAGAAACTCTTTCTTCTAAACTCTGCTGCACATTGTCCCTAACATTTTATATGTACACCAATAGGCAAGTTAGGAATGGTAACATCAACAAATTTGTTTGAAATTTCTCTTTTTGCTTTGATGTTGTGAGATGATAAAATTCAACATACTCAAGTAATTATTTTCATATTATTTTAGTGGCTTTTAACTTTGACCAAGGAGGTTTCCTTGATTACTAAACTCTTGGTAAGTGTATGGTACTACATTGTTTCTTTTCTTGATTTGGTCTTCTGCCAAGATAACTTGAAGGTAAGCATTCTTCATAATTATTACTGAGATTCTTCCATTTTTTTGGGGGGATGCTGTAATTAATGACTTAAGATCAATTTAAAAATTACTTTGGTCCTTTGCCCAAATGCCTTACAAACTTGTCATAACAATTACATATTCATTGTAAGTATAGGCAAATGCATATTTTCATATTGTCCAAGGACCTAAATATTTTGTCAGCACCTGGCAGATTCAGTATAGTACATGACTGAGAGGACTACTCTTTAATTTTACATTTGTTTAAATGTATTACTTCAGGTTACATCTCCATCATAATATCCTCTTTCTGCCACTCCCAGTCCCATCCTCCCACCCTCTACCCCCTACTCCTTCCATCCCACTCCTCTGGAGTGGAGTGTCCCTACATAACAGTCCCCCGCCCCAGTTCAGCAGTCATATGAGGGCCAAGAGCCTCCTCATACACTGGGGGCATATGTCTCACTGACAGGAAAAAAAGTCTATGTTCATGTTCCCTTTGGTGCACTTGTTGTAGTATACTTATCATTTTACATTTTTAATAGCTTCTGAATTATTTCAAAGTTCTATCTTGTTTCATTCATTTACTATCATAAATATTTTATACTTGTAAATTAATGTTTCAAAACCATTCTTATTTGTTTCAAAATTCTACCTTATGCCATTCATTTATTTCCACTAATCTTTTTATCCTTGTAAATTAGTGTTTCAAGAACCTGAGCTATTTTTTTTCTCAAGTAATTTGTGTTTACATGTGTTTCTTTTGCATCGAAGACATTGTAAACTTACTTGATCAATGTTCTTACTTTGTTTATTGTTTTTTAAAGCTATTCCAAGTACAATTTTAAATTCAAACTTTTTAGCATCTCATTTAGATGATTCTTTCTTTTGACTTATTCTGAACACCTTGAAATGTTCGAATATACTCATGGACATACACGTGTGTGTGGAGCATAAACAAGGAGGCAGGTAGACATATACATAAAGTCTGGATTGTCTTCTGTTAGTGTCTATGCTTCATATTATCAATAAGGCAGGTAGACATACACATAAAATCTGTATTGTCTTCTATTAGTGTCTATGGTTCATTTTATCAATAATTTTTATAAACGAAACTTATTTATATTTTGTGTAAAGAGTACAGTGAGCCTTTTAGCTATGTCTTGCATTTAAATCTCTAAGCTGAATATGTTTGTGTGAGTACTGATATAGTCTAACAGTGTATGTGGAACTCTTATACCCACTTGGATGCATTGGCTTGCAGAACCACTACATTGATTTGTATTTTTAGGATCAGAAGAAGCAGAGTAGGTAAGGTGCCAGGACTAGACAGTACATAAGTGTGTCAAATCGTGACATCTCTCTGGGTTATTTAATCTTTGAAAGTGTTCAAATATTTGAACAAAGTTTGCTAAGGCTCATATATAGATTACTTCCCTATTATGTGCACAAGTAATTGGTAAAACACTTTACCAGATATGCAAATGTATTGTTGTCTCAGCTTAATATCTTAATTACGTATCTTAATTAATGCAGTATCTTATTGCCTCAGTAGAAATTGTACATTTCCAGTATTTAACATAAAAACTGTCAATGCATTTCCCCTTCATTATTTGATTTTTTTTTAATTCTAAATTTGTGTGTGTATGTTTCAAGGATTATGTTGGACCATCCTACTTAGCAATGGAAGGTTATTTTTTTCACAGTGTTTTCATTAAAACATTTTTTACCTAAGTGCCTTAAAGAAGAAAAACAATCTTTCCTTTATTAATAAATAAAAGCTAACTCACAGATGCCTTCAGCCAGTAACTCTACTCCTCCTATATACACATTGCCAAATTTGTTGCAGAGATGACTCTATTTTACAGATAATGTAGCACGTATTTGCCTTTTTCCAGCTTTCAAAAGTTGCTAAATAAATTTCTAAAATATATTTTAATGTTCTCTATATTCTTTGAAACCTAAATGGAAAATACTAAATAAAGTCTAGCATGTCAATGATGAATATGTCTGAAATTACTTATATTTATTTGAATTTTCTGTTTCTAAGTGTAGGTTGTATATTTCATGTTTCTAAAAAGTTCATAACTCTGTGACCTGAAATTTGCTTCTGAAGCTATTCACAATTAAAGGATCAGGAATTCAAATGCAGTTCTAATGTGACGCATGTTTTCATGAGGAGTAGTTTACCCTTGTGTTAGTTCAGAGAAGTACTCCATGTATAAAATTGTCAAAACATGATAATAAAAATGTCAAAAAATGCATGATACCTAAAAGCTCAAAGTTTGACAGGCCGCAGTTTTTGATGGTTTTCTTACTAACAGAGGCCAAAAGTGATTATAGCATCACTAGATGAGGATTCACATAAATGTGTGCTGTCTCTGTTCTTCCCCCCCGCCCCCCATTTCTCATTTACTACCCTCCATCCTTCTACCATGGAGGCTCCACTTGAGGGAACTTGTCTATTCTTTATCACCACCCAAAGAAATGTTTCCTACATCCAATGTAAGGTTAGATTTGCATTTTTAGTGCCTTAAGATGGGGAATAGATTCAGCATATAAGTTCTTGAGGGACACCCTGCAAGTCATATGAGAATAATAACAATTAAATCATAAAGTTAATGCAAAATGCTGGTTATTTAGAATTAATTTTTCTGTTTTCTATTTTGCAACATGATTTATAATACGACTTAAAAAAACATAATGATTATACTTATTATGTTTATGATTGTATTTCGGCTTTTACTAACAGAAAAACCAGCTCAAACCGAAAAAGTATGTTGTTTTCTGAAAATGGTCAGAGTTAAGGATTGTCAGTCATCTTGGGTCAGGATTGATTTCTGCATCCCTTTGCTGGAGAGTCTGGCTCTTCCCTTTTGATACCGTGGCTTATCATCAGTCAGGTGTGTGGTGGCTATGAACATCCCTGTCAGCATAGAGACCAGCCTTAGTCAGATGGCGATACTATTTTCTAGAAACCGATTTCTCATTTTTTATTTCTCAGTATTTGCACAGAGATTCAAAAAGGTGCCTATAAATGGGAAGTACCAATTTCCAAGTTTTCTGTGGAATGTGGTTTTCGAATAATGTGGAATTTAAATTGATTCAGAGTGGAGCTAATAAGAACTTAGCATGCTTTCCATTATCTATATTTAAATTAGAATTAGAATTTTCTTAACTTTTAAAATTACGTATAGTTATTAGTCATTTTATTATAATTTTGTTGGTTTTGTTTTTACAAAGAGTATGCAAGCTAAAGCTAGTGATTTCCTCCTACCTCATTTTGCATAACCATTGTGAGAGATAAATCATGAAGATTTATAACAGTAGTAAGTATAAAGTCAGATTTGTCTTTATTTGGTAAAAGAACTCATTTTATATAACAGCATTACCTGATAAATCTAAACAATGAGCAAACTGAAAATTACAACTGAAAGTATCCAACTCAGTTTACTCACCTATACTTTTAACACAAATAATTATCAAAATATTAGAAATTATCAGAACTGACTGAATACAAATCTCACTTACTAAGCTGTTGCTTCTTGATTTTTAACTCAGAGTAGTCTCAGTCTAGTTAATGTGCACACTCACTAATATCTCACAATTACAAGCCAGGAGGAAAGATTTTTTAATGTACTCTGTAAATTAACTATTGTTATGAGCTCATTAATACATTTTAAATGTACTAATGGCAAATGTTATTTAAAAATCCAGAAATTGGTACATGTACAAAATGGGTAAAACTCTATATCTTTACTAAATTCAGAGTAACAAATATACTTGGCTTGCAATTGTTAAGGTCAGAGTATATTGCAAGTTTATCAAGGAACAGTAAATGCTTTTGTTCTTTGTTGGTTTTTATTCTAGCCTAGCTTAGAGTTCACAGGTCGACTCCATTTATCAAGAGAAGAAAGTTATCTTCAGTGTCATTCTTTGAACATTATTTGTCCGTTATGAAGAAGACAGACACTTAGCTTCCATGAGATATTAGGAGCTGCACACAGATATTGTGTCAGACTTTGTTAATTCATGTGTATTTAGTTCACTTGGGTATGAAGAAAACTTCCAATCTGAAGTGCAAACATGTTCTATTAGTAGATTTTTAAGTTCCACAATCTTATTGTTGTTGAAGGTTTTTGCATCAGTTTTGCATTTTGAATATTGGTTATGTTTTGTTTGTTTTTGATTTTCAAATAAGTATTGCTACTAAGATCATCATGTCTTGAGGGTTCTCATCTGGAAGCCTCTGGTTCACTACAATGTGCACTCTGTTTCATATGTGATATATGCCAATGTCATACTAATGTATAGTACATTCTGAGTACTTAATTTAAGCACATGATATTTTAATCACAATATTTCCACCATATCTAACTTAAGCAAATGACTCGACTTTTTTTATACCTCATTTTCAACTTTCTTGTACATACTTACAACTTTACAATAGTTTTACTGAATTGCTGTAAGAACTATAAGTTAAATAAATGCAATTTGTTACTGTGTTCACTTTTATTTTTATGAATAAAATATCATTTTATTCATATTACTTAAAGAACTAATTACATTATGAAGATTTCTACTGACAAGCAGTCTGTACTGGTAGTCTGCAGAAACAACAGCTTTATATTTCTCTTTGTTTCAATTAAAATGGAATTTACAAACTTAATAATGCTATTCTCCTCCCTAAAAATCATTTGATATTCTATTGTTCTTAAGTAGTGTGTAGTTCTTACTAAGGTCAATGGGACTGTGTTCTACTGTTCTCATTTATCTTTTAGTCCTGTTTGTTGTTTTAATGCAACTAGTTAGGTTGTTCAGCATCCTGGAACTAACCTTGCCTATTTTTTTTTTGCCTTTTTGAAGTGAAATATTCTCTGTCTCATGAACAGCATAACTTTTCATTGAGCAGGAATTTATATATTGCAAGAAAAATTAACGAATTTCAATCTGCTTCTGAAAAAAATGATTGCTGAATTTATTTAGGCACAGAATATCAATGCTTAAGCAAGTTTCTAAAATTTTATAATTTTAATTAAATTTCCAAAAATATTTAGCATGCATATACATAACTTAAGTAGATCTAAATCTATATATCTCAAAAAACTTTCTATATAGTTAGAAAAGCCATTCATAACAAAAGTTGTTTAGCTTTGTATTGAATTTTACATTATCACTATCAAATATACTTTATGAACTATCCACCAACCAAATGGAAAAAAAAAGAGAGTTAGAAGTAGAAATATAACTAAATTTATACCGTTTCCATATACCCTCACAACAGGAGGTACAACCTAGTGAACCTAGTGTGTGCTGCCCACTGTGTGTGTGGAATGTTAAGCAAAGCAGTAAGAACCTGTAAACACTCAGCTGTTTCTTCTGCCCAGTAAGCAAATATCCTGTATACAAGTTTCTAGGAAATGATTTTGCCACACATTTCTTAGGAAAATTTTCTTTGGTTTTGCTAATTGACACACTTTTCTTAACCAACCATTATCTCTATGGTAAGGACATCTTCTGGCTAGCATGGAAAATATAACAAATGGACACAAAACCCAGCATGATGTGAACTGATACAAAGTCCTGTCTCACTCAAACAATAATATCTGTAGCAAATGAACAATCAGAAATGCAGGAAATGCTCTAACCTTAACCTGGCTTGCTCATTTCCTTTTTCCATTCATTCTTCATGTGGAGCTATTGTCACAAAATTTATTTTTTTCTAACAAAAGTGTGCTCCCAAAATACTCACTCAGTACTCACTCAAGTATCTGACAAAGACTCAGCCAAAGTCAGAGATACCACATAATTCATTGTTGGTGGTCAATAGCTAGTCTAGTAGTCTTCATCTGCCACTTGATAAACTTAGTGTCTTCTTAATTTCTCATTTAATTCCACGTAACTGGAATTTTATCATGCCATATAGGTCAAAAATTATATTCCTTTAACATCATTTCTTTCCAGGTTATCAAAAGTGTGACTGGATAGATGGAAAGTTCAAATTATGCAGAAGATAGAATTGGAAAGGAAAGATCACTGTGATCAATAACGTTTATAATCCCAGCATTAAAGAAGCTGAGTCAGGAGGACTGTTACAAATTTGAGGCTAGCCTGGGCTACAAAATTAGTTCCTGGTTACAGCCTTTACATTCATCATAAAATACTGTTGAGAAAACAAGACAAGCAGGAAAGAAAATAAATTTTTAAAATTCTGATAATATACATAATATTATATAGAAATTTTATAAACATGTGAATGGATCCACTGACATTTTCACTGAATATATTAGTTTTCAATATAAAAACTGGATAGAAAACTAGAAAAATTATTGTTATAGAATCACTACTTAATTTCTTTCATAACCCAAAACACAGAAAAGTCTGCTAAATAGCAATTTCATCTGCACATAAAGGGGGAAATTGCCAATCTTAACATACGAAGAATAAAAAAAAAATTGCTGGTAATTGAGGGAAAGTGGTAATTATGGAAATATCAGAAAATTTAAGAACATTTTAAAAAAAATTTCTGTCATATTAAGACAGGTCTGAAATCCTCAAACTGGAGTATCTATCCTACCTGCCCTTCCTTTGAAGTAGAACTAGAAAGCCCATCAGCAGCAAGTGATATCTAAGTGACTATCAGCCTGATGAATGACCTAGATATGCACATCATATTATTGGTATTAGTTTGCTAGGAAAATGAATACCAAAATGGATCACATAAAGAACCTCCATTTATTTTTCCATAATCCAAAGGCCAAAATTTCAAGATGAAAATGTCAGTGGTTCTAAAGGAGAATGTGTTTTTGTGGCTAGTGCCCCACTTCTTTCTTTGTCCTCAGGTGATCTTTCCAAACATACACTTGACGAGTTTGTCCTCTGTTTGTTCATATGCCATCTTTGTAGGAGGATCCTGTTCAAGCCCAATAAAACTCATTCTGAGAACTTGACTACCCTTAAATATTGATACTATATAGTAGCATTTTTGGTATTTTACTTGAACATGTAAATGGAAATAACAAAAATTTAATACATAAAATAATACAAAGATACTGTCTTCCCAAAGAAAACATAGCCACCAGTGTAAGAACATGGGCACAAACATTTTCTCCTATTTTATCTCAATCACAAAATATTGAGTGTGGTGGTGTGCACCTGTAATCCCAGCACTGAACAGTCAGGGACAGGACGATGTAGAGTTCATGAGCAGCCTGTGACACATGGCAAGTTGCAGGAAACCTGTGTCACAGAAAAAGCCTGGCTCTAGATAAATATGTTAATAAATTCATTATTTTAAAATACTTTATTTTTTTTTCTTCAAGTTACATCTCAGTAACAAACCCCTCCCTATTTCCCCTTCCTATCCCGCCCTTCCACCCTTTTCCCCCCAGAAGTTTCCCCTTTCAGTCCAACAGCTGGTTCCTTCTCTTATAACAGTAAGTATTATACAAAACAATAGATATAAATATGCCACATTTATGAGAGTAAATTGGCCCAGTATACCTTCCAATGTCCAGTTTATACATATTTGGCCCCTGACTTTAACATTCTACTCTCTAACCAACTCCATGAGTTTAAAGGTCTATATGTGACTCAACATTCATACTATCTTGCAACACACTTTTAAGAGTATCTTCTTAGATCTATAACACCCTCTTGATTCCTAAACAGTTCAAAATTTAACTATGAGACTCTATCTGTCTATTCTTCAACCACCTCAGAGACCTGAGAGGGATAAATATATTTGCTTATATAGGAAGTGCAGAGTCTGCAGCTTCCAAAACTAAGAAAGAACATACCAATGACTACCTGGACAGTTCCCATTTTCTCTCCATACATTCCAGCATCAATCTTCAGCCTTTGGGTCCTGTTTGGATTACATCGGTATTGATCTTTGTATATTGATACAAAATTAAGATTATAGTTGGCCACAATGGTATTGACCTTGCATATGGACGTAATATTAAGATTATATTGGGCTACATAAGCATTGATCTTGGTATATTGATACATAATTAAGAGTATATTTAACCACAATTGAATAGATCTTTGTATATTGATACAAATTTAAGGTAATGCTTCCCAATGGTATCATACCTAGAGATACTTTAAAATAAAATGTGAAGCTCTGACCTCTTGATACCAACCATCTAAAACGGTCTAGGATAGTTAAAACAAACTCCTAGTCATGCAAACATGTCTCTTTGTTAGCTACTATGACAGTCTATCACAGATATTCTCTAAACTACCCAGTAATCAAGTTGCTAAGAGACAAGCAACATTTGCTTATCTAAATACAAGAGATGGATAGGGCATCTTCAAAAACCCCTAGAGATCTGCAGAATATGGCATTCAAAGATGTTATCTTAAATCAAGATTTTTTTTTTTGATATCGAGACATATCAGCGCCTGACAGCACCCCCTATTCTACTCCAAGTAGAAGATAAGCATCGATGAACCTCCACTGTAAGATGGTTGAATTAGTGGCAAGCCTTTCTCTTGGCATGAAAAAACCCCTTGCACCAACTGCAGACAGACTGCTGTCCAAAAAGGACAAAACTTGGTAGCAGGGAAGTCGACAGCCTAACTCTGCCAAGACAGGGTAAGTAAGTCCTTCATAGTCCCTGCTCTACAACAAATAAATTCATTATTAATGTATAGATGTATTCATGTATTTTTTTGAGTGTTACAGGAACCATGAAAGACTGTTAAACAGAACTAAGAAAAGTAGAAGTGAGATGGGACAAGAGGAGATCAATTGATATTCAATTATTGTAGAATGTGTTTATGTGAAGATGCAAAACTATGGAAAAGTTTTTAAACAGGAAAAAATATACTAAAAAGTATCCAGATGATGCCAAAATATTTAAAACAATCATGCATATGTAGATGCATGCACATGCTTGCACATATCAAATTAGATGTTTTCACATTGTATTATCTGCTAAACACAACTTTAAGTGAGCGATAGTCAGCACCTAGAAATATACTAAATAAATGATGCTTTCAATCAAAGTAAAGGCTATCTTTGAACAATCATGTATAAAAAGTGTAAGTTACTTAAAAGCAGTAACAGACATAAGTTTGACCTAAGACTTTTTTTTTTAAATAACAATGATTTAATCCAAAAGATCATGTAAGAAAACACATCAGCAAGTAAAGAAAGTCATATTAATGAAAGGTTTCTTACAGCTACCAGATTAAGGAGTGTTAAGGTTGTATGAGAACTCAAGTAGAACTCTTTCCACATACCTTCCCTGGAAATTACATTTAAAAATTATCCTTAGTAAATTTCCTCCAAATCTTATGATAAACACTTGATTCATTTTTTTTTAAATCTGTGAAAGTAACACTGAGTGATAGATATGAGGAGTGAACTTACACATGCCAGGATTAGACTGATATTTTATATCAGCCAATTCCTCAATGTAGTATGGAAAATTGAGAGATCAAAGAAAGTAGAGCCAGTGAACTCACTGCCTAAGATGAATTATCTGGAAGTAGAAGATGCTACTTCGAATCACATTAAGAGGGCTATGAGGTGAAGGAAGGATTGTGGGTTAAATAAAACAATAGTCATACCGGGAAACAATAGACTACAGGTAGTCTACAATCTGTTAATGTAAGGGTATCCATTAGTGTTGACTCACAAACTCCTCTACTTTCTAGAATGTGTTATGACTATAGGAAGGCAAGCAAATGGCTCTGTAGTGATCTATCTGTATGAATTCAATGTTAAAGTAATGAAGGCCAAGGGACATGGTATTTCAGAAAGCTAAAAGTTCATAAGTCACCAATATAATGCACATATTTTATTGCCTAAGGTGAAAACTTAATGTACTCGTGTATGAAGAGCTCTGAAATAAACTCCTACATCTAAATGTGCTACTTAATTTTAATTCAGAATAAAATAGGGTTTAATGTCATTATTGCTAAAATATAAAGGTTTTATCCAGGAGTACATATAATGATTCACTTAGACATATCACTAATGCTTGTGTCTGTGAAGCTGTAATAGAGAATTTTGTAGTAACACCATGTCATTAACTCTGTTAAAAAATACAGCTTCAAATATTATAAAATTAATGAAATAAAAAAATTCTCACCTTTTCCAGTGCAGATTGGATGCAAATGAGTTGTATAGATGCTTTCATAAATATACTTATATTGAAAATTTATACTTTATACAATATCCTTAACCCAGGTAATTATATCACATCTTACCTGACCACAGTAAATTGTACTCTTTAAGGAAACTAATCATTTTCTATGACTTAAAAGAAACTTCAAGACTTTTCAAAATCATTAAAGACATCCCGTGGATATAGATCCTTAAGTGGCCACCTTCTGTATCCAGGTAAGACTTCCAGTGGAGGAGGGGGACAACAATCCACTCACAAAACCTTGGACCCAAGATTTGTCCTGCATACAAGAAGTGTAGGATTGAAGATGGAGCAAATATTGAGTCAACAGACAACCCATGACTGGCTCAAATTGAGATTCACCCCATGGGAAAGAGCCAACCCCTGACACTAGAAATGATACTCTGCTATGCTTGCAGACAGGAGCCTAGCATAACTGTCTTCTTAGAGGCTTCATCCAGCAGCTGATGGAAAAAGATGCAGGGACCCACAGCCAAACATTAGGCAGAGCTCTGGGAATCTGGTGGAAGAATCACAGGAAGGATTGAGTGAGCCTGCAGCATCAAAGACACAGAAAGACCTACAAAGTCAACTACAGTTGGCCCATTAGGGACTCATAGAGACTGATACACCAGCCAAAGAGCATACATGGGCTGGACCTAAGCCTCCTGCACATATGTAACAGATGTGCAGCTTGTTTCACATATGGGTCCCCTAACAATTGGACATGGGACTGTCTCTGACTCTGTTGTCTACCTTTGAATCCTTTTCCCATAGCTGGGTGGCTTTGTCTGACCTCAATGAGACAGGACGGCTTAGTCATGCTACAACTTGATGTACCAGGGTGGATTGGTACCCATGGAGCATAGTACCTGAGAAGAAGAGGATTTAGGGGTGAGAGGATCCACTGGGAGGAGAGGAGGGAGTGAGGCTGTGATCAGTCTATAAAATGAAAAAGTAAATAAACTAAAGGAAAAAAATCATATGAAGAACAGTCTTTTTTTTTTCTAAAAATTATGTTCTTTATTTTTCACATGAAACATTTTTAAGTCTGATTAAATGATCAGTTCCCTGTAAAGACATAATTAACATTTTATTACTATTATTTAAAAATTTTTTACTTTATTTTTTATTTCTTCAAGTTACATCTCAGTCGCAATCCCCTCCCCACTCCCCGCTCCAGTCCACCCTCCCACCCTCAACCCCCATCCTCTTCCCTTCTTTTTTTAAGTTTAAGGTATATCTTATTTCCCCCAACAGCTCCCCCTTTCAGTCCAACAAATGGCTCTTTCTCTTATGATAATAAATACAATACAAAACAACAGAGGTAATTAGGCCACGAAGAACAGTCTTTTAAATCTTTTCAACAAAATTTGAAGTTTATGGTATTGTTAAAAAGAGAAATATATTAGCCATACATCACAGGATAACTATCCTACAATCCACACACCAAAATAGATAGGAACCTAGCATATCTAACCTAGGAAAAATTTTACCCCCCAGTGAGTCATGGAATCTGCTGCATGATAGTGGAACACCACACCCTAGATGGTGTGCCTTATCAAGCTCCAGTACAAGTGGAAGCTCTTGGCCCTCACATGACACAAGATCTGAGGGAGTATGATATGTGAGGGCCCACCTCATCTGAGGAGAGGAGAGTACCAAGTAGAGGAACAAGAAGGGAGGGAGGGAGGGAGGAAGGGAGGGACCAGGAGGGGAGGAGAGAGGAAACTATGTTCTAGAAGTAAATAATACTTTTTTTAAGAAAAGAGTTAATAATCTTAAAAAATATAATAAAAATACAATACAAAATTTTCAAACTATAATTTACCAAAGGTATACTTGCCTTACTGGCATGAAAGGAAAATGGCCTTAATTTCAGATTAGAATGTTAAACTGCAGGTGTACAAATAGATTACACAAACTTGATAGCAGCTTAAAAGTTCTTTTTTTTTTTTTTTTTTGTAGAGGTATAGGATATTTCCATGGTTTGGCATTAAAAAGCAGGTAACAGGTTTAAAACACTATAAATAAATTAAAAGTTACAGCTGTTCAACCTGGTTTTCTGAACCTCCAAGAATTGAAAAAACTTAGAGCTAAGGTAAAATACATGAAATGCATGATGTTAGCCCATGCCTTTAACTCCAGCAGAGACAGAAGGATCACTATAGAGTTAGTTGTCTTATAAATTGTAGAGTTACAAGGAACAGGGTAGTGATGTTACACACCCTTAATCCCATCATTTGAGAAGAATACACTCTTAAACCCAACACACTAGAGACAGAAACAGACAGATCTCAGAGCTCAAGGTCAGTCTGACACAAAACAAGCTCTAAACAGAGAAAAAGTTCAATCCAGGGGTGGTGGAGCACATCTTTAATCCCATCAATTGGGAACCACATGTCCTTGATCCCAATACTTAAAATGCAGAGAAAGGCACATAGGATTTGGAAGGATTTAAGTTTAAAAGCTACTTACAAAAGGCATGCTGAAATTCAAACAAATTGTCCTTTGAGATTTCAAAATATATACACTAAAGATTTGTTTAGCTCCAAAATACCAAAATAATTTCTTCTTTAGTCCAAATTGAAAGATAATACTTTATATATTGTCAAAAAAACAAATTTGCTCCAGGAAAAGTATTACCTGACCTCACCCCCAAAAAAGGTAGTATCCCAGAGTTAGGATTAGGACAGGGCTCTGTTCTTAAATTTCCAGGAGATTTAATGCATCCATCCAAGGAATCCAGGGACAACTGGACCAACACTCAATAAATGGGACCTCATGAAACTGAAAACCTTCTGTAAGGCAAAGGACACTGTCATTCGAACAAAATGGCAACCTACAGATTGGGAAAAGATCTTCACCAACCCCACATCTGACAGAGGGCTAATATCCAAAATTTACAAAGAACTGAAGAAATTAAATGCCAAGAAACCAAATAATCCAAACAAAAAATTCACTTATAGTTGGATAGATGCCATGTGCATCCTTCTGAGTCTGGGTTAGCTCACTCAGGATATGCTTCTCTAGTTACATTCATTTGGCTGCAAATTGCATGATTTTGTTGTTTCTGAGAGCTGAGTAGTATTCCACTGTGTAGATATACCACAGTTTTTTAATGCATTCTTTGGTTGAGGGACATCTGGGTTGTTTTCAGTTCTAGCTATTACAAATAAGGCTGCTATGAATATAGATGAGGAAACTCCCTTGTGATTTGGTGAGGACACATTTGGATATATACCCAGAAGTGGTATGGCTGGATCCCAAGGAAGAGCTATTCCAAGTTTTCTAAGATATCACCAGACTGACCCCCATAGTGGTTGCACAAGCCTGTAATCCCACCAGCAATGGAGGAGGGTTCCCCTATCTCCACACCCTGGCCAGCATGTGCTGTCATATGAGCTTCTGATCATAGCCATTCGGACAGGTGTGAGATGGAATCTCAGAGTCATCTTGAGTTGCATTTCTCTGATGATTAAGGATGCTGAGAAATTCTTCCGGTGTCTCTCAGCCATTGAAACCGAAAAGATTCTGTAAGGCAAAAGACACTGTCATTCAAACAAAACAACAGCCTACAGATTAGGAAAAAAATCTTCACCAACCCCATATCTGACAAAGGGCTAATATCCAAAATTTACAAAGAACTCAAGAAATTAAAAGCCAAGAAACCAAATAATCCAAACAAAAAATGGGGAACAGAGCTAAACAGAGAATTCACAAAGGAGGAATTCCTAATGGCTAAGAACTATTAATCATTCTACAGAGTTCTTGAATTGGTCTGTAGAAAAAAAAATTAGTTAAATTGCTTTGGGTGCCAATTGTAGAAATAATTAATTAAATTGTTTAAGAGTATTTATATTATTGTTAATTGGTTCAGAGGGGGTTAATCTTTAAGCAGCCATTATTCATGAGGACACACAGACACCACATGGATTTTAACAAGCCTTGTCCTGAATTTTGCAAACTTAGCCCATCTAAGCTAGCTCATAATTCTATTACCCAAATATGACCCCATATATACATGCGTCCCCTTGGCCTGCCATTTTCCATGCCATGCCGATGTTCCTGGCCATGTGGAATGAGGTTCTTTTTTCCTAACCCACGGTGTGTGTCCTCCTCCCTGCTGATCCTGGCTGGAATGCATTAATCCTCTGTCTAAAGCACAGGCTTCCTGTTCTAATCTCAGCAAGTCCCACCTTTCTCTGTCTTTGCCCAATCTCAGGACTCAGCATTTTATTTAAACAATCAGAGTCAATATAAGTAACAGACAGCAAAAAGGACCAATTAACATTTAAAATGCTTAACACGACACCATCATTGCTCTACAATGGACACATCAGTTTTTTTTTATAAACAGCTATATAGAATTCACTTAGAAGGCAATGCATTTAATTCAAATAAAAAGAACAAAATGATAACTATTTGTTTTCTAGATACCCATTTCATGAATAGGAGAGAGCAATAAGTAAGTGAGAAGTTCCCTTTGTCAGTTTGTTTATTCACAATATTTAAGATTTTTAGAGGAACAACTCAATTTATCTCTTAATGCAAAAAACACAAAGAATACAAAATGTGATGAATTACTACTTGGTAATCAAGAAAATTAATCATAAAAAATGCATTTGAAGGCATTTGTATGGTGATAAAGTACAGTTCTTATATTATTATGCAATACTGTTCTCAGAAAAATTGGTAATAAAAATAAAATTATAGATTTGTCATAACATAGTTGCCATTTGTAAACACCAAGCAGAAAGAAAAAATAACAGAGATCTCTTTCAGCAAACTGGTCTGCATTTCACAGTTTGTTATTTTTGACAACATTAAGATATGCCCTGTTCTGATATTGCTTATACAACAGATGGAACACTTACATGGGTTCTTGGGTAACACGAGTTTATGACCAACTTAAGAAAGAAACACCAGGTGTTTCAGCAAATTTTTACATTATTCATCAACACCACTACATTGCCAAGAATGTTTGAAAAAAAATCTCCAAAAATCAATAAAGTTGCTTGGCTGTCAGTGAACAAGGTACAAAAGTAATAATTTGCTGGATAATCCTCTCAGACTGAGGGAGTCTTGTTGACTAGTTAAAGGAAGGTTTAGGGGAGCTGGAGGAGTCAAGAACAGCACAAGACCTTCATAGCCTATTAACTCGGACTGAGGGCTCTCATAGAGACTGAACCAACCAAAGAATTTGCATGGACTGATCTGAGACCCACTACACATATGAAGCTGATGGGGTGCTTCGTCCTCAGGTGGAGCCCCTAACAATTAGATCAGGGACTATCTCTGACTTGGTCTCTGTTGCTTCCCTCTGGACCCCATTTTCTTAGCAGAGCTACCTTGTTTTGCCTCAGGGGAAGAGGACGAACTTAGTTCTGATGCAATTTGATGTGCTGGAGTGGGTTGGTATCAGGCAGGGGTTAGTATGGAGGTAGTAGGTGGGAGGCTGAGAATGGGAGTAGAGGAGGGAGAGGGATTAAGATTGGAATGTAAAGTAAACAAATAAATTAATGGTAAAAAGAATAAAATATAAAATACTAAAAAAAATAATTAAAAACTGTATTGCAATCTTGGGATGGGTTTGGAAAAAAAAGGATTCCTAACACTGACCTGAAACAATTCCTATAAGAATTTGTTTATTATTTATTATAGGACATATTTTAATCATTGAAAAATTAAATTAAATTGTATTAACTAGTCCTATAATTTGACTCAGATAGTTGGAATATTAAGACACATTTTCCTAAGGCATTGTGAAAAAGATGTAATCAATCATTATTTTGTGAATTTATCTCTTGGGATAGAAATTAGCAGACATGCACATTGTTTAAATATAGTATGGGGTATTGTTATAAACTGTACATAACATATAATCTTCTTCATGTTAGTGTGTAGCATTAGTTGAAATATAATGTGGGTTTAAATATTTTGATTTGGAAGTATTAGTAAATTACTACTTGAATGTTTTTAAAACAGTTATTATTATTTTAATAATAATATTTAGTGAACTGCAGTGTTGAATTGAGTGAATAATCCGCCTGTAATGAGTGTGGAACTGGTTAATAGTTATCAAGATCAAGGTTTTATGTATAGAGGGATTTGAATATGATTATAGGTCTCCTCTTCCTCAAGACCACTGCTCCAAGAAGGTGAGGGTAGCAGAGGCTTGGGGACAAACAGTGAGTACTTTGGAGTGACTTCCAAGAACAGCTTCAGTGAGACAGCTCAACTTTATTTGGGGTGAACATGGGCTATATAGGTTTTGGGGAGCAGGTGGGGTTGCCAGCATGGGCTAGCCTTATTGGAAGTGGCAAAGGGTGCTAGGAATGCTCCGTTCACATAAAGAGGCATTCCCGGAATCCCAGGTACTTGTCAGCTTGGTTCCTATTGTGAGAAATGAGTTGAACTTGCAATGTGGCCATAAACTATGTGGCTTCCCAGTGGTAGAGGATGTGGGAGTCATGCTTAGAGACACCCCCCAGATAAGGTCAGGCAAGGAAAGGAAACCACACTGGGAACGGGAGAGAACTATGCAGACATGGTGGACTGTGACCTTAATAGCAGGGTCTTCCAACATACAGTCAGTTGATACTTGCTAGCCTCTATTTACTTATGTGCTCTACTACAGATATTTCTGTTTTGTATGTTGACATTGTACATCATTCCATTTTATTCTCTCTGTATTTATAGATTTAGTACAATCACACATTCACAGGAGGTTCTGAAGGGCAGTAATTCATATTCACTCATTTTTATTTAAAATATTCTTTTTTTGATTTTTTCCAATTTTTTTGAGCAATGAGACAAAACACTCAGAGAACTCTTTGAGACTGGTTTAGATACAGCAGATTTGTATTATAACTACCTTTTTATCACCACAATTTACTCCTCTACTTAGTCCTTCATCTTTTCATTTCCTTTGATTTTGTCCCAGTTAGTGTTTGTATTGTTGTGGTAAAACCCTATGACCAAAGCAACTGGGGAAGAAACGGTTTGTTTTCCTCATGCTTTCACATCACTCTTTATCATAGAAGGTCAGGACAGTAACTCAAACTGGACAGAAACTTGGAGGCAGGCAATGATGCAAAGTCCATGGAGGGGTGCTACCTACTGGTTTCCTGGCTGCTTGCTTGTCAGCCTGCTTTCATATAGAACTCAGGACCACCATCAGTGACAGAGCCACCCACAATGGGCTGGGACATCCCCTATCAATCACTAACTAAGACAATGTTGTACAGGCCATCCCATAGCTGGATCTTATGGAATTGTTTTCTCAGCTGAGATCCCACCCTCTCCAAAGATCCTTGCTTGAGTCAAGTTGACAAAAACTGGCAAGTACAGAATTTAAAGTTATTTTTTGTGTTTTATAATGAAATATACCTGGAATTTTGAATGAGGAAAAGATTCCTTATAAGAGAGAGGTTTTACACAAATCTTTAAAAAGTTCTTGGACCAATTAAGAACATGATAGATTTTGAAATACAGCATATTTTTAACTCTTAAGCATAGTAGAGCAATGTTGGTAATGATGACCTGATATATATTTTGCCAAGGATTATATGAGTAAAGTTAGTAAATTCCATTAACTAACAAAATGCATTTTAATGAAATGGGAAGGAAAATTAACTTATTTCTATATTTCTAGGTTTGCTACAAGCCAACTTAAAGTTTGAACATTTCTCCTCTTTCTTTCCATGAGCTGCCTACTCTGATTTCTATACATGTATCAGAGCATGGATGTTTACACACTGGAACAACATCTTGCGAGTAATGCAGGAATGCCACCCAGGTGAGAAAACATTAGATATCAGAGTGACAGCATTGACAGCATCAGGGATTGCTTTCCAGCTATTGACTATGAGGTTAAACTAAGTTTCTAATTAAGTTGATACCAAATGTCAAAACTGTTTTTCATAAAGCACTTAAGAGTTTATAAACATAGAATATACTGCTGGGGGTTTATATAGTAAGATCTGCACAGCTTGAAAATAATAATGCATTATGCATCTATGGTTTCTCTTTTTTAAAATACTCTAACTTAAAAGACTATTGTCCATCATATACTTTAAATATCCTAGCATTGAATGACTGAGATTCCTTGCATAGAAAAGCAGGCAGGACCTCAGTCCTTTCCAAGTACAATGATTTTTCCATGAGAATCTCTTTACTTTTTAATGTTAGAAGAAGTCAAACATGACTGATAAAAAACTTACCCAGGTAGGTGGCACACACCTACAATCCCAGGACTTGAGAGGTAGAGACAGATCTCTGTGAGTTTGAGGCCAGCCTGATCAACAAAGTGAGTCCAGCACAACCAGGGCTACACAGAGAAACCCTGTCTCAAAAAACAAACAAACAAACCAAAAACAAAAACTAAATAAACAACGCCCCCAAAAAAGCCCACAAAACTATTATGTGCCTATTATGGCACATTTTATATTAATAAAGATAAAAATAAAACTATACTTTCATAAAAACCATAATATATTTCCCATCAAATCATGTATTTCATTCAAACATATGCATTTCCCATTAAATCAAGATTTTTAAAATAAATTATAATAATCTTACACATAGATAATAAATTGAAGACACTTCACTGTGTGGTTTCCTTCATGTATTTTGTTTCAATTCATTTCTTCAAGAATCTGTTCAGTTTTCCAAGAAAATATGGTGTTCTCATATTCCTTTCCCCTTTCTCGAATTGGCTGACATTTTCTCCTTTGAAATTAGCTGTGTACTTTTCTATTTATCCAGTAAAACTATAATTTGTGAAGCCTACCAAATATAGAGAAATCACAAAGACTCATTAGAAGTAAATAAACTCACTTTTAAAGTACCAGAATACTGAAAATGGAGAAAGTATCTAAAAATATATAGCCTTCTTTATGGTGTTATATCCTCCTGTTGCATAGATGTCAATGAAGCAATTAAGTTAATTGAACAGTTGTTGAGCTCAAAGGGGGATTTGTTTTCACTTATTAAACTAATTACAGGTTTGTTTTTTTTTCCTGTAATCTTCATGAAAATTGGCAAAGATAATATTCATGCTTTATGTTAATGGGGAAGCTATCTATAGGGCACATTTTAAGAATAATTTAGAAATTAGCATCTGGGGGCTGGGGATATAATTCTCTTTGTAGAGTGTTTTCCTACTGTGCATGAAGTCTTAGTACCAGCATAAACTTGTGTGGGTGGCACAGCCTGTAATACATGCACTTGTATTTAATCTGCAGAAACATTAATTAGGGTCATCTCAGCTGCACAGTAGTTCAAGACCACCATGGATATGACACCGCATCTCCAAAACTAAATTAATAAACATCCACACCTGAACATTAAATGTAGTCTGTGAAAATGGTAAATGTCATGCTGTTATTGAAGCTTTGTATATTTTTACTTCTGAAATATCTTATTAAAATGACAGAGTGTTCAACACCCACTCACAACAATGGACAGGTCATCAAGACAGAAACCAAAGAGAGAAATAATGAACCATATGGACCTAACAGATATCTACAGAATGTTTCACTCAAATACAAAAGAATACCCCTTCTTCTCAGCACTGCACAGAAACTTCTCCAAAATTGACCATATTGTCAGACACAAAAGCATGCCTGAACAAATGCAAGAAAATTGAAATAACCCCCTGTATCTTATCAGACCACCATGGAATAAAGCTGGACTTTAACAAAAACAGAAATAACAGAAAGCCTACACACTCATGGAAACTGAACAACTCTCTATTGGATGACTACTGGGTCGGGAAGAAATAAAGAAGGAAATTATAGACATCTTAAAATCCAAAGAAAAGGAAGGCACAACATAGTCAAACCTATGGTACACAATGAAAGCAGTGGTATGAGGAAAGTTCATAGCACTTTCTAAGTGCCTTCAAAAAGAAAATTGCGACAGGTCATATTAGCGAATTAATAGCAGAACTGGAAGAACTGGGACAAAAAGAAGCAAAAACTCCCAAGAGGAGCAGAAGGCAGGAAATCATCAAAATTAGGGCTGAAATCAACAACTTAGAAACAAAAAGAACAATACAAAGAATTAATGAAATCAAGAGTTGGTTCTTTGAGAAAATCAACAAAATAGACAAACCCTTAGCCAAATTAACTAAAAGGCAGAGGGAAAAACCCAAATCAACAAAATCAGAAATGAAAAAGGAGAAATAACAACAGACATTGAAGAAATCCAGAGAATCATTAGATCCTACTTTAAAAGTCTATACTCCACCAAATTTGAAAACCTAAGCAAAATGGACAATTTTCTTGATAGATTCTACCTACCAATGTTAAATCAAGAACAGGTTGACAGATTAAACAGCCCTATAACCCCTAAGGAAATAGAAACAGTCATTAAAAATCTCCCAACCAAAAAAAAAGCCCAGGGCCAGATGGTTTTAACACAGAATTCTACCAGACTTTCAAAGAAGAGCTAACACCAATACTCTTCAAACTCTTTCACCAAATAGAATCAGAAAGAACATTGCCAAACTCATTCTATGAGGCCACAGTCACCCTGATTCCTAAACCACACAAAGACCAACAAAGAAAGAGAACTTCAGACCACTTTCTCTCATGAACATACATGCAAAAATACTTAATAAAATACTTGCAAAACCAAATCCAAGAACACATCAAAATTACCATACACCATGATCAAGTAGACTTCATCCCAGGAATGCAAGGATGGTTCAACATATGAAAATCCATCAATGCAATTCACCATTCAAACGAGCTGAAAGAAAAGAACCACATGATCATCTCACTCGATACTGAAAAAGCATTTGACAAAATATAACATGCCTTCATGCTAAAAGTCCTGGAGAGAATGGGCATACAAGGACCATACCTAGAAATAATAAAGGTGATATACATCAAGCCAGTAGCCAACATCAAATTAAATAGAGAGAATCTTAAAGCATTTGTTCTAAACTTATGGACAAGACAAGGATGTCCACTTTCACCATATCTCTTTAACATAGTACTTGATGTTCTTGCTAGAGCAATAAGAGAGCTATGTGAGATCAAGGGAATACAAATTGGACAAGAAGCAGTCAAATTACCCATATTTGAAGATGATATGATAGTATACATAACTGACCCAAAGAATCCACCAGAGACCTCTTACATCTGATAAACACCTTCAGCAATGTGGCTGGATGCAAAATTAATTCAAAATAATCAGAAGCCCTTCTTTATATATATAAAAAAAAGCTGAGAAAGAAATTAGGGAAGCAAGACCCTTCACAATAATCACAAACAATATATAATACCTGGGGAAAATTCTAACCAAACAAGTGCAAGACCTATATGACAAGAACTTCAAGGACTTGAAGTTAGAAATTGAAAAGGACTTCATAAGATGGAAAGATTTCCCATGCTCATGTATAGTTAGGATCAGCATAATAAAAATGGCCATCCTGCCAAAAGCAATATACAGATTCAATGCAATTCCTATCAAAATACCACCACAATTCTTTATATACCTGGAAAAAGCAATTCTCCACTTCATATGGAATAACAAAAATTACAGAATAGCTAAATCAATCCTTTGTAATAGAAAAACATCTGGAGGTATCACCATCCCAGATTTCAAGCTGTATTGCCGAGCAATAGTAATAAAAACAGCAAGGTACTGGTATAGAAATAGACAAGTGGATCAATGGAATTGAATTGAAGAACCAGAAAGGAACCCACACACCTTTGATCAATTAAGTTTTGATAAAGAAGCCAAAACCATACAATGGAAAAAGGACAGCATCTTCAACAAATGGTGGTGGTCTAACTGTATGTCCACAGGTAAAAAAATGAAATTAGACCCATAATTATCACCTTGTAAAAAACTTAAATCAAAGTGGATCAAATACCTTAATATAAGGCTGGACACACTAAATCTATGAGAACAGAAAGTGGGTAAAACCCTTTAACTCATCGACACAGGTGACAACTTCCTGAACAGAACACCAACAGCTCAGGGTCTAAGACCAACAATCAATAAATTGGACCTCATGAAACTGAAAATCTTCTGTAAGGCAAAAGACACTGTCATTCGAACAAAACAACAGCCTACAGATTGGGAAAAAAAATCTTCACCAACCCCACATCTGACAGAGGGCTAATATCCAAAATTTACAAAGAACTCAAGACATTAACTGCCAAGAAACCAATAATCCAATCAAAAATGGGGAACAGACCTAAACAGAGAATTCACAAAGGAGGAAGCCCTAATGGCTGAGAAACACTTGAAGAAATGCTCAGCATCCTTTTTCATCAGAGAAATGCAACTCAAGACGACTCACACCTGTCAGAATGGCTAATATCAAAAGCTCAAATGATAGCATATACTGGCAAAGTTTTGGAGAAAGGGAAGCACTCCTCCATTGCTGGTGGGAGTGCAAACTTGTACAACAACTACGAAAATCATTCTGGCGATATCTTAGAAAACTTGGAATAGCTCTACCTCAAGACTCAGCCATACCACTTCTGGGTATACATCCAAATGATTCCTCACCAAATCACAAGGATGTTTCCTCATCTATGTTCATAGCAGGCTTATTGATAAAAACTAGAAACTAGAAACAACCCAGATGTCCCTAAACTGAGGAATAGATTTAAAAAAAAAAGTACATCTACACAATGTAATACTACTCAGCTATCAGAAACAAGGAAATAATTCAATTTGCAGCCAAATGGATGGAACTAGAGAAGGTCATTCTGAATGAGCTAACCCAGACTCAGAAGGATGCACATTGCATCTATTCACTTATAATCAGATTTTAGCCATATAGTACAGGATAACTATACTACAGCCAATGCACGAAATGAACAGGAATATAGACTTTGTTTCCTGTCAATGAGATACTTTGCCCTGGGTGCTGCCTTTTAGGCCCCCAGTGTATGAGGAGGCTCTTGGCCCTCATATGACTGCTGAACTGGGGCTGGGGACTTTTATGTAGAGACACTCCACTACAGAGGATTGAGATGGAAGGGATAGAGGGTAGAGGGTGGGAAGGTGGGACTGGTATGGCCAGAAAAAGGGCACTGTGGTGGGAGTAACCTGAAGTAGTAAATAAATATTTTTAAAAAATGATTGAGTGGGCTACCAGTCTCTTTCAGCAAATTAAGCATTTGTTGCACAAACACGAAAACCAGGGTCATGATCCTCAGTACCCATATGAGTGATGTTTGGTTAAGGTAGGTTGCCTGTAATTTCAGAATCCAGAAGCTGGAGACAGGAGGAGATCTCTGGAGCAAATTATGTAGGTAAGCTTATAGTATCTGCAAACTCTTGGTTTCACTGAGAACTACATGTAAAAGAGAAGTTGGTGGTAATGGAGGAAGTCATTTCAGCCTCAGCCCTTGGCACACACATCATTCTCATGCTCATTCTTTCAATGCAAGTAACCAGCACACATTTGCAAACATACCTGCACACACTCACATAGAAAAATTAGGTAATCTATTATGTAAATAATTTTAAAAAGCTTAATAGTTGATATTTTAGTACTTACAAGTAAAGATAGTCTGTATACATACCAAAATTTATAATACTATGATCTTATTTCCAAACTTATTTTCTTCTATTATTGATTACTGGATTTTTCTTTGTATATATCTATTAAACAGTATATATTGTACTTACCTCTTAAAATTCCAAAGACCAGAGATGGCTATTGTAACTATTTCCAAAAAGTATTCCATTTTTTAAAAGACACCAAGAAGTAAAAGTCCAGTTTAATTTAATGACATTTTGATTTGACAAATTTAAATTCTTAATATAGCACAGATGTTACATTAATCCATTAACTTATATTAGAAAGAGATTTCATTTTACTATCTAACAACAATTAAAATAAAAGAACCCATGAATTAAAGAAAGAGCAGAGATCTTCATACATATATTAAGATCTGAGGGAATTTTTATATAAAACAATAATAGTTTGGAATCTCTCCTTCCTGGAAATTTTATGAGTGGTTTATGTAAATATGTTATAAATAGGAAATGAATTATATAATGTTATATAACCATACTGTTCTCTTGCTACCTACCTAAAGATAAAAAAATTTACTATTCGTTCATTTTTATGTTTTTAATAAGCTTGCTTAGTAATAGCTTTCCTCATGAGCATTTATATGTGTATATCACTGTATTTTGATCATCTCTGACCATAATCCCTTTCACCAGTCTTCTCTTCTTGATGGTAATTTACTACCTCCAAAGATGTCTGTTGCATCTTTTATTTCCTGCATATCTACATGTTATATGCATATATATATATGCTCACATATGAATTCACACATGTCAACCTAGTTATTAGAGATAACTTATGATATGTTTGAAGGTGGAATTTTAAACTATTTATTGTTATCGTAATATTTTTACTTCCTTTTCAGCCCATCAACCCGAGGTATGGGAGAAAGGATATGAATAGAGACAGAAGGTGTAGACCTCTTTATTCATATGTCCTCGGGACAATTCATCAGAATTCCAGCAGTCCAGCTAAACAGAATATACAGGAGCAAGTACAAGCAGCAATGGGAACATAGCAATCATCAGCAGCATGTATGGCTACTCAGCTCTAGTGTCAGCAGTGATGGTGATAGTGGTTGCCAGACCTCCCATTTGGGGCCTCGTTGTCTTCAATACTTTCTGGGCCACATTCTGCAGTAGCAAGATCTGACAGAGCATTGTCTGGAGTGTATCAAAGCAGAGCAGTGAGGAGAAGAGATTAGAAGCAATGCCAAGCTAAAAGCCCCTCTGTGTTTCTGGGTTTCTATTTATACTCTTCAAAATCTGCACAAGGATGTTTTCCAGTTGGCCAACATCATGATCTCTGCACAAGGTACTTCCTGTTGACCAAGAACATGAACTCTACAAGGAGTCTGTTCATCAAAGGATGTTTTCTAGCCAAAAGTATGTTCCCCACACGTGACAATTTTGGGCTGGCAAAACATTACTTACTTTTTCATCAGAAAAATTTTCATGCCCACTGCATGAGTCTGTATTTTAGCAATTTGCAAAGCACCCCCACATCCCATACTTGAGATAAAAAAAAAAAACATTTATTCAATACAACCATGCTTTAAAGGAATCAGAACTTCCAGCACATATGTTTCATTCTATTTTGCCTGTTTATCCTCCTCCTCTCTCACTGTCCTACTCAGTGTTACTATTGCTGTGGTGAAACACCATGAATGAACAAAACAATGTGGGAGGGAAATAGTTTATTTAGTTTACACTTCCATATTGTAGTCCCACAAAGAAAATCAGGAGAGGAACTCAAATAGGTGCAAGGTAAGGTATGGTATACTGACTTGAAATCATTTGGGTACATACTCACATGTGATAGAAGTGAGTCAGATGAGAGTGCTACTTTCAAGTTTTTGATAGATTCAACTTCTGCCATCCAGTGGTCCTTACAGTGGTCCATGCATGTGTCTTCTTCTGGGTTTAAAGTATACCATGCACTGATGTTAACTTTTACTCTAACCCAGCCTCAAAAGATTTAATTACATCTCCAAAGATTGTAGTTCAAAATAAGGTGTGCTCTGAAGTCCCAGGCAAATATCAGTTTGGAGAAGACACAACTGAATTTATTTACTCAGTGAAAATAACAAGTTATCTCTAATAGTTTTTTAAGTAACAATATAGTTAAATCATTCCCCTCTTCCTATTTTTTCCCTTCAACTCCTACTATGTAGCTTTCCTTGATAACTTTCAAATTCATAGCCTCTTTTCTCATTTCATTAATTGCTGTTATAAAACTGAACTGAGAGTTATTTCAAACAAAATAAACAGAATAAAATTTAATGACAGTAAACTTTCATTATAGGAAATACCAAGAGAATATATTGACAGAAGAAAACATTGTCATAAATGTATTAATGTTAAATAATTAGTTTATACTAGTTTCATGTGATTATTTCCTGCATTGAAAGTGAAGATTGTAATTTTGAATGAGGGCATGTTGCTTGTGAAGAATATTTATGCATACATTCCAGCGAGAAAAAAAAAGGCTCCTATGTAATGTGGCCTCCTGTAAGTTATTCATTGTGCTGGCTAGTCTAACTGTCAATTTGACACAAACTAGAGATTATTGAAAGGAGCAAAGCTTAGTTAAAGAAAATGGCTCAATAAGAATTGGCTCTAAAGCATTTTTTATTAGTGATACGTGGGGGCAGGCTAAGCCCATTGTGGGTGGCTCAGTCCCTTAGTTGGTGTTTTCCAGTGCAATAGTAATAAAAACTACACGGTACTGGCACAAAATCAGACCAGTTGATCAACAGAATCAAATTGAAGACCCAGAAATAAACTCACACAGCTAGGAACATTGGGTTTTTGACAAAGAAGCCAAAACCTTACAATGGAAAAAGGAAAACATATTAAAACAAATTGTACTGGTCTAATTGGATGTCAACCTGTACAAGAATGCAAATAGACCTACATTTTTCATGTACAAAAGACCTGCACAAAACTCAAGTCCAAGTAGATCAAAGCCCTTAACATAAAACAGGATATATTAAGTAATAGAAGAGAGAGTGGGGAAAAGCCTTGAATTCATTGGCACAGGAGACAACTTTCTGAACAGAACACCAATAGCTCAAGCACTAAGATCAATGATTAATAAATGGGATCTCAAGAAACTGAAACAGTTCTGCATGACCAAGGACAATGTCAATAAAACAAAATTGAACCCCACAGATTGGGAAAAGATCTTCACCCACCCCGCATCTGACAGAGGGGTAATGTTCAAAATATATAAAGAACTTAAGAAATTAAATACCAACAAACCAAACAACCTAATTAAAAAATGGGATACAGAGGTATACTGAGAATTCAAATCAAAAGAATCTCTAGTGACTGAGAAGCACTTTAAGCAATGCTCAATAACTTTAGACATAGAGAAATGCAAACCAAAATGACCCAAAGATTCCATCTTACACCCATCAGAATATCTAAAATCAAAAACTCAAGGGACAGCACATACTGGCAAGGATGTGTAAAGGGGAACATTCCTCCATTTCTGGCAGGAGTGCAAACATATACAACTACTTCAGAAATCAATATGATGGTTTCTCAGAAAATTGGGAATAGTTCTACCTCAAAATAGCTATACCTTAAGCTGTCCCTCAAAATAGCTATACCACTCCTGAGTACATATCCACAGGATGCTTCACCATACCACAAGGACACTTGCTCCACTATGTTCATAGCAGCTTTATTTGTAATAGCTAGAAACAGCAAATCACCCATATGTCCCTCAACTGAAGAATTGATAAAGAAACTGTGGTATATTTACACATTGGAATACTATTCAGCTATTGAAAACAAGGAGTAAATCATGCAATTTGCTGCCAAATGGATGGATCAAGAAAAGACCATCCTCAGTGAGGTAACCCAGAACCAGAAAGATAGAGACAATATGTACTCATGTGTAAATGGATATTATTCCTATAGTAAAAAAAAAAAAAATATTTCAACCCACAGACCCAAAAAGCAAAGTAACATGGGGGACCCAAGAGAAGATGCTTGAACTTCACTAAGAAAGGAAATAGAGAAGGAGAGGGACATCAACCACCCACATAACTTTTGACCCATAACTTACCCTGCCTACAAGATATACAGGGATAAAGATGAAACAGTGATGGAAGGATTGACCAATCAATGACTGCCACAACTTGAGACCCATCCCATGGGAGAGAGTCAACCCCTGACACTATTAATAATACTTTGTTATGCTTGCAGAGAGGAGCCAAGCACAACTGTCCTCTGAGAATCTTTACCCAGCAGAGGATCATACAGATACTGAGACCAACAGTCAAGCATTAGGTGGAACTTGGGGTGTCTGGTAGAAGAGTGGGAAAAAGAATAGAGAAACTTGGAAGGATAATAAGTTCACAAGAAGACCAGCATAACAATCAACCTAAGTCATGGAAGCTTAGAGAGACAAGCACCTACCAAAACAAAACAAACAAACAAACAAAAAACTACATGTATGTAGCTGACAAGCAACATGGTCTTCATGCACATCGCCTAGTAAGTGGAGTGGAGGATGTCTTTTGACAAGGGCTTTGTTGTCTATCTGGAGATTACATTCCCCTCCTAGGAGTACAATCAGTGGCATCAATGGAAGCAGATGCTCTTAGGCCTGATATGACTTAATGAGCAGGCATGGGTTTTATGGGGAGCAAGGTACTCCCTTTTTCTGAAAATGGAAAAGAAAGGAAAGGGAGAAGAGGGAATGAGGATGGAACCAGGAGGAGAGTAGGGAGGTGATGCGATCTGAATGTAAAATGAAGTAATAAAAATAATAGAAAGAAAGGAAAGCAGAAAGCAAGCTGAGCAAGTCATAGAAGCAAGTGAGTAAGCACCACATGCCAGCCATGTTCTTTGCATCAGTTCCTGGTTCCAGGATCCTGCCCTGTTTGAGTCCCTGTCCTGACTTCCTCCAGTGATGAAGAATGCTGTGCAAGTGTAACTAAGACTCACACATTCCTTTACATAACACAAATTAAACTCCTTCATGTATCGTGATAGACTTGGATGGGGTTCTTTCATTGATGTGTCATTTCTCTCTCTGTGGGCTGAGGAATGGCAGAACTGGGATGGAATTGATGCCTGTGTTACTTGATGGACATTACAACTTGACACCAGTTCACACAGGTGACTTCTGATGAGGACCCACTCTGATCTTCACTAAAGCTTTGATTTAGATGTGTTTTTATTCTAAGTTATATTCTTGCCTATTTGAAATGTGGGCAAATGTTCTTCCAACACTTGTCAGTTTTATAACCAGTCTAAGTCTTTCTGTGGAAAATGAGGACTGTTCCTCTGATATGAACAGATAAGAAGGCAACATGACTGCCTCCTCTACTAAGGACTATAGGAAAAATTTGAATATAGCAACAATGGGCAAGCACAGTTTAATCACAACAAAAACCATTTATGATATCCAGATTAACTCAGAGAAGAACTGAGTTCCTTGCCCATTTCTCTGGACAGCCAATCTATTCATGAGAAAACAATTGACTCACTCAATAACACCATGAGCTGTGCCATAGGCCATGTGATTTATAACAATGTAGGTATGTAACACTCAGCTCAAGCTTCATGGAGTCCTCAAGAAGAAATACCTGCATGATTTCTAATATATTAAATGTTTTTATTTTAGTGCTGTCTTCATTTTTGCTAACAGGGACAAAACAGAGTAATTTTTTTTAATTACTTCAAGTTACATCTCGATCACAATCCCCTCCCTACTCCTCCCTCCGGTCCCACCCTCCTTCCCTCTCATCCCCCTTCTGCTTCCTTTTTTTTTCAGGTTTAAGATATATCTTTTTTCCCCCAACAGCTCCCCCTTTCAGTCCAACAAATGGCTCTTTCTCTTATAACAAGAAATACAATACAAAACAACAAAAATAATTAGGACACAATTATGAGAATTATAAGGCTTAGCATACATTCTCAATGTCCAGTCCATACATATTTGGCAACTGACTTTAACATTCTACTATGCAACCATCTCCCTGAGTTTAAAGAGCTATATCCAACTCAGCTTCCATCCTAACTTACATCTCCATTTTAAATTATATCTGGAAAACCCTCTTAATTCTTAAACAAATCAAAATTTAGCTATAAGACTATAGCTATCTAGTCTTCAACCACATCAGAGACCTGAGAAGGATAAATATATCTGATTATACAGAAAGTTCAGGGCCAGCAGCTCCCAAAACTAAGAAATGACATAAAACTGGCTGCCTGAACAGTTCCCTATTTCTCTCCATACATTAAAGTAATTTTCGATGTTAGTAGCTTGTGTCTTTAGGTTTGCAGGACCTCTTAATGAAAGAACATATTAAGGATCACAGTTAATTTAAATGATTAACCCCACTCAGTAATGTTAGTAAAGAGAAGTTAGGAGGTTACTAGAAATAGCTACCCCTCTGGGGATCACAGTGGCTATTGCTGAAAATGGACATAGAGGGAAAAGTGCTTGGATTTATACAGCTCCCTTGTAGCTCTGATTTCTTTTCAAGCCATGGTTTTAATTTTTCTAAAGAAGTATTTTTAATATGTGTATGAGGTTTGTGTACATAAGTGTAGTGCTCATGGGGAAGAGATGTCTGATAACTCTGGAGCTGGAGTTAGGCAGTTGTGTGTTGCCGGTTAAGGATGCAGGGAAGCAAACTCAGGTCCTCCCCAAGAGCAATACACACTTTTAATCACTGAACCATCTCTCCCACACCAGTTGGAAATGGTAGTAACAAGGTACACAATCTAATAAGGCAACTTATAATCAAAGAATCGTCATACCTGAAATCATCAATCATTACACTGACAAATTCTCCTGGCCTGACAGAAAATCGAGGATAAGCTTTGAAATAAATGTAGAGTGCTCCACTCCAACTTTAGTAGGATTCGAATCAACTGCAGCTTGAGGGCTCAAGTTTGTGTACTACTTTATTGGTTTTGTTTTTCTTTTACAAACTCAAAAACAAACCTTGAAGAAGTAGTAACATTAGGTGAACTGTGAATTTATTATTGAGTCCTAGGGTGACTGCAGCTCTATAAGGTAAAAACAGAAGCATGTGTTCCAAGCCCTGTTCAATAACTCCACACAGTGCAGAATATTGTGGTGAGTGTCCAAGTGTCAATCTCTGCCTCAGAGCTTGCTTTCTGCACAACATGAAAGTTGCTCTTTCTTTGAGTATAGAGAACCACATAAAAATCATAACATGCTGGTAGTAGCCCTCAAGTAATGATTTAGGGAACTAATGAATAAATATACCAGTTTCTTGCCCTCAATGGAGTAATTACTAGTGTCAATTTGTACCATTTATAAGAGTATCCAGTGGAATTAAGTTCCATGTGCTCACTGCAATAGATAGCTGCAATGTACCTTTCAGGGTCACTTTTCCTTCTATGTCATTCTCTTACCTTGCCGTACCTAACATCTATAAGAACTGTTCACATTCAACTGTCATCTGAGTATCTACTTTTAGGGGAAAAGAAAATCTCATGGACAAGGTCATGTCACCCATTCATGTGTGTGACTCACATGTGCGTACCCCCCCCCACACACACACACACACTAAATTTCTAATTAGTGACTACCAGAAAAATAGGAGATTTTTTTTCAAGACAGGGTTTCTCTATGTAACAGTACTGGTTGTCCTGTAACTTGTTTTTAGACCAGGCTTTTTAGCCATGAACTCACTGAGATCCTCCTGCCTCTCCCTCCAATGGCAGGGATTAAAAGCATGCATTCAAGCTTGTCATTTTTTTAGGTAATATGACAGTCTATCAAAGTTATTTTCTAAGCTAATCAGAAATCAAGTTGCTTAGAGACAAACAACATTTGCTTATCTAAACATAAGAGATAGATAGGAGGTCTTCAAAAACCTCAGGAGATCTACAGAATATGGCATACAAAGATGTTATCTTAACTGAAGATTTTTTTTGATATGGAAACATGTCAGCTCCTGACAGCACCCCCTATTATACTACAAGTAGAAGATGAGCATCGAAGAATCTCCAACTGGTGATGGTTGAATTAGTGGCAAGCCTACCTTTTGGCAAGAAAAATCCCTTGCTTCAACTGTAGACAGAATGCTGTCCAAAAAGGACGAAACTTGGAAGCAGGTAAGTCGACACCCTAGCTCTGCCAAGACAGGGTAGGCAAGTCCTTCATAATTCCTGCTTTACAATCAATGTCTGTCAGAGAAACGGGGCCAAACAGCTGAAGACTAATGCTGTAATGTATGGAGAGAAATTGGGATCTGTCCAGGGAGTCACTGGTATGTCATTTATTAGTTTTGGAAGCTGCTGGCCCTGCACTTCCTGTATAACCAGATATATTTATCCCTCTCAGTTCTCTGAGGTAGTTGAAGACTAGATAGCTAGAGTGTCATAGTTAAATTTTGAGTTTTTTAGGAATCAAGATGGTGTTCTGGATCTAAGAAGATGTTTTTAAAATTGTGATGCAAGGTAGGATGAAAGCTGAGTTGGATATAAAGTACTTTAAATTCCTGGAGATGGTTAGATAGTAGAATGTTAAAGTCAGATGCCAAATACATATGGACTGGACATTGGGAATGTATGCTAAGCCATATAACTCTCATAATTGTGGCCTACTTATTTCTGTTATTTTGTATTGTATTTATTATTATAAGAGAAAGAACCGTTTTTGGACTGAAAGGGGGAGCTATTGGGGGGAAAATACATACCTTAAACTTTAAAAAAGGAAGAGAATGGGGAGGTTGAGGGGGAAGAGGGTGGGAGGGTGGGACTGGAGGGGGGAGTAGGGAGGGGATTGTGATTGAGATGTAACTTGAATAAATAAAAAATAAATTAAAAAAAAAAAACAAGCGTGCACCACCATGTCCGGCAATTTCAGGCAGTTGTGAACTGCAATGTGGGTGCTGGGATTTTAACCAGTGTTCTTTGGAAGAGTAACCAGTACTCTTAACTACCGAGCCATCTCTCCAGTCACCAAAGGATATTTTTAAATGCCACATTATGCACCATAGTGGTATGTGAGACATAAAGGGTCTAGACATACAGTTACATATAGATCTGTCTATAGAAACAGATTGTGGTAGAGTGTTTTGAGAGCAAGTGGGAATATCCATGTATAAATTTTTGTTACAATAAATATAGCAATATTTGCTTATCCAAATATACAGAGATAAATAGGTGGTCTTCGCAAACTTCAAGATATCTGTAGAATATGGCATTCAAAGATGTTTTCTTAATTTAAAATGTTTGATAATGAGACATGTCAGCTCCAGACAACACCCCCATTCTACTCCAAGTAGATGAGCATTGAAGAATCTCCATTTGGAGATGGCTCCATTAGTGGCAAGCTTGTCACTGGGCAAGAGAAAACCCTTGCTTCAATTATAGACAGAATGCTGTCCAAAAAGGACAAACCTTGGAAGCAGGTAAATCAACAACCTAGCTCTGCCAAGACAGGGTAACCAAGTCCTTCATAATTCCTGCTGTACAATTCACATCTGTCAGAGACTCTGGGCCAAAAGGCTGAAGGTAGATGCTCCAATGTATGAGAGAAATTGGGGACAATCCATGCAGTCAGTTGTCTGTCATTTCTTAGTTTTGGAAGCTCCTGGCTCTGCACTTCTGTTTATCCAGATATATTTATCCTTCTCAGGTCTCTGTTGTGGTTTAACACTAGATAATTATAGTCTCACAGTTAAATTTTAAGTTGTAGGAATGAAAAGAATGTTTTAGATCTAAGAAGATATTTTTAACTTGGTAATGCAAGATGGAAACTGAGTTAGGTATAGAACTTTAAACTCATGGAGATGATAGATAGATAGATAGATAGATAGATAGATAGATAGATAGATAGATAGATAGATAGAATATTCTTATTAGTTATCAAATACATATGGACTGCACATTACGATGTATATTTTACCTTATAATTTTCATAAATGTGGCCTAATTGTTCTTATTGTTTTGTGTTGTTACAAGAACAAGAGCCTTTTATTGGACTAAAAGGGGGAGCTATTGGGGAGAAAAGATACACATTATATTGAAGAAAAAAAAAAAAACAGATACAAGGGTGGGGGGGGAGAGGGTAGGAGAGTGGAACCAGAAGGGAAAGGCGGAGGGGACTGTGATTAAGATGTAACTTGAAATAAATAAATGTTGGGGAAAAAAAACAAACAAACAAATAAAAAATTTGTTACAAAATATTTGATGATCTCAAATATGAATAATGAAGATATGGTTTTAATATGAATTCATATCAATACTATTTTCTCTTATAAGCCTTGATTACATATTTAATCTAGGAACCTAGATAAATTTTGCAAATTTTATCCTACAAACCTAATATTACTAAGTTATAAATTACTTTGCAAATTGAGAAAGATCAAAGCCAAAGGTTATATAGCGCTTGTAGAGAGGTGATATTTTCACATTGAATGCAAGCAAAAATATGTACTACTTTAAAAAATATTTTGCATGGAATTTATTCTTCAATTACATTTTTAAAATTTCAGTCAGAATATTATTAAAGCTGTAATATTATTACTTGTTTTTCATTACACCTTTTACTTTTTAATTAAAATAAATTATTTTTTATTTTGAATTAATAATTAAAATATAATTCTATCATTTCCTCAATTCTTTCCTCCCTTTATGTCTTCAAAATGATAACAATGTGAATTTGTTACTCAAATGTATATAAAATAAACAGCACAGCAAACAGATATTGATTCATGGAATGAAATGAATTGTTTTTAAATCATAATACTTCTGTCATATTCTGTATCAAATGAAAATAATGCAGATCCCAAGTGTTCAATTTTATTCCAAGTTTTCATTAATGTTTTATATTTAAAATGCAAACCTGTACAAAGCAAATATATAAATTACTTCATTGATAGATAGTATTTAAATTTAATAATTTATATTTTAAAAATAATACTTTAAAACAACTGTATTATCTCTTAATAAAATTTAAATACATATAATTTACACTTGTGATTTTGTTTGTTCATCATAAGTGATGTTATGAGCATTAAATGTGAGAAATTTTAACTTAAAGTGTATATCCTGTCACTGTCTTAATTCCTGTGCAACTAATCCATCGTACTAATTAAGGAAACTCAAAAGACTACCTGAGGTGCTTTTAACCATTGGTATAAACTCCACAAATATAACTTTTACAATGATTCATGTAATTGAAGTTGGAGCACAGGTCTATAGGCTGGGGAGGTGGCTAAGAATATAAAGCAACGGCCTTTAATCCTAGCACCACAAAAAAACAGGTATAAGTGATTGTATTACCTAAGTAAAATCATTTCCTCAGCATGAAAAGGGCTCATATCACACTATAATGTTATACACATTCGATATTTATGGAATCATGATTGAGTCCACAAATATCTTATTATAACATATTTAACATGTAAATCAATGTGTGTTATCTCAGAAACAACTTTAAAATATTTGTTTTTTAATTAAATTCTTGTTATTTAAATTCTGAGGATTCAGTGTTTTCAATGTAATTAATGTTGAGGAATTTATGGAAATAATGTCTGACCTAATAGGTTTAATGAATCCTGTAATGTTTACTACAGGATTATTCTGTATGCATAAATTACCTAAGTAAATTTGTTGTTCGCAATGTACAGAGACATCTTAGTACTAGAGTTTTGCTTCTTTAAACATTAGTGTAGTTTCAAGCATCCTGCCTCAGTAACTCCATCAGAATCACTAGCCCACTCAGCATGTCTGGTCTGTATGGAGAGAAAGAAGCTCAGCATTTGTGGGAAAAGTAGCAGCATTAAGGATTTGTAGGCTTGCTTCTTGTTCTCTTCTATCTTTTTTTTTCCTCCCTGGGGGTGACCTCATCACTAAGTAATAGTCCCTGCCCCAGATTTGCTCTGTGATGATGCATGTTTTTTCATTTCAGAAACACCCTTCTGGGCTTTACTCTTTTCCTTTATTCACTGCTTACATTAATCTGATCTTGTTTCTTTCTTTTTTATTTTAAACAAATAAAAATAAAGCATGTAATAATATTTATCCTGTTTTATTTATTTTTAAAGTCTTTATTCCACTTCAAAACTCCTATTTGTAGAAACTGTATCATCTTTGGGATTGTTTTGCTAACATATTAACATTACTATTTGTCAGATAGATCTTCCAAGTCACCATTGTGATACAGCTTCATACTAATTTTACTATGTAAAAAGCAAGAAATTTATTTACTTTGGTCTACACACACTTGAAGGCACATGGAAAGTAAGAGCATTAATGTTAGTTAGCATCATTTCAAATAACTCCCCACAGACCCCTATCAGGCACTTTGTTTTCTGTTCTTCACAGAAGTTTTAATTAGATTGATCAAAGTTGCCTCACACATTGTAAGAAAAGAAAATGAAAAGAATCAACATCAATTTTTAAACAACCAAGGACAGAATGATTCATATTAGAAGACAAAAAGAGAAATAAAAGAAAATAAAGAAAAAACAACATAAGAGGTAATTTAGATTAAAAGTACTTTTAATGAAATTTATCTGAATCATGCAAGTAAATTTTTGAAAAAGTTGTGATGAAAACATACCTAAAGGGAGTTTCTGAGTCATAGTAGGGAACTTGGGGGAGTAGAGCAGTCAGTGAGAAAATAACTGTAGCTGTGATTCAGTAGTTTACAGTGGAGCACTTTTGTATAAACAAGACGCGAGGGGTTTTGGAAGCTATTAGGCAGTTTCTAAGAAAGGACTCATTACACTGTGCCATTTCCCCCTGTGTCCCTCTCTTCATTGGAAAAAAAATTTAACCACTAATATGATAAACAATAACATCAATGAATACACTAAAATATATGCATCCTTTAAAATATAATCTTTGTAACTACTGGTGATTTATATGCCTAAATGTTACTAGATAAGACACCTATGAAAATTTTAAGTAAAGACCATACTTATTATACTAATACTAAGAAAGGATAAAGGACTGGCAAGATGGCTTAGCTGGTAACTGTTTATGCTAGCAAGCTAATGAACTCAGTTTTATCCTTTGATCCCATGTGGTAAAAGGAGGGAACTGACTTTGGCATGTTGGCAAAGGCCTCCACACTCATTCATTCACAATATAAATCCCTAATAAAGCAAAATACAACCATATAAGTACAATTTCAAAAAGCTATAAAAAATTAAAAACACTTAATTTAAAAAAAATAGACAATATAATAGTAAACATTTGCTATTTCTCCTCTGCTTAACATGGTTAATAGATATTTTTATAATCTGCTTGTGAATTAATTAATTCAGAAATGAGCTATAATAATTTATTTATATCTCTAACAATTGAGTTTTCGGTTTCTTGTATCTCACTTGAAACCCGAGAAGGAAGTGATATTTGGGTATCTATTTGTCTAAAAACAAAACTAACATGGAGATTTAGGTGTGAAAGTGTTAATACATTATAAAGCAGTAAGAAACACAGATTTGATTTCTACACTTGTTTCCTGATAAAAATTAAAAACCTTTATAACAGAAATGAGAGACATGTTTTTGTTTGTTTGTTTTGTTTTGTTTTTTCCTAACAATTGGTGTTTGTTTCTAACAGTTTCTAAAATCCTTACAATTTACTGATTAATGGGGTTAAGGAGAGGAGTGTAAACCTGACTTTTTTTTATGATTGGAAAGGATTTTGTTAAAAGCAGACTTCCTGGGCAGCTAGGTAGATTTAAGTCTGTGAATGGCCCTGAACCTGGAAAGTTTGATGTCGCGTCCCCCTTGACCAGCAAGGATGACGCAACTCACAAAAGCTCTTCTCCAGCAGTTTATTCAGGTCCCTTGAAAACAGTCTTCCAAATGCCCGGGCAGACCCAACCCACAGGCTAAATACTAAATGAACAGCCAATCAAGTAAAGCCACGTGGTGCTATCTTAGAGGCACACGTATGCGGAAGCAAACCAGATCAGCGGTCTTAGCCAAATATGGACTTGTTTACCACTGAGAGCGCTCACCGTCAGGCTGGTGGAAGGCGGAAACTGGCGCCATCTTTAGGGCGCGGCACATCGCAGCTCTCTACAGTTCCCCCTTTTTTATTTTTTCTAAAGTTGGCAGAAGTCCCTGGAAAGGCCTCGTAATCCCTCTATCTGGGGATCTCACGGTGGGCCTGAGCCTGTAGGAGGGCGGTGCTCAAACTCTTACCCATCTCTGGGTCAGCCTCCCCACTCGGGACTGCCCTGTCTTAGGTGGCCGAGACTTACCCGCCAACTCCGTCACTGACTTGCCAGACCCTAATATCCGTGGAACGAATACCTCAGTGGGCAGGGACTATGCTTAGTGAAGATTTATTTCACGGCAGCGAGCCATGCCTGAGGGGACTGGCCCGCCTCAATGGCGACAAGGGCTTGTATAATCATGGCTGCATTACGCTTTTGTGTGGCTCTCATTTTGTAGATGCACCATAGGCAAACCAGACAGGCTAGAGCCTACGCCCGCCCACTCCTTAAGATGATCCATAGCTGTCTGTATCCAGGAAGTCAAACCAGTAGCCAGGCTCAGATCCACCCGAGTGGAGTTGATGTTGACAATTGTCGCTCTCAGCTCTCTCATCAAATTTTCAAATTCAGCCGACCAATCCTGTAAGAGGAACTTTGACAATTGTCTAGACAGATTAGCAGCCTTTGTAAAATTTTGATACTGCACGGAAGTAACACACAAACCTTGCAATTTCCACTCACACCCCAATTGTGCTAGTTGCCAAAGAGAATCAATCTGTTCTTGTATTAAATCTATGCGTTGATTAACTATCATAAGGCCTCCTTTGAGATGAGAATTCATAGAGGTCTGAGTATCCAATGCCTGTGTCACAGTGGCTGAGATGTTATTTAGGGCATTGGCAGTCTGTATAGAACTAGACAAGGCAATAGCTGAGGCAG
>CAJQZJ010004856.1:11049664-11068168 GCA_907164525.1 Lophiomys imhausi | reverse complement strand
GAAAAGGAGGCCAGAGACATACTGGCGAAGCTGAAAAGTTCTTGTTGTGGTAAGAATGAAACAAAGAATTCCAAGTACCAGAGCCACTACCACTAGAAAAATCCAATCTGGTAGCAGACCCTAGGGAAAAATTACCTCTTTGATAAATTCTTCCCCCAAGCATAAGTATAGGTCCCAAATCCATATAGTTACCATTTGCTCCACACAAAAGCCATAAATCAAAAGGATTGGTGGCAGTCTGTTGAGGATCCCTAGTACGTATATCAAGCATCTGATCTTTGATATGTATGTAAAGGACATTGTAATGACCCCACGCCCAGTAGCCAACCAGGCTTGTGCCATACCCATCCGGTATCTTTTTCTCAGAGATGGGAAACTAGGATACCAACCCATATGCAATCAAACATGCCCTTCTTGAAGTCGCTAGAAGCTGACCCCAAGTGCAGTGCTTAGCCTCGCATCCTGAGCGTGATGATAGCTTAGTCCTTTAGGACAGTCAACCAAGCTTGTGGCTCTCTAGCCTCCAAGGCAGCAAAGGCTTGCACCAGCATGGCATTGTTTCTCCTCTGTGAAATCCTCATCTTACAGATACACCATAGGGCAATGAAACTGACTAGGAAGAGCATGCCTCCTAGGGCACCCATTCCCGCCCATTCCTTCAGATGATTCATGGCTCGGAGGATCCATGTTGACAGTCCTTCAGCAACAGAGACATCAACCCGGGTGGAATTCACATGCACGATGGCAGTTCTCAGATTCTGCATCAGCTTATCAAACTCGCCAGACCAATTTCCTGTAAGATACTGAGAGAGTTGCTTAGACAAATTTGCAGCTACAGTATAATTTTGATATGGCACAGAGGTCACACACAAACCAGTCATTTTCCACTCACAGCCAATCTGGGTCACCTGCCACAATACATCCAAAGCCATGGCTACATTGGCTGACAAATTATTCAAGGTAGCGGCAGTCTGCACTGAGGCATCCAGGCTTCCAACCCCTTGTTCTTATAAGGGGTGATAGCTGCTTTACATTCCTTTGTACATTGCTCATACACAAGTTGTTTAATTAAGGCCATTGCCAAATCAGGGTCTCCAAATACCCTTCCAGCTGCTTCAACCATTATAGCCACGAAGTCTGAGAAAGGCTCCAGGGGATCTTGAATAACCTTGGTTAGATTGTTATCCACTTCCCCTTTGTTAGGCAATGATTTCCAAGCTCTGGTTGCGATTAAATTGATTTGCTCAAACACCTGAGCTGGATACCCAGTTTGTTGTTGAGCAAATCGACCTTGCCCAAGAAGCATGACCACATCCCAGGCTGGGTTTCTTGCTGCACGATTAGCAGCAGCTTGTTTATTAGCAAACTCAATCAAGAAAGCCTTCCAATCTAAATACTGCCCAGAGGACAGGCAGGCACGTACCAAGCTCATCCAGTCACTAGGAGTCATGCAATAACGACAAAGAGCTTCCACCTGAGCTACAGTGAAAGCAGCATTAATCCCATAAGTGCAGACAGACTCAGCAAGTGCTTTAATTACCTTAAAATCGAGGGGTTCATGATAACAATTTCCCCCTCCATCCTGAAAGACAGGGTAGTACAGCTCATGTCTCACTTCTCTCCAGACATTTGGACAGAATGACCGCCCACTAGGACCACTCGGAGGGGAAGTCTCATTATATGAAGGCGGCGCCAGCACAGGCGGCCCCGGACCTGAGGGCTCTATCCGGGTGCAGTCAGAACTCTTCCTCAAAGATGACTTCTCCATTTTCTTTGTTAACATTTTAAGTTCCTCTTTAGACTCTAAGCTATCCTCTTCCAAAGTATCTTTCCCAGATTTGACGGAGCGCTCCTTTTTTAACTGTTCTAATGCCTTTTGTCCTTTTTCCACTGCCTTGCAATATCTCTGATCTCCTAAACAACTCCGAACAAGTCTCCAAATAGGCCGTGCTCCTCCCTGCAATGTACTTTGCTCCCAGGCAAAATCCAAGTCCCTGCCTAATTTGTCCCAGCAGGATACCATAAGATTCCCGGACACCGCAAACCATGGAGCCACGGAATCGCATTCATTCAAAAATCTTTCTAGGGTAGACTTCTTAATCTTCAAATTCCTAGCTAAAAGTAGCTCCTGAAGAGCCAGAAAAATTGGATGTGACTCAGACAATCCCATGATTAAAAATTTACTTTCAGTTCGCAGCTTCTCCGGGAAACTTTACCTTTTGTTCGCAATCTCCGCGAAACTTTACCGTATGTTCACTATCTCCGCGAAACTTTACCTTTTGTTAGCTATCTCTGTGAAACTTTACCTTTTGTTCGCTATTTCCGTGAAACTTTATTGTCCTAATTTATCCCAGGAACTTACCAGCGCGCTGCCCCTGACTGCAGGAGTTCTGAGTCTTTTTTGGTTCCCCATATGGGCCACCACTTGTCGCGTCCCCCTTGACCAGCAAGGATGACGCAACTCACAAAAGCTCTTCTCCAGCAGTTTATTCAGGTCCCTTGAAAACAGTCTTCCGAATGCCCAGGCAGACCCAACCCACAGGCTAAATACTAAATGAACAGCCAATCAAGTAAAGCCACGTGGTGCTATCTTAGAGGCCCATGTATGCGGAAGCAAGCCAGATCAGCGGTCTTAGCCAAATATGGACTTGTTTACCACTGAGAGCGCTCACCGTCGGGCTGGTGGAAGGCGGAAACCGGCGCCATCTTTAGGGCGCAGCACATCGCAGCTCTCTACAGTTTGAGGCTCTTAAGGGCTAAGCAAGGGAGTGGGTGGGCAGTTAGGGAGGTGCATATAACATACAGAATCATATTTGGCCTTGTAAGATGAGCTCAGACAGTCCTCTGGTAACTTTGTCCTCAGGAGGCAAAGGAAACTCCCAGTTAACAAGTAAGTCTTTTAGAGAGCCCTTCGTTATCTATGGCTCCTTCCAGATGGTCACTCAAGGCCTCTGAGGGAGGGGAAGCTAGGTTCTCAGGCTTTCTTTGTTATTTTACTTTTATGAGCTTGTTACAGCAGAGGGGGGTGGGTAAGTACTTGGACGGACCAGGATGAGAGACTGGGGTTCTTGTTCTTTCACTTCCTCAAGGAGGTCACTGCTCCAGATGTGAGCTTTGCCTGGAGACTTTCCTCAACCTCAGCCAAGTGACAGAGTCCAAAAGGGAAAACTACGAGTCAAGGTGATAGTAGATACTCTTTATGACATTATGAAAATGACACTCAGCCGTTGTGCTCTTGAACCCCAAAGCTCGTTAAGTCATAAATCAGGAAAACACTAGAAAAAAATCCAAATCAAGATTGACAAGACAACTCAGTGGGTGAAGTGCTTGCTGAGCAAGTACGATGAGCTGAGTTTGGTCCCCAGGACCACATAAAACCTAGACTCGAAGGCATGAATCTGTAACCTTGGCTCTCCCGCAGTGAGATGGGAGTAGAGAATCAGCTCACACATGCAGCTCAGCAATAGTAACCAGAGAGCCTGCCTCCAACATGGTGGGACAAGAGAACAGACTCCTGAAAAGCTATCCTCTGGTCCCTACATGTTCTCTTTGGGCATTTGTGCATCTGCACACCCTCTGAGACACACACACACACACACACACACACACACACACACACACACACTCACTCACAAACCATCCAAGCAAAATTTTAAGGGAAAATAAATCTGAAATAAAGATGCAACTTGAAAACTGCCCATTCTGTCGGGTCCTGCTCAAAACAAGACAGGCCGTGAGGACTAAAAGGCAGAGCAATGGCCACAGTCCAAAAGAGCCCAGAGTGACATGTGATTCTGGACTGAGAGATGGCATTCAGTAAACAAGGAAACAGCATGCTAGGGACATCAGCCAAGTGTTATCAGAGTCGGTCATAACATAATAATACCAACATAAACCATCAACGATACCGAAATCATTCTTAAAATTGCCTATTCATAGCTCTACCTATCTATCCATACAAGACTTACTCTAGCCTAGCCTCCCTAGTGCTGGGATTACAGGCATGAGTCAAGACACCCAGCCTACACTGAACTTTTAAAAAATTAATTTCCACAGGTATGTATGTATAGGAAATGTAAGCACAGAGAAATAAAAATCTGGGTTAAACACTAAACCAATACTATTTTATGGTAATCTTTTCCCTGTATTAGTTGGAAGACATCTATCAGTTGTCAAAACCTGAGAGACTGGGGGTGGGGGGGTGAGTGAATGAGAAAATAAAAGCCAGTTGATAAAAAAAAATAGGAGCAATACAGAAATTAGAACAAAGCTTGAGTAAAACATTGGAAATGTCAACCCTATATAATCTCATGGGTAGGTAAGGGACATCCTAATTGAATTTACCACACCTGTATGATTACAGCCTCCATAAACATCTCAAACTGTGACCATGAGAACTTGTGTGCTACTGAGTGTACCGATGTACTCCAGGTTGGAACCCCAACACAGTCAGATGTTAGGGCATTCTTATTTTCCCCTGGATGTTAATGATTTTGTCTAATTTTATAAAAACATCTACTATAAACTATTAAAGTTTCTTTTCTAGGTGAGATGTTATACCAAATTACCAAACATCAGGAGGAAGGTTAAGAGAAACTTTAGTTTATAATAGTCTGATGTGTGCTCACAAATCCTCGGCATATGACACTAAAAACTGGAGTCTGAGTTGAGGCCGAGTCTTTCTTCTGCATGATCTGTAGTAAGTCACTAGTGTCAGGATCATACTTAGATATTTCACTCTTAGTTGATATCCTGGTGTATACAGCCCACACATACTATATTTAAAATACTATAAATATAAGGATACTGTTTTTACAGATTGTTTTGCTTTGAGTTTGGGATCATCTATTTTCTTCTTTTTTAAACAATGACATAATTTGCTTAATGGGAGTATTTGAGTGTGAAATATTACAATCATAGTAAAGACAAAAAGATTCTAAAGGTGATCTTAAAAAGTTTCTTTTTAAAGGAGTGGGGAATTAGGGTAAAATCAGTCAAAGTGAATGACCATTCTCCTCAGTGAGAGAGTGGCCTGGGGCCTGTGTTCTTCTTGTTGATATTTTTAAAGATTTTGAACATCTCCCCTTTCTCTGTTTTCTGGCAGTCATATCCACCTCCACCTCATCTCTTTTCAAGCTTGCCATGATGGCTGCTGACATTCAGATCAATGAAAGGAAGACCCTTAAAATCAGAGCAATCTGAGGCAAATTTAAGTTCTTCACATTAAAGATTTGCTTGAGAGCAGGAGTCATATGCTCGCATGTGCTGGTATACTTCCTGTGCAGACTTATGGGGAAAGCAGTTCTTTTCGAGCTTTGGAAAGAGTCTGAATATCAGAAACTTTAAACAAGGGAAAGTCAAATTGATTCAATGGAACTTTGAATAGCTTCAAGTAACAACCCCCCCCCCCCACACACACACACACACACACACTTTTCAGGGAGCAGGATGATCAGGTATTCTCTTCCATTCTCTTCCATTCAGGCCCCTGACCATTCCACCCCCAGGATACATGTATTTCTTTGGGACATCAGGACAGGCTTATCAACCAATCCAGCCCTCTGACTGCTATATCTGTGCACAGTAATATTCCTGAATCTGTGTTGCAGAATTGAAACAATATGATTTTTCACTAATTTTGCTTTTGTCTTCCATGGATGGCTAAGACAGGCAGGTCAATATAGTTCACAGGTATTTCACAGACATACACAATAAAAATAAGGTTAATGGTTTCCTCTTCCAGTTCTTCTCAAGGAGTGTGAAGAGTGGAAGGAACCTCCCTCTCAGAGGTTTAAACAACCCAATCCCTGCTCAAGGCCTCCTACTGTGGCAATCTCTTTATCATAACACACACAATGACTCTTTTTTTCAGAAAAATTCTTTTCAAGTCTTCTGCTTTTTGAGATTTTGTGGTAGAAAAGAGCATGGTTTGCCTACATGATGGCAGAAATTTAAGGATTTGCTTTAATTCTTATTCAAACCCACATCCAAGATATGGTGAGCCTCATCCATAACCAGACCCTGAAGGTTCTTCTGAATAAACCCTGGAGTATTCTACATGTGGTCTAGGAGCAAGTCTGGGGTGGCCACGATGATGTGGATTCCATTGAGTTTCGGCAGTTCAACCACCATCTGTCACTACCACCCACAATCAGCCCCTACATGTGAACATGGTGCATCATCAGCTTCAATCTTGGGCATGAATCTCAACTTGATAATGTGCTGGATCACAGGATGAGAAAAGCAGGAAGTTTGCTGCTGCCTGTCTTCATATCTCCCAGAAGATCAGTGCCTTGCAGAAGCATCCTGATCCTTTTATGATTGATCTCAGTCATGTGATTGGAGCTCATTTTTTCAATAGTTTTCAGAGTGTTCTCACTGATGGGGTTACACGAGGAGGCAAATAAAATGCCCTAAAAGCAACAGTCTGAGAGGCAGACTGAGTACCTCACTGTAAGTTGGCTTCTCTGCATCATCTTCTAATTCCCCAGGAGCCTCCATTTTCTTTTTTGGTGTCAGGCCCAGCATCATCTGCCAGAATTTTTTGTTGTTGTTTTGTTTTTCTTCTTTTTTCCTTTTGGTTCTGAATCAGAAGCATTGCTGTTGCTTCTCTGTTGTTTAAAGTGGCATGTTTTGGGGTGATCTTTTAACTTTTGTATTTTCCACTGTCGCTTCAGGCATGCCTCCACTTTGTGCTTCTGCTGATCCCACATTCACAGCATGCTTCAGGTTTTTCTTTAACTTTTCGAACATTTTTTTTTTATCTTTAGGCACAGCTCCATTTTGAGGTTGTGGTAGGCTCGTGTCTGATCGTTCTTGCAGCTTCAGGTTCCACTGTAGCAACTAGCATTCTGCTTCTCAATCTACTGGTGCAGGAATTTCATCTATAAGTGAAAAATGTTGCCAGGCTGCACTAGGAGGTTGCACCCGGATCATCTATTTTTCATTTGGAACTGTAATTTAATAACTTTTCAATATTCCTGAAAATTTATTGGAAAACAGACAGAATAAGGAATGGGGAAAATATAATTGTTTTGAGGAACATAGAGAATGTAAATGACATAGAAATGTGCACAGAAAGGTAGTATATGTGTTCTCTATTTTCTCATTCATAGACAAGAGAACAGTCATATATTTCAAAATTCAAAAGATCTTTAATGTGTCTATTTGTATTGCATCGGACATACAATTACTCTAATGAAACAACTGGCTATTTTGACCTACAAAAGACATTCTCAAGCCGTACTAACAACAAAATAAGTAGAACAATACAATGAAAAGATAGGTCACAAGCAGTGGAATGAAATAAAATGCATGAAAGAAGGCAGCTTAACAAATAAAAGTAGAAATAGTATTGCTATAGAAAACCCAAACTGAGGTAAACCCTGAAGTGAACAACTTAGGAAGTCAAACAAAACCTCAGAAATAAGCCTCAGTAACAGAATACAAGAGATAGAAGAGAGAATCTCAGGTATTGAAGACAAGATAGAAGAAAAATATGTCTCAAAGTAAAAAATGTAACCAGTAACAAAATATCATAACACCTGGTACAATATGAAAAGATCAAATCTATGAATACTAGTAGTGACATGGTAGTGAAAGACATAGAAAATATTTTCAACAATATCAGAAAAGACAATTTTCCTAACCTAGATGTCTAGCAGGGTACAAGGAGCATAGAAAACATAAAACAGACTTGACCAGAAATGAAATTCCCCAAACACATAATAATCAAAACACTTAGCTGACAGAACAATGCAAGAATATTAAAAGCTGAAAGGGAAAAAAGATCAAGTAGCATATAAAGGCAGATCTATTAGAACAACACTCAGAGTTTCTATGGAGATTCTAAAACCAGAAGGGCCTCGACAGATGTTCTACACACACTAAGAGCCCACAGATGACAGCACCGAGCACATGATCATTGAACTTTCAATTACAATACATGGAGAAAGAAAGACATTCCATGATTAAAACAAATTTAAGAAATATCTAATTATAAAACCATCTCTACAGAAGGTGCTAGAAGGAAAACTTCAACCAAAAGAGGTTAACCACACCCAAGGAAACACATAGAATAAATAATCTTAGACCAGAAAAATCAAAAGAAGGGAGACTATTCTATCACAACAAAATAACAGAAGTCAGCAAACACTGCTTATTGATAACTTTCAAGATTAATGGTCTCAATTCCCCAGTAAAGACACATAGACTAACAGAATGAATATGAAAACAGGATCCATCCTTGTGCTGCATCCAAGAAATATGCTTTGACATCAAGGATAGATATCATCTCAGGCTAAATGACAGAAAAAAATATTCTAAGAAAATGTACCCAAGAAGCACCCAAAGCAGCCTTTTGAGTATCTGACTTCAAACCAAAATTAATCAGAAGACATAGGGGAAGCCAATAATCATCTTAATGATACCATTATCTTTTAAAATACATATTTTATTGTTTCTTTGAGCATTTCCTACAATATATTTCATTCTTATTCACCAATCAACTCCTTCCTATAATACCTCCTAGATTCACACAAACATCCATACCCCAAAAATCTTTTCTGTTTTTTTTTTGTTTTAATTTAATATATTAGATTTCTTTGGTTTGTTTTTGTATTAATTTTTTTATTTGTTCTTTGTTACTATCACATCATGGGCTCAAATTCCACTCTCCCCTCCCATTGTACTCTCCCTCCACGCTTACAACCACTCCCTCCACAGAAAAAATAATCTTGTGGAAGCTATAATGTGTCACAGCGTGTCCCACAGTGTACCGTTTTGTCTACACTTCTTTGCTTGCAAATGTTCATTTGTCTGGTGCTAGGCTTCTGGCTTCTGCTACCTTATTAATACTGGAACCTTACTGGGACTCCTCTTGGATACCACATTGCTCCCTCTGTCATGGAAATCCTGAAGTTTTGGATCTGTAGGACCTGTCCCCTTCATGCACTCCAGGAGTTCACTGATGAAATGTACATTGGGGGTGGGCTAACTCAAAGCCCTGAATCTGTGCCTAGGAGTTATTCGAGTTAGTCAGACTTTCTGCTCTCCTGCTCTGACGCCCTCAGGCTGGCTCACCCGCAACCAAAGCAAGCTCTACTCTACTATCCCTCAAGGTGCATGGCCAGCTGCTCTTCATAGTGTTGCAGCTGATGAGGGACATGGTCAGTTCTCCCACTCTCATGATTCTGGGGCATAACATTACATGAAAAAAATGAGCCTGAGACAGCCATCAATCTGGTGCCAGAAAGGTACTGATTGACTCCCAGGAGAAGAAGCAAGCTGGAGACTAGAAAGACTCCACCTGGGACCAAGGGTCCTGGGCGGGAGTACATCCAAGGCAGATATCCCTCCCAAGAGTCCACTTGGGCTGGCTGAGCAAGGAACAAGCCCAAGATGATCAGCAGACGAGTGTCATGGGCCCCTGGACAGGAAGCTAGATGGAAATGACCACTAGCCCAGAGACTAGCAGGCTTCTGGGGTCAGATCATACTCATACATATGAGTCCTGTCATTCTGCTCATAGGTTAAAGCATAGACATACCTCCTCTGCAACCTACGGACAGTGCCGCTAACACATTGTTTTTAAAGGGTGGCAGTATATTTTCTGAAATTCTTCCCTACTCACACAAAATGTTTCATCACAGAGTAGATATAATGCTAAGATCTGAACGTGTTATAGATTTAGACAATAAACTTGAAAAACAGTAATAAAAGTATTTAAATGTAAAGGGTCATAAGTCATAGACAGAAACAGAAGGGTGGAGAATGAAAACCTCAGTGGCAGATATGTTACCTTCCTACAATGTTTTCACTAAGGAGGCTTCTGAAATCCACAGCACCAAAATAGTACAGACTATTGTTACTTGATATTTTTTTGCAGACCATAATTACATGGTAAGTTTCTATTGAGGAAAACATCACTTACTCTGGTTGTTAGAAACAGAGAAATCAGACTGGGAGCAAGTAGAGTGCTTCCTAGGCAGGCTGTTTGAAGGAACTGTTGCCAGAGATGCTTTGGACTACCTATGTTATGTTATCAACACACCAGTGATACTGTACCTACTGATACCTGGATAACTGTGATGGATACAATCAACAGTCTTCCACCTGAATTTATAGCCTGCTTCATAAGTAGTTGCTAATCTTTGTTATTTAAAGTCATGCCAAAAATTTGAGAGAAGGAAAATCATAGACCACAGTAGGGAAGTTGCATTGTCATGTGCTTTCTAAAATCTATTTATGCATATAGATTCTTACTTCCTGCTGCATCTGAAAATCCCTTAATAAAGTGGGCTGCTCACACTGTAGAGACTCTTCTCATAGATGAGCAAACCAAAGACAATGTCTTTCTTTTTTAGTAAGATTTTAAAATTTTTTGAATTTGTAATATACTCACATCATTTCCTCTTCTCTTTATTTCTTCAAAACCCTACTATGTACTTCCTTTCACATTCATGATCATTGTTTTAATTGTCATTACATATATATATGTATATATGTGTATTCCTAAGATTCATATGTTTATCTGTGTGTGTGTGTGTGTGTATGTGTGCATGTGTGTCTGTCTATGAGTATGTACACACATATGTAAAGGTGCCTAAGAATGCCAGAAGGGGGCACCATATTCCTATACCTTTTCATTACTGTCTGCTGAGAGATTCTCAGTATTGGTGCTAGGAATCAAACTCCTTTCCTCAAGAAGAGCAGAAAGTGCTCTTAACTACTGAATCACCTCTTCAGCCCCTAACCGTGTCTCTTCTTGTAACTTACATGGTCACTGTATATTAGTGTCCTGATGCTCAACCCTAAATAGAAGAAATAAGGTCTAAGGACCATGAACTCTGTGTTTCTGTGAGCCTGTCCATATATACACAATAATTTAAGATAATTTTATTTCTATACAAAACCTAAATATTAAGAATTACTTCAAAAGTTAACAGATATATGTAACAAAACAACATAAAAATGCCATATTTACATGATGTGCAATAATTTCAACATAATTTATGTTCCTCTCCTGCTTAGAAAATCTTCCTGCCAAGTATATGCAAGTACCTTCCCAAAGCATTTTTGGGTATTATAATTTTCACAGACCCCAATAACTTTCTTTTTGTTTACTGTTTCTATTTCATGTTTTCTGTTAAGTGATATGAGTGTTTCTACAAAAACTTAATGAAGATCATTTTAGGAAGGTTTGATTGATTTAACAATAACTCAATATTCTAAATAGAATAAATCAGAGTGATAAATTGAATGAATGAATGATGGGAAACATTCTTATGTTCATTTATTTAAAAGCATACAATTTCTCTGAAACTCCAAGCACATATTTGCTACATTGAAACAAATGCTTTTAAACCCCATATGAAGTAACAAATGAGTAAAACTAAGTAAATATTTTCTGCAGGCTGTAGAGTTGCTCAGTGTTGGAATGCCTGAATTGCATGCATTTAACCTTGAGATCCTTACCATGCTATAAAGAAGCAGAATAATGTAATTATTAGAGGAAAGGGAAGTGGCATAATAAGTCCCAAATAGTGATTAAAACAAATAAATATAAATCCCCCAAAACAATGTTTTTAATTATAGGAAACAAGGAAAAATTATTATCTGTGGCGTTTTTGAAGTAAAATTTATGGGAGCCAAGTAATGATTTACATCTTGTTCAAAGTCATGAGTACTTCCCTTGACATATGGAGAAGGAAGATTGAGTGTCCAGAAACTGTCATTAAGCAGAGGAGTTGATGTTCTCAGAAGAGTTATAGAAGTGCACATTGGCAGTGAAGAGCAGAGAATTCTGAAAATATGAAAGATATATTATCACTCATCTGTAGGGGAATATTTTAGTGAAAAAAATAAACAGAATCACTAGGATTTTCAATAAGATTCCTGAGTCAACAGTCTTCCTAAAACTATAGGACAGCTTAAGTAAAGCTTTAAATTGTTCATTAAGGTTTCTGATTTAGTTTGTAGAATCTTTAAAAACAAAACAGATTAAATTTTAAAATAAATAGAGTTCAATTTATAGATATTTAACTAACATCTATAATGATGACTTTTAAATAATTTCAGAGAATGAAATGTACATGAAGTGCTTAGGATACTGGATGCTTCAGAGAAAAATATGAATTCACATTTCTACCGTGTTTCATTACTGAATGAATTTACAGGATGTTTTTGTTTTCAAACCAGAATCTTATGCCAAGAATAGAAGTAAAGTTTAAAGATCACTTAAGGATATAAGCATAAAAATTCTACACATCAAATTATATAATCTGGCTAGGAAGATAGAAATGATTGATAAATATGAATAGATACACATCTTTAAAAGGTGGTATTTATAAGACTAAAGACAAACACAATCTAGGGTCTGGGATGGGTGGAAAGAGGACACTGTGATGGAGATGTAACCTGAAGTAATACATATTTTAAAAAGAGAGAGAACAAATTCAAGCATGGAACATCAAATAAGCTCCTGAAAACCTAAAAGTATAAAATAGTAAGCAAAATTTTATATTCTGGTGCAAAAAATTGTCCAGAGAAAAAAGAAATATTCTGCAGAACAAATACAAATAGAAAACATACACCCACACATGCATGCATGCAAGCACGCATGCACACCAAAACCCCCGCATATTAGCAAATACAAGTAAGTTTTAATTGAAATAGATATCAATAAAAAATGAAAGCTAAGAAAAGGGAGAAGTTCGTATTTTAAAGCAGTATCTCCTAACAGACATCTTGAAGCACTATTATTCTGATTATTACTTTCCTGACTAGATACAAGCAATTCCTTGATCTGATAAGAAAAAAAAGATTCTTTTTTAATACCTCTTCATTCCACTTTATGCTTAAATGCCTGGTTGAGTTTTTTATTAATCCCAGAGCAAGGCGGATTGTGCACACATACACAGAACACTCTGCTTGTTATTGCTCAATCCCTGCTCTAACCTGTGTAGTGTACAAATGGCTAATTTGTAATTTGGTGTTGTGCAAGACTCCATGAGATTATCTGGTTTAGAATCTCTAACATCTGCTTTTGTCTATTAACCAAAGAAGGAAAGTTAAATTTACCAAAAATTATGATTAGTACATATTCTTCTATCTCTTCAACCAAATGTCTCTTAAGATATAATACATGTTTCAAACACAAATTTGCTCATATGTATTACTTTTCCTCAAATCATTATTTTCCCAGCTCCTAATTTCTGTATCTCTAACCTCATGACTTTATTTAATGGTAAGTGTTTGCCTTTGTGTAACTAAGAGACCCTTTACATGGAAAGTTGAATATGTGATTGTGAGGCACTGCCCTTCGCTAATTCTACTGACACTTTTCAAGGGCTCCAGTTCTTAGTGATTGATTAAGGATTAAAATAGCAGCATGATTCACATTCCACTTAAGGAAAAATTCTTAAAATCATCAGAAGTAAAAAGAGGAACAAGACAAAAGTATGAGAATAGGTGTCTGACACATACAGGTAAAGTTAACATTGATTGCCATCCAAATCAGATCAAGATTAGAGTGAATACTCTACAGAGGGAGTCTACTTCACATGGTTTCTATTATCTAATGAACTTTGGACCAAGCACAACAAAAATGTTACCACACAAGCATAAAAGAAGGCCAAATGCATTCTGAAGAGAACAAGTGCATATGAGAAAAGTAATTTAAGTAAGTATCATAAATATATTAAAGGCTACACTGGGAAAAGTAGAAAACTTGTAAGAACAGATGGATTGCATAAGAAGAGAGGAATTTTAAGAGGGATTGAGAGGAAGTTCTGGAAATAAAAGCACTGTAATATAAATGAAGGACACCTCTGGTAGGCCATCTGAGGACGAGGCACACATAGCTAAAGTATCAATGAATGTAATTTGTTCTATGTAACATCTCTAACTGAAAAAAAAATTTCTAAAACATAAGGTGGGGATGAAGAAAAGATGGAAGATATCTATAAAGTATGGGTCATCTTAAAATGTGTCATAAATGAACTATCAGGATACACAAAATTTACATTAATAATGATCATAGCAGACATTACATCAGCTATCCAAGAATTTCAGAGGACGGGGAACAGAGTAAATGCCAAAGCAACAACAGCGGGAACTTATGAATAACCACATGGTGAAATTAAGGAAAAAGGGTAAAGTAAAAGTCTTAAGAGAGATCAAAAGTGAAACCTTATTCTACAGAGCAAAAAGAACTAACCTTCTACCAACTAAAGAATGGTGTGAAATATTCACAGGAAAAGCATCCCCAGCCTAGGATTCTATAAGTAGCAATAATATGTAGCAAAAGTGAGGTGGAAAGTTCTTCTAAAAGAGATTCTGGGATCTCATCATATGGGGGAAAAAAAAGAACGGTTATAGTTCAGATTCAGAACTTCATAAAAAGTAAACAGTGAATATTGGCAAATGAAAACTTAAGCATTAAGTTAAATCTCTCTTTTTGCATTCTTAACTGTTCTAGTAGATAACACTGTGGTCAGGATTTAAATTTGAGATTGTATTTACTAATGTTAGAATGTGATATTCCCCTGAACAATAATAAGGAATGAGAAGTAGGTACTAGGGACACTGATTGGTAAGGTACTCAAACTATACACAAAGAGGTAGTATGATATGTTAAGAGAACTGGTTGGCTGTAATTCATTGTACTAGACTACATGGTGATTGGAAGGATTATTAAAGAATATAATCAGCATCCTTAACAAATGAGGAAATGAAATCATATTAAATGGTTTGATAAACTGTTTAAGCAGGAAATGAGTTGAGATAATAAAAGAAATACATTGAGTAGCCTTTTACAAATATGACACACATTAGGCCAACCATGAAAACTATTGTTTTAAATGTGCAAGTCTGATTATGCCAATAAAAAGAGAACACTAGAATGGGGAAATAAAGATCAAGATGTAATTACATAATGTTTACAAAAACACACTGTAAAGATAAAGACATAGTAAAGATGGGAGGAAGAATTGCACCATGTTAACTATTGAATGATGGACTAGCTATATTGATTTCAAAACAGATTTTATAATGGGACAACATCAGAAGCAAAAGAAAGAACTGAAATTTATAATGGGGTCAGTTTAAAGACTTTCATGCATCCTTTAGAAACCAAAAAAATGCATGCAAGTTTTTAATATGTAAGCATCTAATAACACCCTATAAAAATCTATGAAGCAAAGCTAATGGAAGTATGAGAAGATATAAACTGATCCAGTTATATTCTAAATTCATTAACTTTATCAGTAACAGCTATAATAATCAGACATGAATTTACATGCATGTTGATGACTTTATTCCCCCCATTAATCAGCAAGACTTTGGGATCTGTGTGTAGTTCAGTGGTGCAGCCTACCATATAATGAAAATATTGATTATATTCCCATGTTTTGAAAAATAGTCAAATAAAACCCACTATTTTATGGGCACATGAAATACTCCATAAATGAACAGCAGAATAGATATTTAAATGAAGGTCATATATAGCATTAACCAACATAGTGTACACTCTGAATAACATAACATAACTTAAAGTATTTAAGAAAATCCATATTATACAAACAGGATCTTTAAAGATTATGAAAATTAAATAAATATTAGAATGGCAATTGAAAAAAATTTAAATACTTGGTTATTAAGAATGTAACAGGAAATAACCTATGGATCAAATGAGGTGTCTCAAAAGTATAAAGATGTTTTAAACACATTCCTATGCAGAGAAATTCTAATCAACATATACTGATCCATCACTGTAATGCAGAAACAGTTACTGACTTCTGAAAACTAAACTTCTATAAAATGGAGAAAGAGCAATGTCACTGTGGAGATACGGATCAATAGTCATACTTTATGTAATTGTCCATGGCGTCAATTTTGTGTGGTACAATGTCGTGACTTCTTCTGAGGCTGGTCACTGTTCCTAAAAAAAAAAAAAATCACAAACCTGGCAAAATCATATGATTTAACCATACATATCAGAAAATTTCAACTAAATGAAGGTCTTTCTACAAACTAATGAATATTATCTTTCAAAATTTTGGTCTAGTTCAGGTAATAATGAAAGTCTAAGGAACTATTTACATTAAAGAGGAGCCTAAGAATATTTGACAATACAATATAGCATGACATTTTAGACAGAAAACAAATAAAATGAGCTAAACATTGAGGATACCTAAAACATCTTGAGTCTCAGTTAAAATAACATCATAATTGGTCTCAATTACATCACTGTATTGGAGATGGGGGGAGGAGATTGAGAAGGAAGAGAAAGAGGAGATTTTCTGCAGTATTAATACTTAGCAGTGAGTGATACACTGGGAAGAAGTATTGGCGTAAGTTGACTTTAAATGTAGTAAGGCTTGAAGCTCTTCTCCTACCAAGCTGATGTAGATCCTAGCCCCCTTACCTCTTCTAGAATGGTCTTTCTACTCTACTCAATTTTAACTGAGTTAATTTTGGAACCATTCTGTACAGTATGATATTTTTTTTTTTTTGCCAGAAGTTGTAATAACCTTCAAAAAGTCTTCAAAATGAGAGGAGTATATACTATAATCAATTACTCCTTTTGAGATTTTCTAAATAAATAATAAGGAGTTGTGTTGGGGTAGTGTTAAGCATTCTAAATGTTAACTAATTGGTCCTGCTTTCTGTCTGTTACTTACATTAAATCTGATTAGTTAAATAAAGTGCTGAGGCCTGAGATTGGGCAAAGACAGAGAAAGGTGGGACTTCCTAGGATTAGAGCAGGAAGCCTGCACTTTAGACAGAGGATTAAAACATTCCAGCCAGCGGCAGGAAGAAGAAGCATTCCAGCCAGGAGCATCAGGAAGAAGGAGGCACACAACATGGGTTAGAGAAAGGAACCTCATTCCACATGGACAGGAACATCGGCATAGTGTGGAGAATGGCAGTCTAAGGGGACGTATGTATATATGGGGTCATATTTGGGTAATAGACTTAAGAGCTAGCTTAGATGGGCTAGGATTGCACAACTAAATAACTAATTAATAATATTTCTAGAATAATGTACTATTTAGATTATTGTTGCTTGTTTTGGCGGTTGTTAATTCTCATTCAGACATTATAAATGAGCACACAGACACCACATGTATTTTAACAAGCCTTGGCCTGAGTTGTGCAAGAAATGTTGAACATTTCTTCAGGTGTCTCTCAGCCCTTAGGGATTCCTCCTTTGTGAATTCTCTATTTAGCTCCATCTCCCATTTTTTGATTGGATTATTTGGTTTCTTGGCATTTAGTTTCTTGAGTTCTTTGTAGATTTTAGATAATAGCCCTCTATTGTAGCGTCCCCCCTTGTCCAGCAAGGATGACGCAACTCACAAAAGCTCTTCTCCAGCAGTTTATTCAGGTCCCTTGAAAACAGTCTTCTGAATTCCGAATGCCTGGGCAGACCCAACCCACAGGCTAAATACTAAAATGAACAGCCAGTCAAGTAAAGCCAAGTGGAGCTATCTTAGAGGCCCACGTATGCGGAAGCAAACCAGATCAGTGGTCTTTACCAAATATTAACTTATCATCATCGAGAGCGCTCACCGTCGGGCTGGTGGAAGGCGGAGACCAGCGCCATCTTTAGGGCGCGGCACTTCGCAGCTCTCTACAGTTCCTCCTTTTTTATTTTTTCTAAAGTTGGTAAAAGTCCCTGGAAAGGCTTTGTAATCCCTCTATCTGGGGATCTCATGGTGGGCCTGAGCCTGTAGGAGGGCGGTGCTCAAACTCTTACCCGTCTCTGGGTCAGCCTCCCCACTCGGGACTGCCCTGTCTTAGGTGGCCGAGACTTACCCGTCAACTCCGTCATTGACTTGCCAGACCATAATATCCGTGGAACGAATACCTCAGTGGGCAGGGACTATGCTTAGTGAAGATTTACTTCACGGCAGCGAGCCATGCCTGAGGGAACTGGCCCGCCTCAATGGCGACAAGGGCTTGTATAATCATGGCTGCATTACGCTTTTGTGTGGCTCTCATTTTGTAGATGCACCATAGGCAAACCAGTCATTAGTATCGCCAAAGAGCCTACGCCCGCCCACTCCTTAAGACGATCCATAGCCGTCTGTATCCAGGAAGTCAAGCCAGTAGCCAGGCTCAGATCCACCCGAGTGGAGTTGATGTGGATGATTGTCGCTCTCAGCTCTCTCATCAAATTTTCAAATTCAGCCGACCAATCCTGTAAGAGGAATTTTGACAATTGTCTAGACAAATTAGCAGCCTTTGTATAATTTTGATATTGTACGGAAGTAACACACAAACCTTGCAATTTCCACTCACACCCCAATTGTGCTAGTTGCCAAAGAGAATCAATCTGTTCTTGTATTAAATCTATGCGTTGATTAACTATCATAAGACCTCCTTTGAGATGAGAATTCATAGAGGTCTGAGTATCCAATGCCTGTGCCACAGTGGCTGAGATGTTATTCATGGCATTGGCAGTCTGTATAGAACTAGACAAGGCAATAGCTGAGGCAG
>CAJQZJ010004856.1:10917558-11004891 GCA_907164525.1 Lophiomys imhausi | reverse complement strand
AGAAAGAAAGAAAGAAAGAAAGAAAGAAAGAAAGAAAGAAAGAAAGACAAGGTCATGTACTCATAATGGGAAGAATATAAGCAAACACTTTTCAAAGAGGGAAATGTAAATTTAAAACATTGTGAAAGATTAAGTAGCACTCTATACCCCAAAGAAGCAGACTACAATGCTCTGTGAAAATATGTCACCTGGAGGCATTGGTGTACAGTTTCAGTTTAACAATAACAAAACTGGAATTATGTTTATTTTCAAATTGTAAAATATCTCTGATTATTCAGATAGAACTAGTTTATTTGGAAGTACAAGACCTCGCTAACCTAAGCATTCCTAAACAGCAGGAGTCAATCTATGATATCACAATACCTGATTTAAAATTACACTAGGGAGGTATATAAGTCACAAAATAGCATGGAGTTGCTATAAAAACAGACAAGCAGAAAAATAGAACTGAATGGTAGACCTAGGAATGAACCAACACAGGTATAGTCATTTGAATGCTGAGAATAGCACTAAAACCCCACTTTAGTGAAATGATGCCTTTTTTTTTAACAAATACTAGTAAAGCTAAATGCCCATGTGTAAAAGATCGAACAATCTCCCCATCCCTAACCCTGTGAAAAATCAAATCAGAATGTTTCCATCAGAGCACCTGAAGATATTGGAGGATAAAATAAGCAAACTCATTGGTTCTAGAAATAGCTTTGTAAATGGGAATGAAAAGGAATAGGCAACAATACCAATAACGGACAAATGGAGTGTTAAGAAACTACTAAGTTCTATAGATGTTCCTAAAATATTACACAGCCATCTTAATATCCTGCTATCCCATCCAAGAGTGGGTATATACAAGAGAAAAAGTCAGCATAACATGATAAAGGTGTTAGTGTCATTTTTATTGCGGCACTATTACATACTCACACACACACACACACACACACACACACACACACAGAGAGAGAGAGAGAGAGAGACAGAGAGACAGAGAGAGATAGAATGTTATTTGATGTTTCCTTTATTCATTTGTTACTCAGTTATTAAGAATGAAATCCTGGGTTGTTTGGATTTCATGAAACCTTTCGGCTAACAATTCCATTACATGGAATCCAGTCCTGGTACTGGAAGCTTCATTTGGTGAACAAAAGATGCCCAGTTGGTGTTCTGTTTCCCTCATTATTTGGCAATTTTATTTAGGTTGCCTTCATATATGTATATATTTCAGAAAGATTCTACTGCATTATGTTTCCATACTACCTCTCAAATGGCCCTTAATGTTTATCTGTCTCACCCCATAACCCCTTCCTTATTCTCCTCTTCTCTTTCCGTTTCTACTTGATCTGTATGTTCCAATCCCCTCCTTTCCAATCCTCCCTCCTTCATCATCCATAACTATGTATTCAATTTCCCTATCCTAGGGAGATATATCTGATCCTCCACATCCTTTACTGGATACCTCTATAGATTGTAGCTTGGTTATCATTGACTTAAAAGCTAATATCAACAGATAAGTGGATACATACCATATTTGTCACTGATGCACCATCCTCTTGGCTGCTCCTCATTTCAAGTTGGTTTATCACTTACATATGACGGCTAGACTATTCTTGCTTAAGAAACATATGCTAAGACAATTTTCATAAGCAGATATTAGAGACTTCTAGCATGATATCTGAATGATAAAAAGACTGCCAGAGCGTAAAAAGGAAATGTGCCAAGTCTCTCCACACATGGTGATTCTTTCATGTATATATAGTTATCATGCTACTGAGTACTTCAATCTATTTTTGGAAAAAATATTATTATAAAACAAGACACCATTGTCACTATGCTTTAAGATACAGGCAATTTACTTGATCAAATGTGTTTATTCTTTCTGCCCTCTTCTCGATTTAAGTTGATGAATCATCTTATAACACACAAGAGACAATGTCTTTCTTTTAAAAGCAGATGGCCTTTGTCTATTAATAATTGAGAATGTGTCAGTCCAGTGAAGGAAGCTTGGGAGTATACTCTTCAAATAGGCATTGGAATTTCAGGAGGTATAGCACAAGTAGAATTTTCTCAGTAAATTCAGTCCCCTGTAGATGGAAAAGTTGAAGTATCAGCATTAAGTATCAGCATTAAGAAATAACTGAGTTTTTCACATTTTTAAAACAAACTCTTAGTCAAAAAAGATGAAAATGTAATTATTTTTTAAAGCCAAAATCTTTATATTCTCTCAGAGTGCTGCAGAATCTAACCATGAACTTCCACTACCATATATTAGAAAACTTGGAATAGCTCTACCTCAAGACCCAGCCATACCACTTCTGGGTATACATCCAAATGATTCCTCACCAAACCACAAGGATATTTCCTCATTTAGGTTCATAGCAGCCTTATTTGTAATAGCTAGAAACTGGAAACAACTCACATGTCCCTCAACCGAGGAATGGATAAAACAAACAAACAAAAAACAAAACATGCAAACAAACAAAAAAACCTGTGGTACATCTGCACAATGGAATACTACTCAGCCAGCAGAAACAACAAAATCATGAAATTTGCAATCAAATGAATGGAACTAGAGAAGCTCATCCTGAGTGAGCTAACCCAGACTCAGAAGGATCACATGGCATCTACTCACTTATAATTGGATTTTAGCCATATAGTACAGGATAACTATACTACAACCAATGCACCAAAGAAAACATAAACATAGACTTTATTTCCTGTCAATGAGACACTTTGCCCTAGTGGTGCTGCCTTGTAGGCCCCCAGTGTATGAGGAAGTTCTTGGCCCTCATGTGACTGCTGAACTGGGGTGGGGGAGTGTTATGTAGGGACACTCCACTCTAGAGGAGTGGGATGGAAGGGATAGGGGGTAGGGGGTGGGAGGGCAGGGCTGGGAACAGTGGAAAGAGGGCACTGTGGTAGAGATGTAATCTGAAGTAATAAATAAACATAAAAAAGTCATTTAGAGAATTACATTTCAAATCAATTAGCTTTGGTTTAATATAGTAAAGAAGGCAGTATGATGCAGCCATGCACATGGAGGCTGCAGTTCCCCATAGACATAACAGCAAGAAACATTAAAGCTAAAACCATTTCTGAACTCACTTCTGTCTTTTTAAGGCAAGTAGGAACAGCTGCAATGACAGAACTATGCAAGGTCTGACATTTTAACCTAAGCGCAAGTAACAGCCAGACTGTCACTATTCATGGGTATTGGCACAAATCACCACACTTTTGGGTCCAAGAGAAAAGACTGTATTTATGAACAATGGCAGAGTATTGTTGCTGTTAAGCTTTCCTTCAGGCCTTCATAGGCACAGTGATAAAGCAAATATTTGCCTCTACAAATACCTGTGAAATGACAGAGTGTCATATCACTACAATGTGTTTGATAGAGGCAAAGCGAACATGGATTTACTCTAGTCCTCACTGTAGCTCACAATAACTATACACCTAGAAAATGTATTCCTTGTAAGCCAAGCTAGAATACATAGTAATGGTCAGACCCAAAAGGATTCTCTTTGTAATCCTGTGGTTCATGAAAATTGGTATGTGTGTATTTCAGGTATAGCCTATGACCCACATTGTCATTTTTATACACTTATTTATTAATTAAAGTTACATCTCAATCACAGACCCTCCCAGGCTCTCCCTGTTACCCTCTATCCCCACTCCCACCTATCCTACTCATAAGAATATTTTCTTACAGTTAGATTCTGAAGACATGAAAAAAAGAGCCATTGCTATTTATGACCTTTCTATCTATGAGCCCTGCCATCAACTTCATGTTTCTTCACACTTTTACTGTTTAGTAAATCACCCCATTTTAGGAGTTAGAAACATAATGTTGATTATTATTACTATTATTATTATTATTATTATTATTATTATTATTATATTACCATGGTTTCTATGATCAGAAAATCTAAAGGACTTATATGAGTACTATTTTTTGTACTTCTGCTGGGTGTCATGAATACGGCCCCAGTCACATAACTAGTACACCTCACAGGAGGATGGAGAAAGCATGGACTGCCTAGGATCTAGACATCAGGGCTCTTCCACATGCTTCCTACTCATGATAAATATTTGTGGTCCTGACTAGACTCAGTACATCAAAGAAGAGTACCCAGAAGGAAAGATGGATATATTTTCCCTCTATTAGCTAGCTTTGTGAATGGCTTGCTACTAAGCACATGCTACTCTGACAACAAAGGGAGAAAGGAAGAGGATCCATCATGGTAGGCTTCTCAGAGCTTTGTTTTGAGAATGAAGAATGGAATAAAATGTATTCTAATAGTTCAGTTTTGAATTAAAACCATCACATTGTTTTATATACCACGTTTCAAATAAGAAGGGGCAAATGAAAGTAAATAAGAGACAGAAAGAGGCAAAGGAAAAGGAAAATTGTAATAAAATAAATTTTAAGAACTGAAATTAAAGGCAAAAGGCTTGATGATACACACACAATTCTGTCCTTGAGAATGTGTAGATCTAACTTGTGTATCCATACTATAAATACTATTGTTAGACATCTTTACATAAAATGAAATGATGAACAAAGTACAAAAATGTTGAAATCATTTTAAAATCACTTCCTAGCTTAAATGGTAAGAATGAAGTTTTGACTTCAGAAACAAATTTATTCATCTTAATACTGTCATGCTTTTCCCCTCAGTGCATTATCACATCTTCATTTTTTAACAATGATTGATGTCAAGTAGCAGTGTGAATGAAGAAAAAAATGCCATGTGATCATAAGCAGAGATATAAATAACTAACTAAATAAGAACATACCACCATCAATTTTAGTTCGTTAATAGGTTCAGTGTTTTATCCCACACTAGAGATGATTTTTAACAATTATATTTGCCTTTAGTTTTAAACAAAGAAGTTGTTGTATTTTCTAGTATATTTTTTAGTACTTGAAAAGCATCCAAGAACTCTAAAGCAGACTGGGAGTCTCTTGGCATCATTGGCTACTATTTTTTTTTTATCATTTTACTTTTGACCTTTGTATTATATCTTGAAGTCTCTCTAGGATGATGGTCAGTTTACTTACATACAGTGTGACTCTTTGTCTCTATAGTTACAATCTATATACAACTATGAGTATCATAATGAGTGCTTTAACAGATCTGCTGCTGCTGATGTTATGGCATATGGGCATGGTACTTCTACTGTGCCCAGGGTTTCTTTATAAGTTAATTCCTCTTTTCCATTTCTTGATGTGCAATAACAATATGAAGCTATTCCACTTAGGCTAAAATTCTCCACTTACCAGTTAAAAATGCATCCTTTCTTATGAAAGCATTTAAAGTCAATTAGTCTAATTATAGTTTGTACAATTTCGTGGTCCAATTCTCATCAGAAGATATTCTCTTACAACAACAAGTTTCACTTAATTATATAAAAATAATACTTTTCTCCCCTTTCTTTGGAAAAAGTTTCATATTTCCCGTACTTGCAGATGTGGTGGTAAATAGTAAAACCATTCTAATTCAGATATTCTTAAGGGAAAGAATTCATCTACAATGTACTTTGGAATTTCCAGGTGATTCTGAACTCAGAGCTTTGCCTGTTTGTCACACTTGGACACATGACAACAGTGACTCTCCCAGTATTTGTCTCTCTAGTATCTGCTTTCAAACCAAATGGAATTCTTTTCTTGGAAATTGTCATCCTCTATTCTCCATATAATATTCAATGAAGTTATTGCAATATTTTGAAAAATCTTTCTTTATTGTCATCATATGTTGTTAAACAAAGTAACTTCATTTTGTAATAATATTTCATTTTGGTTGAACAATGGCCAATCCTAAATTTTAGGTATTTGGTTTTCTGGAACTAAAGCAGCTTGCTTTTTGAGATTCTTCCCCCCACACCCTCATAACTGCTTTGGAAACAGACTGACTGTAAGCACACTTTAGAAAGAAATTAGTTAAATTTTCTAACAATATTTATATTATATTTAATTGATTCAGCGGCTAATCCTTAACTATCCGTTATAAAAGAGCACACACACACCATGTAGATTTTAACAAGTCTTGGCCTGAATTGTGCAATCCTAGCCCATCTTAGCTAGCTCTTAATTCTACTACCCAAATATGACCCCATATATACATATGTCCCCTTGGACTGCCATTCTCCACCATAGGCCTATGTTCCTGGCCATGTGGAATGAGGTTCTTTTTTCTAACCCATAGTGTGTTTCCTCCTCCTTCCTGCTGCTCCTGGCTGGAATACTTTAATCCTCTGTCTAAAGCACAGGCTTCCTCTTCTAATCTCAGGAAGTTCCACCTTTCCCTGTCTTTGCCCAGTCTCAGGCCTCAGCATTTATTTTAACCAATCAGAATCAATGTAAGTAACAGACAGTAAGTAGGACCAATTAATTAACATTAAGAATGCTTAACACTACACTATCGATTCCCTCCTTTTGTCTAATAAAAAAGCTAAATTTTTTTAACTCATATAGTAAAAACAATAAGAAAAAATATGAAGCAATCAAGAAAATCATATATATACAAGTTACAGACATAATGTTTAGCCTATTGTATCAAGAAATCTTGAAGAAGAAAAAAATCTATCTCAGTGTATCTGAACTTCTGTACCTAAATAATTTCTTTCATATCTTATATTTATAAACCTAAAGATTTTATTTAGACTTGAAAATATCCTTTTAAATCCTAAACAACTCAAGTTCAATTGAAATTTTATAACTATTATGCCTCAACCCCATCAAAGACATAAGAAGGGATAAAGTTATTATTCGAGTGAGTAGGAAGCATGGAAGAGCAGTTTCCAAAAAGAAATATGACAGTTTGTTGCCTAGACAGTCCCAAATATCTCTTGATATCATTGGAGTATCATCTTCAGCCTTCTGGCCAAGCATTTTTCACAGACTAATTAGGGCAGCAGGAAATAAAGATTTTCCCATTCTGTCTCTGCAGAGTCAGGACATCCACTTACCTGCATTTAAGCTATGGTCTGTCTTTGAACTGTATATAGTCTGTTGAGAGAGCAGGGGCATTTTTGCCCAATAGGAATTATCTCCTGATGGGAGATTTCTTTTTGATGCTCCTTCTTTTCCTCCAAGTCAAATGGGAGCTGTTACGAACTGATTGTCCTAAGTTAAACAATTCTTTTGTAATGGCCAGAAGCTTCACTGGCCAGCAATCAACCTGTATTACTCAGACTCCTAAATAGATTGCAATAGCAACCCATAAAAGGATTGGAAGTAAACCTATACTTTTAAATGATTTGTACAGGCACAATACCTTATACAAAAGTTGAAATATACATATTATGTATCAAAATATAAAATTCTATACTAATGAATCAAACTTAATCTTATTTTGTATTAATATACAAAATTCTATAGCAATGTATCAAAAGATAACCTTATTTAAAGAATAACAATAATTTTAAGTTTCAGAGTAGATTCAATAATCTATCCTTATATCTTATCATTTCTATATTATATACATATATTCCCCCTCTTTTTCTTTTCAAGTCTTTTCCCCCCTATATAAGAGAGAAAGGATTGAGAAAAGAAAAAGAGATCTCCAAGTCTAACGTTCTATACCTTGCTTAACAAGACTATATAACAGTTTGTAACCATTCCCCCTAAACAACATCCATCATCAACCCCACTTTTTGGGAATGAATGGACCATTGCTCTCTTAAAACTGCTTCCTGCTGAACTGGGACACAGAAAACCCATTTAGGGGCCCAAATAAAATGAAAAAAAATGATTGAGCAAGTAAATTGTAAGATTTGTTGTCCAGTCTCTATGTGTTCAACAATTTGATGTCCTGAGCAGTTTGCAGTTTGAAGCTAGACTTTGGGTAGGAAAGTTCAGGACTTTATTGAAGTCCTGGCTAGAACAGTCTTTGAGGCTGGGCCATCTCAGAAAGCTGTTTGAAGTTGTTCTGGATGCAGATTTTTGAGGAAACAGCTATTGAGGCAGTCTATGAGGATGGATCATTTGGGTTACTTGTCTTGTCTTCTTTGGACTGTGATCTCATTGTTCTGAAAATATATAATTTCTCACAAGTATCATATAGTTCTGCAATTACCAAAATGCCTGAGATGTGCAGGATGCACAAATCAATTAAGGAATATTTTCTGTTCTTTGAACAGAAGAAAGACATTTGTAAGTCTCCATTCATGCCATAAAATGATGCGATGTAATGGTATTACATATATATGCTATATATATTCTATTTTAAATTGAAAATACAGTATAAGACTATGTGGAGTTTAAGTATTCTCCTCTACAGTTGACATAAATTTATTAATTGATTAAAGCAGGTTTATTCTGTGTTGTTCTGGCTTTTTGTAGATTAGGTTGGCCTCAAACTCAAAAGGAACCAATCTGTCTCTGTCTTTGTCTCCCATGTTTTGGAACCAAGGTATGCATTTATATATTTTTTTCTTTCCTTTTCTCCTTTCTATGGAGATTTAAATTTTATGTAGATATATATCTATCCTTATTGAGATAGGATTTCTCTTTGTAGCTTGGGCTGTCTTGATTTGCTCTGTAGAGCTCTGTAGATTTAGATTGGCCTCGAACACACAAGGAACCTGTTTTTTCCTTGTCTCCCAAGTTTTGAGATCAAGGTATGAATCTAAAAAATTGAATTACCCTTATTAAACAATAAGATTAATTAAACCATTTTGTATTACTTTGAGTTCCAATTCTCCCATGGAAACCCCATTCTTAAGGAGATTGGTGTAAAATAGCATGATATGCTATTTTATGTTAGCTTTTCTTAAATGTTGGCTGTGGGAGGCATGCTGTTTACATGTTCTTCCTCAGGGTAAGTTTGGTTCTTACATTGGATAACAGAATATCTCTCTCTCTCCTTTTTTTTTTAACCTGAGATATGATTTCTCTGTATATCCTTGTCCTGGACTCACTTTGTATACCAGGCTAGCCTTGAACTCACAGAGATTAGTCTTCCTCTGCCTCCCATGTGCTGGGATTAAAGGTTGCACCACCACACCCAGTGATTAACATACCTCTTTTAGGGGCAAATTGCCTCCCTTAGTGGAAGCCCCATACCTAAGGAGGCTGGCTTATGACCCCTTTCTCTTTTACATAAATTTAAGGTCATGTGCATTTATCCATTAGATCAGTAAGAACATTATTAAACTTAACATCAAGGAAAAATATGTAATTTTTGAATTCTAGACTGTCTTTAGTAAGCAGCCTTATCTTATCATCAGGGTTCCCGCTCTGCCTTCATTGGTCTAGAATTCAGAGATCTGCCTGTTTATTCCTCTAGTATGATGGGATTAAGGGATTAAGGGTGTGTGTCAGTACCACCCTGCTCAAATATTTCACTTAAATCCCAGATTTTAGTAACTGTAACCCAGAGAGCAACTTTGAACTATAGTGACAATTTGAAATCTGCCCAAAATCTTCAAAAATCTCTTATGTTTTAGCAATGCCAAACCAGAAAAATATCCTTCCTACCTCCCAATATAGGAAAATCAAAGACATCTAAACAAAACTCAAGCAAAGAAACAACATTCCAAAAGCCTTGGCCTGTCTAACCATGCTACCCCATGCTGCAATTACAGTTTTGTTCATTATTACTTGGAATCTAATTGTGACTGCATTTCATTGGTGGACCCTTCCCAGAAAGCCCTGACAAACACTTCATAGCCAGGAAGCTCTTATCTCCAGCTGCCATCAATTTTGCCTTATTTATCCAGAAAGGCCTCCCTCTTTTCTTCATTATCATTGTTGGCCATTTAGCATCCCATCTGTAAATTCTTTCTTTTAATACTATCCTAGTCTGAACTTTCTCAAAAAAGATACACAGAACCACAACTGTCAGGGTAAAAATCATTTGCATGCTAAAAGGAACAAACTCAATTAGAATACAAAAGTATTGAGGCATTATGAATTCCTCCATTTTTAATCTAGGTGGTTAATGCCACTCTCAAGCTCTGTTTAGAAGGCTGCGGTTTTTTTTTTAGTAGGTAAGGAGAGCTAAGCCTTAGCTCTCTGCCTTTGCTGCAAGGCAATAGCTTTTGTTAAGGTAGCCGCGCCTTTGAAATGCATTTGAGTTTGGTTCCCACTCTTTGGCTAGGAAACTGGCTTTCACCCAGGTCTTCTCAGGCTGTAAGCATGGATTCTAAGCCATAGTTGGGTGCTATGGGTAAAAAAAAAAAAAAAAAAAAAAAAAAAAATTTAAATTAAATTGTTTAACCAGTATTTATATTATATTTAATAGGTTTGGTGGCTGTTAATCCTTAACCAGACATTATAAATGAGCACACAGAGACCACATGGATTTTAACAAGCCTTGGCCTGAGTTGAGCAACCTTGGCCCATCTAAGCTAGCTCTTAATTCTATTACCCAAATATGACCCCTATATACATACGTTCCCTTGGACTGCCGTTCTCCATGCTAGACCCATGTTCCTGGCCATGTGAATGAGGTTCGTTTTTCTAACCCAGGGTGTGTGTCCTCTTTCCTGCTGCTCCTGGCTGGAATACTTTAATCCCCTGTCTAAAGTGCAGGCTTCCTCTTCTAATCTCAGGAAGTTTCACCTTTCCCTGTCTTTGCCCAATCTCAGGCCTCATCATTTATTTTAACCAATCAGAATCAATATAAGTAACAGACAGCAAGCAGGAGCAATTAATTAACATTTAGAATGCTTAACACTACACCATCTGCACACAGTGTGGACTATACTCCAGATACATGGAATAGAACCTTCCCTCTTCCTCTGAGACATATACGAAAGGATTCTAACTACGTAGAATGACTGTGTCTACAGTGCTAATAATGCTTCAAATAAAATGCTTACCTAAAAGGACAATCTGTCCCATCACACTCCTTGAGCCCCAAACCAAACCCTTTCATGTTAAACCTCTCCATGATGCAATGAACCTTATTTACTCTATATGGATGATATCACTCTTTAACATCAAGTTCATATCCTATGATCTATGATCTACATAGAACCCAGTCCACCATCTGTTTTCTTCTCATTTCTCTGTTCTCTCTCATCTTTCCTTTTTCCTCTTTCTTCTCTCTTTGTCTATATTTTTGTCTCTGTCTACACACACCCCTCACTATCTTACATGGTAGAAAATAAACTTAATGAGGATGGAGACCAAGCTTGCCTCACCATCTCCTGATACTTAGAATCCTACACTATGCCTAATCCATTCTAAATGTTTTATTAGCAGTGAATGAACCTTTTAAATTCTTATGTAACCTACTAACTCCTTTCTTAGTTTGTGTCATTCTTTTGAAAACATATTCTCTGAGAAAGAAGAGAAACAGTGGATGTGAGTAGCAAAACAGAAAAGAGTATGAATATTTATAATGTAGTAGCAATAATAAATGAGAAAAATTAAGGGAGGGTTAAAGGACAGGAATGATCCACAGTGATTAAGAGTGCTTGCTGCAGCCGGGCGGTGGTGGCGCACGCCTTTAATCCCAGCACTTGGGAGGCAGAGGCAGGCGAATCTTTGTAAGTTCGAGGCCAGCCTGGTCTACAAAGCGAGTCCAGGACAGCCAGAGCTGTTAAACAGAGAAACCCTGTCTCGAAAAACAAAAAAAAAAACAAAAAAAAACAACAACAACAAAAAAAAAAAGAGTGCTTGCTGCTCTTGCAGAGGTTCTTTCCCTAGTAACTACATGACAACTTGTAGCTGTTCATCACTCTGTTTCCAGGGGATCAGGCATCTATTCTGAACACCTTGAACTCTGGCATGCACATACTGTGGTACACACACACACACACACACACACACACACACACACACACACACTTAGGCACACACATATACATAAAATAAAGTAAGTGACTTTTGAAAGGAGAGTTAAGGACTTATGCAAGTGTGGCTCATTCCTTATGAGAATGGAAAGACCTATCATTGGAGTGATTAACAGGAATTTTCACTTCCTACTTTCCTATTATCTATGTTCTTAAAATTTATTAAACAAAAAAATCAACCTTTTATTTACAAAAGGATAGACATGTTTTGCACTGTAAATGGAAATGGAGTAATTTATTTAAATGGACATAACCTTATGAATAAGCACAGTATATGTATGCTTTATAATTGTGCACTTTGGAATATCCTATCTAAATTAAAGCTTTATGGTAAACTGAAAGAGAATGGACAGGGAAGTCTTATGAAAACTGAAGTATCCTCTGTTTTCCTTTCAATGTGTTCCCCACTAAGCTCAGCTCTTCATCGTAATTCTTCTATTTATTTAACTTTTATTAACTTCATGTATATCTGTCCAGGGAGGGCAAGGTATGTGTGTAGGTGAGGAGATAACTTTCAGGAGTCATTGCTTTCCTTATGCCATATAGATCTTAAGGATCAAACTCAGGTTAATAGGGCTTATAAGACGCATCTATAACCACAGAGCCATTTCAGCAGCACCCATGTTCTTCCTGTTTCTAATGGAGGTTTCAGATAGCTTCAGTTCCTCTCCAATTTTTTTACCAAGGTACTTCCAGAATGTTCTTCTAAGATTGAAAATGTATCAAAACACCCAGCTTTAAATCTTTCAGTGGCTTACTCTCATAAGCAGAGAAAGGTTGGGTATATTTTTTTGCCTGTCTTATTTTTATTCCTTTTCCCATTATGCCTCCTTCTTCTCACTATACCTTTGATTATTTATAGATGCCTTAAAATGACCTTCTCTCTTATTCCTCTGGGCCTCTATGCAAGATTTTTTAATGTCTTGCATGACTTTCTCCCACATTTTGCACTTCGTTAAATACCCTTTGTATTCAAATACATTTCAAGTCTCAGTTCAAGTGTCTTCAAGTTGTCGGTCTTTTGGAGTTCCTTATGTGAATGAGTTTACTCTCTTTTATTTTTCCAAAATTCATCTATTGTATCCTGTATGGTCACATGTTTAGATGATATAAGAATGCTGGATTCCTATTGTAAAGACTCTGAGAAATAAAGACCTTTCTGTCGTTTACAAATTCTGAGAACTGACACCTGGACCCACCATTTCATGCCAACTGCAGGTAATAAGTTGGATACTCTGATTATTGAACAGTTTCCATAATTTGAAAGTGGTAAATATCCACTTGAATTATTTTTTACTTTACACAAATGAAACATTCTATTAAAATATGAATAACAGTTATACAAATGTATTTTAGTCACGTTATTCTTCATTTTATCTGCTTCTTAACTTATTTTTGTCATCTGCCCTATACATTTTACTTCTTACTGGACAGCAGCTATATCACATGTAATTGAAAAACAACCTTAGTGTATATTATTTGATAGTCTATATCATCATTATTTTATGTGTGCACATTTTCATTTGTGTGCTGGTGCATGTACACATCTGTGTGTATGTGTGTGTTTGAGTGTGTCGTGTGTGTGTGTGTGTGTGTGTGTGTGTGTGTATGTGAGTGTGTGTGTGCTTATGTGCAGGCCAAAGGAGAACCCTGGGTTTTTGCCCTTAGGTTTTATCAACTTTTTTGCATTTGATCTTCATAAATCTTATACAACTTTTGATCATATTTAACCTCTTCCCAAACTCCTCCTGTATCAATCCCCCTTCCATGTGGACCCATCTTTGTGTTCTCATTATTTTCACCCATCATGACTAGTTGGTATGGCCTATATGTTGGTGGATGTGTCACCTCCTCTGGAGTATGACAGACCCACCAGTGGCAGTAATCTTAGAGAAATCTGGGTCACTCTCCCAGGATTTATCAATTGCCTTTGTCTCCTCAGTTATGTGCACATTTCCGCTTCACGCTGGAATGGCTTGAGGCTGCATTGCATTTGTTCATGTATGATTTATAACTGCCGTGAGTGCCAGCTATATTTTTATTTTTTGTTTTTTTCTTTTATTTTTATTATTTAAAACAATTTAAAATTTAAATGAATTTTTATCATATTCTTCTCCTCCCTAAATTCCTTCTAAATCCTTTCCTCATCTCTACCTACCCAACTAAGTTTTTTCTCAAAAAAAAACCCAATATGATAACAAACCCCCCCCAAAACAAAGAAAACAAAATTAAACCACACTCCAAAATTAAACAAATAAAAAACAATCTGTAACCAACTAGAAGTCCACACACACAAAAATAATTATGGAATCTATTATATGTTAGCCAACTATACCTGAACATGAGGGCAGTCCTGGGGTGGCTGATATACCTAGTGTCACTCTACTGATGAAAAACTGATTTTTATTCTTTAAGCAAATAAAAGTCGCAGTTCAATAGTTACATTTTATTCTAGTGGCTAAATTTTCATTCATTCATTCATTCATTCATTCATTCTCCATTCATTCATTATGTAAAACATAACAATAGAAATTAAACACCAAGAAACCAAATAACCTAATCAAACAATGGGTACAGAGCTAAACTGAGAATTCACCAAAGAGGAATCTCTAATGGCCAAGAGACACTTGAAGAAATGCTCAACATCCTTAACAATCGGAGAAATGTAACTCAAGACAACTCTGAGATTCTATCTCACATCTGTCAGAATGGCTAAGATCAAAAACTCAAATGACAGCACATGCTGGCAAGGTTGTAGAGAAAGGGGAACACTCCTCCATTGCTTTTGGGAGTGCAAGCTTGTACAACCACTATGGAAATCAGTCTGGTGATATCTTAAAAAACTACCTCAAGACCCAGCCATACCACTCCTGAGTATACATCCAAATGATTCCTCACCAATCCGAGAGTATATCTCCTCATCTATGGTCATAGCAGCCTTATTTGTAATAGCTAGAACCTGGAAACAACTCAGATGTCCCCCAACTGAAGAATGGATTTAAAAAACTGTGGAAGATTTACACAATGGAATACTATTCACATGTCCTTCAACTGATGAATGGATAAAAACCTGTGGTACATCTACACAATGGAGTATGACTCAGCTATCAGAAATAAGAAAATCATGCAATTTGCTGCCAAATGGATTTAAATAAAAAAGCTCATCCTGAGTGAGCTAACCCAGACCCAGAAAGATGCATATGGTATGTATTCACTTATAACTGGATTTTAGCCATATAGTACAGGATAACAATCCCACCACCAACAGACTGAAAGGAATAGAAACATAGATTTTGTTACTTGTTAGTGGGACACTTTGCCCTACTGGAGCTGCCAGGTAAGCCCCCAGTGCAAGAGGAAGCTCTTAGCTCTCATATGGCTGCTGAACTGAAGGAGTCTGATATGTAGGGCACCCCACACCAGAGTAGGTTCAGTCAGAGAAGGGGGAGAGAGTAGAAAGGTGGGAGGGTGCTCCTGGGAGGGGTGGAGGGAGGAGACTGTGATGGAGATGTAAATTTAAGTAATAAATAAAGATTTAAAAAGTATATATATATAGTGTTTAAAATATTAGATCTATCTCTGATATAAATCATAATATATCTAATATAAAAGTATTACTTTATTTTTTTAACCATAATTATTTGGCCATCTGTAGGCTAATGAAAGGGTGCTGAGCATACTTAATGCATACAAAAACATCAATTCAATATGTCAGATGTAGTGACTGTATTTTTTACTTGTTATTTTTTAGTGTGCAATAGATTTATTAAGCAAGAACCAGACATCTCAAGTTGAAATATGTTTGTATGGATAGGTGAGGGTAAAGATGGAGGGTGAGAGGGAAAATTGGGTCAGAAGTATGAGGAGAGAATGAGAGAGAAGCAGAGAAGATGAGAGGAGAGAAGAAAGGATGAAAGAAGGAAGGAAAGGAATATGGTTAATTTTAAGAAACTAATTTACATCAGGATGAAGCCCTGGTTTGGGGTGTTATTGTCATCTGCAAGTTCTACAGAAAACTAGAGGTAGAATTCTGTCTCTCTTAGGTAGCTTCAGTATTTTTGTTTCTTGTTTTTCTTTTCATATGAGCATACTGGATCCAGCTGACTTTATGCACAAACACTTTGTACTTTCTCATGGGGTTCTATCTTGAAAATGTCATGATGATTACAAAATATTTATAAGAAGTATATTTGTATAAATAATCAAATTAATTTCTCACATGAGCAATGCCTCGCACTGCTCAGGTCTTATCATGTTCCATAGTGATTTGCTATGTGATCTGCGAAGTGATCTGCTCAGACCCATAGTCCTTGTTGCTCCAGAAGGATGAGAAAAAAATGTGCTGTATTGTCATCAGATGGATATATATATATATATATATATATATATAAATTCAAAACTTGAAATATGTTTAGTAGAAAGCAAGTATTGGTTTTGCTCCATAGTAACACAGAACATTGTAACTCAAACTGCCCTTCTTTCTGTCAAGTCACAGGTAATCACATCATACTGGGGACTATGGCTAAAATCAAGGCCTAAGGAGATGAAAGAAAATTGTTTGTATGTTAGATTGTATAATATTTAAAGGTGATTACTTATGCATTGACATTGATTGGTATTCCTTCTTTCTTTACCATAATTAAGATGAATAGGTATGAACTATATTGGAAATGAAGGAATGACAGTTCTAATATTTAATTTTCTATACAACTTTGTTATAGTATGAGTTTCTTTAAATTTAGGTAGATGATTTTGTCAATTTCAATTATTAATAGAAGAAAATGCATTTAGGCTATACTAAGAGAAAGTCTGCTATAAAATTTTCTCCCTGTGTGTGTGTGCAGAAAAATAATTCTATGCCTCTCTTATAATGATGCAGAGAACAGACATTAAGAAAAAGATGCCATAATTTCAAGATGGAGCAAGGACAGAAGTACAGTGAGAAAACAGAAGGTAGAAAATGATCTAATGAGATTTTATTTTAAAATATACAGATTATTTAAGAGTGATATTGGTGAATGTTGTCATGAAACTAATCTTTGCAGTTTTTAATATTTGTTCATCTCAGTTAGGCTAGAAGGGAAAGTTCTCTATAACATTACTCTTATGGGCTATGGTATAAATTTGAATTTGAATATCAGTTCAGTTAAAGATAATTGCAGATCAGCTTTTTCCCAGAATTGTGTCAATGTTCATGAACATATTGGCATGAAGATGTCAAATTTGTGCCTTCAAGTTCTTACATAGCATGCCCCATTTGTTTTTAATACTAAAATCCTTAAAATAGCCGAAGTAAAAATGATTGTCATTCGTAGAGAATACTAGCCAAATAAGAATTTTAGGTGTGTTTTGGGCAATTTGAGGCAGTTTAATATACATAAACTTTATGTTGATGTGTTTTCCTAGCTTCTGCAAGCTGAGAACATTCTCACATGCATAGGTGGTTAGAAAAAAATGAATCTTGTGAATGCATGTAAAGTTACATAATTAATGTAAATTTCTTTGTCGATGAGTAAAGACTTCCTTGAGCACAAGGACAGCTTTTTTTTTTTTTTTTTTTTTTTTGTGGTCGTCATTCTACAAATAGAGTTTCATACTTAGAGCAAGAACTACAGGGCCTAAAATATTTACTTTATGACATATCACAGACAAATATTACTGACCTTATGTAAGATACAGCATATATTTTTACAACTGTAATTATAGTTAAAGTACAACTTTTTACTTGAATTGCTATTGATCTTACTTCTGTCTTTTTCTGAAAACAATGTTCTAAATGATGAGATATAAAACATAGTATGCCACAAATATTGATTATCAAACCAAACTAAGAAAACAAGGCACACATCGAAGACAAATTTTTAGCAATATATAAATGCTGGTATAATTTGAAACCTTAGTACTACCTGAATAGTAATGATGCAGTACTAATAATTGTTTTTCTTTGATCATTTGAAAACTTATAATAGTTAACTTCCAATGTAACATATTTTAATCATATATCCTACATTATAAGTACTTGATTTCTGCAAAAATAGGCAATACAGGGCCAGAAAAATGGCTCAGTGGGTAATGGGACTTGCTATTGTACATGAAAAAATTAGTTCAATCACTAGAAATCAAATAGTAAAAGCAGAGAACAGACTTCTTAAATTTATCATTTGATATATATTTTTCATATTAGCACATCTAGAATCACATACATACACACACATGAGTAAACAAATGTATATGTCAAAAATGTATGAAAGAAATAAATACGTGCCGGGCGGTGGTGGCGCACGCCTTTAATCCCAGCACTTGGGAGGCAGAGGCAGGCGGATCTCTGTGAGTTCGAGGCCAGCCTGGTCTACAGAGCGAGTACAGAACAGCCAGAGATACACAGAGAAACCCTGCCTCGAAAAACCAAAAAAAAAAAAAAAAAAAAAAAGAAAGAAATACGCTTGTAGGTTTTTTCATGATTTAAAATATATTAATGGATATGCATAGATGATAAATATTCGATATTTAATATCCAGCATGCTTAAAACTTAAGTTGAAATACTCATTTTATTAATTGAAATTTGGTATTAAGGGTTTGATTTATGCGTAAAATTGCAAGCTTTTGATAATATATTTGAACTGAGACTACACCACTGCTAAACTATATTACCTTGAGTAACCTCCTGATATTTAGAACTATTATTTTCTCAACCTTGAAATTTTAATAAAGGCATTTTATATAAAATAATATGGAAAATGCTTACAGCCCGTTATTCAATAAATTTAGTGAACATTTTTTTTTTGCTTCCTGCTTAAATTTGGGAGTAATTACACACTAATGTAAACCACAAATATGGCTTCTATCAGGTATTTTATTGGAACATTTCCATTATTTCATATAACACAATTTGAATTCAATTCAAATTTAATATTTTACCTATAAGTTAGAAATTATGCAAATAAATAAGCTAAGTGTAACATTAAAGTTCTTATATGAGTGAAGAAAATATTAACATATTAATCACAATACATTAACTTTGAAAGGATTCTTAAAGAAAATTATTTATATACTTTATTTTATATAGATAAAGAACCAATCATTCCAAAATCAATAACTGGAGCTACGCTTTCATATTTTTAAACTTTGTATTATTGTAGATAGAATATTTTAGATTCATAATATAAAAAGGAATGAGTAAAAGAAGTCAACTAAAGTGTGTCCCTCCCAAAATGGACAAACACAGCATTTTAATATGGTCTCATACTCTTAAGTCACAAAATGAACGCAGGAAAAAAAAAAAAAAAAGGAAAGGTTTTTCTTGGCATTTAAAGAATTAATCACCAACTCAAGTTAGTATACTGAAATATTTACTGAGTTTTGAAAGAATCTGTGCTAAGCCTTTCCCAATAGTCTTTATGTGTGTAACATGAATGGACCAAGATGAGTTTAGTGCACTCGCCTATATTGTTTGCTTCTATAGCAGTTAGTGCATTTCAGTCCAAAATCCAGACTCATTATTTCAAAATTCACATAATTCAATTTTTGTTGAAATATGTAGCTTTCCCCCATATATTGAAAATTCACATACTACTCCTAATGTTTGATAGAAGCAGAACGTAAACCTTGGGACATGGAAGATTTAAAGCCAATTCTCTGATTCAGTCATTTCTTGCTGCTTCCACGTGGTATCATGCAGATATACATGCATAATCTCCCTCCTCGCCCCAACTTTTTCATTTGTTTTTCTTCCTTCCATATTTGTTTGAATGTGATAACACTCCTGTGAGACTGCCTGCATATGGACAAAAGTGAAGAGGAGGTCAACTATTGTCACTTCTGATGGGAACTGTATCAGCTCTGACATTCTTAGGACTTACTGCAAAAGTCTAATTTGAACTGATAGACTGTTTCTTTTACTGAATTAAGAAAATATTTTGAAATGTAAATGGTATATTTTATTTATTTCCCTGAATGTAGGAAATTAATGAAAATATCTGCCTTTTTTTCCTTTTTCGTCAAACCAAAGACTATCCTAAAATCACTCAGGTTGCTTTCAGGATGAAAAGCAAAAAAAGTTCTTATCTGATACTATTAACATAAAAGTTTAAATAGTATTAAAATAATATTGGATTATAACAATATTTCAAGGGAAAATAAAAAATTTTATATTTTATTTTATTTTTCCTTTTATTTAAAAACAGATTTTTTTCTCATATAATATAATCTGATTATTATTTCTTCTATTCCTTCTAACTCGTCTGCAATTCCCATCCCATTTGAAACTTTTCTCCTTTCTTTCAGGCTTCTAAGGGATAATATTAAAATAAAATCAGATGTAGTCAAATAAAATATGATGAAACAAATCCTAACAAATTCGAATTGGACAAAACAAACAAATGGAAGGAAAAGAGCACAAGAGAAGCACAAGAAACAAAGACCCAAGCATTCACACACCCATGAATCTCATAAAAACACCAAATTGGAGACTGTAATACATAAACAAAGGACCTGTTACAGACCTCTGCAAGCTGCTTCAGCCACTGTGAGCTGAAGTTGATTGAGAGGTGTTTTCTTGTTGTCTTACATCACTTTTGGCTCTTGGACTCTTTCTGCCTTCTGTTCCATAGGGTTTTCTAAGCCTTGAGGGGAAGGATTTAATGGTGATATCCATCTGTTTTAGGGCTGAGTGTGTCCAGGTCTCTCCTCTGCATAATGACTGCCTGTGGGCCTCCATATTTGTTCTCATCTGCTGCAGGAGGGAACTTCTCTGATGATGACTCATCAAGGCACCTATCTATGAGTATAGCAAAATATCATTAGAAGTCATTTTGTTGCTACTTTTTTCTTCTTTTTTTAGGTTAGTACTATTTGGTTCTTATCTTAGGTCCCTGGGCTATCTAGTCGCAGGTTTGTGCTCAACCAAGCATTGTTGGTTATGCATTCCATCTCCTGGAGTGGGCCTTAAGTGAAAAAATGATATTGGTTGGTTACTCCCAGGTTTGTGCCACCATTGCACCAGAATAGCTTCCAAGCTGAACACCATTGTAGATCAAAGGGTTTGTGACTATTATGGTATTCTTATTTCTTCTGGGAGCCTGTAGACTACCTTTCTATACCAAGATGCTAGAATGTATGGGTGAAGAATCTGTACAGGTACCAGTTGTCTTCATAAATGGGGCCATGGTGTCAGTTTTTGGAAAGCAACCTATTATAGTATTGGAAACAACCTAGGTTGTTTCAAGATTCTCATGGGAGACATTTGGCCAGCAACATAGTTAGATGCTCTTAACTGTTCCACTAATTTGGGGAGTTTACTACTAGAAAACATATGATGTTAGCATAAGAAGAAAGAAGGTGAATTCCTTCATAAATGTTTAAATAAAATCTGCATTTTTTTTCTGTAGTATAAGAAATTAGACAGGAAAATGCTCACACAATTCCATCTTGTCAATCTCTTGTTATACTTTAGCCATTTAGAATTCTTCCTTCAAGTCCTTTCTCATCCTCTAGGGCAGTTCTGTTTCTCAGTACTTGATTGGTTATAACTGATACTCATTTTATGAAGCTAGATATTTCCATGCTTTTTTTCCATTTCTTTTGTTTTTAAATAATTTGATTTTATTTTAATTAATTAATTAATTTTTATTTTATGTGCATTGGTGTTTCATCTGCATGTTTCTGTGTGAGGGTGTCAGATCCTCAGGAACTGAAGTCATATATGGGTAAATCAGGTTGTGAGCTGCAGTGTGGGTATGTGGGTAGTGAGAATAGAACCTGGGTTCTCTGGAAGAGAAGACAGTGCTCTCAAACACTGAACATGCCAGTTTTTTCTTTCTTTGCATTCTTTCCATTTTAATTCATTGTTTTTTTAGAGTAGGGAAAGTGAGTCAATTTCTTTTATTTCATCTTTTAGATTTTGTTTGAGTTTAATTCATTAGAATCATTCTTCAGAAACATTCAGTGTCCAGTAATTGGGTGATTAAATGTCTATCATGGAGTGGTGGGGAGTGAAAGTCCTATCAGAAAGATCAGATAGATGCTCAAGAGATAGGAGCTCATGGTTCATTTCCAGAAGAACAAAATTGTTTTCCAAGGACATATGTTGGATTACCCACAACTGCTTATAACTCATAACTTATAACTGCTCATAACCAAATCAGGGATATGCCACCCTTTTTAGGACTCCATGGGCAACTGAACACACACACATACACACACACAAACACACATCTGTACACACAGACACAAAAACACACATGAATAAACAATAAAATAAAGTGTAATTTTAAAATTATATTAGAGTGTCCAAATATTTTTTTCTTTTTTTATTGTTTATTTGTTTTTGTTTGTTGGTTTGTTTTAATTTCTTCAAGTTGCATCTCAATCACAATCCCCTCCCTACTCCCATCTCTGGTCCCACCATCCCACCCTCTTCACTCTCACCCCACCCATCTACTTCCTTTTTTTTAAGTTTAAGATATATCATTTCACCCCAAGAGCTCCCCCTTTCAGTCCAACAAATGGCTCTTTCTACTATAACAATAAATACAATACAAAACAACAAGAATAATTAGGCCATAATTATGAGAATTATAAGGCTTAGCATAATTCCCAGTGTCCAGTTCATACGTATTTGGCAACTGACTTTAACATTCTGCTATCTAACTGTCTCCATGAGTTTAAAGATCTATATCCAACTCAGCTTCCATCCTAACTTACATCAAAATTTTAAAAACACCTTCTTAGATCCAGAACACCCTCTTAATTCCTAAGCAACTCAAAATTTAGCTATGAGACTATAGCTATCTAGTCTTTAACCATATCAGAGACCTGAGAAAGATAAATATATCTGATTATACAGGAAGTATAGGGCCAGCAGCTCCCAAAACTAAGAAATGACATAAAACTGGCTGCCTGGATAGGCTCACAACCAAAAATATGAGTGTCCAAATATTTTAAGAGAATGAAATTTGCAAAATTTGATCAATCTTGGTTTTCAGTAAATATTGGTACCTTTTCACCAGTCAATTCTATTACAGGGAACATAAGTTAGGTCAAGAATATACCTAAAAAAAGCAATGGGAGGTGGAAAGCTGGGAAGAGAGATCATTATTTGGAGAACTTGTTAAGCAAGCCATAGGAGGACTTGAGATCAGATCCTCAGCTGGTACATAAAAGCTAATTCCTGTAATCCACCTGCTGGAGGATAAAGAAAGGTGAATCTCCCAGCCTTAAGAACCACATTTTTAATTTTTTGTTTATTTACTTTACATCCAGAGCACAGCCCCCCTCCTCTCCTCTCATTCTCCCCATACACATCCCCTCTCTTTCTCCTCCAAGAAGTGGAGACCCCCATGGGTACCAGTGTACCCTGGCATATCAAGTCCCTGTATGACTAGTTGCATCCTGTCCCACTGAGGCCAGGCAAGACGGTCCAGTTAGGGGAATAGGATCCACATGCAGGCAACAGAATCTGGTACAGCCTCTGCTCCAGTTGTTGGGGTTCCAGCATGAAGACCAAGCTGTGCATCTGCTACATATGTGCAGGGTATGGGATAGGTCTAGCCCATGCATGTTCTTTGGTTGGTAGTTCAGTCTCTGTGAGCCCCCAGTGGCACAGGTTAGTTGACTATGTTGGTCCTCTTGTGGAGTCCCTGTCCCCTTCTGCTCCCAGTCTCAACCTTGGCCTTTACAAACACTAGCATCAGCAAGTAGTCCAGCCTACCATGCATGCACACACAGCACCACAGAGAGTGAAGCAGCATGAGTCCATAGAATAACTGGTTCACTAGATACAGAAATCTGTTCACAGACAAATACCTGCTCCAGCTGTCTTTACACGTGTTTCCTCTTTGTGACCCAGTTACAGCACAGACACCACTGTTCTCAGAACACTAAAATTTCAAAAGCAGGTTTCAGTTTCTACTCTCAACCATCTCTCATGACTCCCATTGATAAGAAAATAAGGACACAAAAACCTTTCAAGAACATCCAAATAGTTTTAAATTACTAATCTTATTTTTTTTTAACTACGAGTCTTCCAAAGTATTCTTTCTCTCTACTTCACGACTAATGAAGTTCAACTGTACTATACCTATGAATAATTCACTTTATTTTCCCCAGTAATGTATGTGAGAAATATATACATTTACAATATGTAATATAATATATAATATGTAATATAAAATTCAAATTTTAATGCCCAATGCTTTTTGATTTTATAAAAATATCAATATTTATTTATGGTATCCATCTGAAATATTTCAGTTTGGTTTTCTTATTATTTTGTTTTTCTTTTTTACTTAATTAGTGCATATGGATGCATGTTTACATGTGTTTATTTACATTGTGGGTATGGATGGACCCATGGAAGTCAGAAGGAGTTGGATCCACTGGAACTGTGAGTCACCATATGCATTCTGGTAATTAAACAAAAGAATGTTCTCTGCAAGAGTTGGAAGTGGTCTCAACTGCTCCATCCTCCTTTCAGAGTCCATTGTTGCCCAGTTATGAGTTAATGAATTGCAAGTGTGGAAAACACTTAACTGAAGCTCTTAGTATCACTACCACATTACATAAAACACTATTTTAAGCTCTCTGTCACCTGTTGCATGATGTTGCCATACATGCTTCATTAGTGGAGACAAATCAATTTTAGTCTTTATGTCAAAGCACTACTTCTGTCATAGCAATTTATTTAAAATTAAAGTGAGTGTGTCACTCCAAGCTGGCAATGTCCTCTTAAGAAGTAATGGGAAACGTTCCAGAGTTTGATGATATTTGCATATGGCTTTTCACTAACAGCCTCATTTTTCACTTCTTCAGGTCACATCTAGAGTAGTAGGGTAGTCCCATTACTGTGATTCATTGAGAGAGATCAACTTAATCACATCTTTGTGGTGATCATTTTTGTTGCACTTTCTGCCTTGGTGATTTTCAGAGGTCAACATCCACCATTCTGTGTTTTTTTGAGCAGTGCTTCTTTCTTTTAATCAAAAGAAGAAGAAGAAGGAGGAGGAGGAGGAGGAGGAGGAGGAGGAGAAGGAGAAGAAGAAGAAGAAGAAGAAGAAGAAGAAGAAGAAGAAGAAGAAGAAGAAGAAGAAGAAGAACTGGAATTTATTTCCCAACTTTATTAAGCCCTAGGATATTGGTGACCTGTTATTGGTTATTTCTATCTACTATCTCCATTTACACCTCAATGTTTTCTCTTATTAACAGGGCAATTTTGCTGAAGATATGTTGCATGGTAGAAACTTTGCAGATTTCTGTAGCTACTGATAAGTTAGAAAGGCAGAAATGAACGTGGCTGAGGTTTAAAACAAGTGAATGCTAACATGAGGAAACTCTTAAAAAACCTAAACAATCTGCATGCCAGAAGAGAACAATTAAAGTTGCATGGTGATATTTTAAAATATTTCAGAAACATGAATTTGAAACCTGTCTCATGTTTTTGTACCTACAGATTCAATGAAACCAAGACAGTGCATTCAAGGTTAACCAGTAATGACAAAAAGAGGAGCCCCAAACAGAAGGTCATTGCAAAGAAATAACCTTCCCTCAAGGTAGAATTAACCAAGGTCAAGGTGTAAACATTGGACATTTGTGTCTCATGTAAGGGAAGGTCCTCCTCATTAAGCAGGATTAAAGCAGCACTTGAGATTGTGGACCCCAGAAGGAAGCAGAGATTATTCCTAAATTCTTTGGCAGAAAGAGAGAGAGAGAGAGAGAGAGAGAGAGAGAGAGATCAATTCGAACCCTCCAATTGCTCCCTTGATACAGTCAATAAAGGAAAAGAGGGAAACTCTGGTAGAGCATCATGGAAGATGTTGCTGATGCTCCTCACAGAGAGATGTTTTAGAAGTTAGAAGTCATTTGGGAGCTTGATGTGGCTTGATGGCCAGGTGGGTTGTAATTGCTGAGAATGGAACAGAGACCATAATGGATCTTACTTTGGAGCCTGGCAGAAACTTTGTTTACTTCCATGTAGCACTGAAATAAATAAACTAGACACATATACAAAAAGAAATAAAAAAGGAGCCCACTTAGATAGCCTATGCAAACCATATGACCACATTGGATGGTGTATCATTATCTAACTTACAACCAGGTGGTTGTAAGGCATCAGGGAAAATTCCACCCAATGATGTCAGGGTTGAAATTTGGAGTGCTTAATAAAATTCTTCCTTCAGTGATATATGCATACTACTTTGTGGTCACTGAATTAATGATTTTTATTACTTATCTTGGTATTGAGCTCTTGAGCTAGTTTTGAAGACAGCAGGATTTGGGTAGGATACCAAATTCAATTCATTGTAAAATAACTCCTTGAAGCTTACTAAATGTATATAAAAGAAAATCAAATAAAAATACAATCAATGGATTCATATTTTGCTTGGTTCACTAAAATTTTTATTGCATGTATTAATAATTGTGTGTGTGACTGTGTGTGTGTGTGTGTGTGTGTGTGTGTGTGTGTGTGTGTGTCTCACACACGGTATGCTTTTGAAGGTCCAATGACAATTTGAAGGATTGACTTCTGTTCTATTATGTGAATCCTGAAAATCAAATACAGGTGTTTAGGTCATAGGCTTGGTGGTAATTCCATTACCCACTGAATCATTATGAAAATATTGTAGTATGACCACTGTCATAGAACATAGAGAGGAACTTGCCTGTTCCATATAAAAATTGTATTTCAAACTTCTTTCCTGATTTAAACTCTTACATTTCTAATGTGTAAATGTGAATCATTTGATGTTTCCCTTCTTGTCATTTTCTGAAGGCCAGATGATCATTCATGTGTATTATCTACTTAGTTTCATATTGAAATATCTCTAAGTTATGTATATGAGACTCTTATTTGAAGTCTTTCCAAGGGTCCTATGGACACTGACATATGCCAGACATTGTAATTAATGATACAAATAGAATCCACCCCTCAAAAAACATCCTAAACACCATCACCTTACCTAAACCTCCACGGCAACATTTACATTTCATCATATGTTTGTAGACCTCTCCAGAAACCTGCCTACTCATTATTCTCTGGATAGATAGCCTGTCGCACTATTCCAGGTCTAAAATCATTTGAAAAATAAACAACTTCCATAATCATAAATTACCTCAATATTTCTGAAAATATTGTTTTTTGATCTATCTGGGTCTTTATCTGTTACATGTTCAACTACGTCCTACCCTCCTACATGTGCTGATGTCCTGATGCTTATTAATTCAGAGTGAGATCTCTTATGGAAATGGGATCCTTAAAAGATAGTTGATGTAAAGTGAGGTCATAAGGGAGAGCCATAATCCCCTAATCTGAGTAGGATTGACGTTCTTATCAGTGGAGTAAATTAGAACACAGATAACACCCAGACCCAGGGTCAAAAACAAAAGGATCTGTACAGAAGGACAGAAGCAAAGTACTCAGAGGAAATTAAACTTTAAAAGACCCTGATCTTAAATTTCTATTTGCAAGAACCCTGAGAACTAAATGTCTGCTTCTAAAAATCACCCAGTCTGGTAATTTAATAGCTCAGGCCCTAATACTACCTATCAAAAAAAGAGATAATTTTGAAAAAAAAAAAGCTTTAACTACTATTTTGGTTTTGTTTTTGTGCTTTTGTTGCTGTTTGTTTGTTTGGTGTGCTATGTGTGATTGTGTGTGGGGGGGAGGGGATTCCAGATTGGTCTCCGCTGTGTAGTAAAAGAGAATCTTGGACTTCTGATCCTCTGGCCAGCTCTCACATCCATAGTTTTGAGACTGAAGTAGAAGCCAGCGTGCATGATTTTATTAAGTGTGGGGAATCAAACATATAGATTTGTGCTTGGTGGCCTAATAGTCTACCAAGTGAACTATAGCCGCAGCCCACAGAAAAATCTGATTTCCAGAGTCTCTAGCTTTCTCTGCTAATCTAAGGTAATGATACTTTAGATGATGAACATACATGAGGAACAGAAGTGACATAAAAATGGCCAATAAATCATGATCTACAGTTTTAACCTTGAAACATAATTTCAATGATCTTACCTAAGGCCCAAACTAGAACAACATCACCTATGAAAGAAAATGTCTAAGCATTATTATAAATCTTACAAATAATTAGCAAAAAATAAGCAATATAAAAAAATCATAATTAACTAATATATTTATAAATATTAAATAGTGTGTGTGTGTGTGTGTGTGTGTGTGTGTGTGTGTGTGTGTATACTGTGGCTCATCTAACCATGCCTGGACTGATAAAGCCAACATTTATATAGGTGGATAGCTACATAAATGCCAATTATATATTTATTCATTGATATTTATAAACATATATGTCAGTGTGTCTCATTGTGTGTATATATATGTGTGTCCAATGTTTATAAAAACCTCTTGATTTCTGCCTTTTGACATTTCTGTTGATGTGTGTATCTATATGTATATTATTCTGTGTGTGTGTGTGTGTGTGTGTGTGTGTGTGTGTGTGTGCCTGAATATAGTTTTATTTTTTTCAGGAGAGATAAAAAGGATGTATATATTCTTAGTTATGAAATCGATTACAGAACAAAAACTGATTCCTCTCAAGTCTAGATTGATGGAACAATGAGTGAAATTCAAATTACTTACAGGAGCATGGATGAGAGGTTACTCACAGGAAATTAGGAAATTGAAGGTGGCTACAGCAGTGGAGAAAAAACATTTCCCCTTCAGCTTTCATTAACTGTTAACTACCTGTAAGTCTCCTGGAGTGGAGGAGACCCACTTCCCTAATTAACTGTGATCAAATCTTTGAGAATAGGTAGTGCTGGATGAGTCCTTCCTTCAGTCCCTGACAGGAATTCAATGAACCTAATATCACACAAGTTCCCTTCCTATGATCATAGCTGTTGACAGCTCAGGAGTGAAGCAGACTTGTCATGTCCATTGGATCACTTTCTACAATACACTACTCTCCTTCAATTCTTTTTTTTTCTCTTCTTTATGTTTCTATTTTTTAACAGTTATTTATTTCTTCAAGTTACATCTCAATCATAGTCCCGCACCTCCTCCCCGTCCCGATCCCACCCCTCTACCCTCTTTCCACTCACCCTCCTATCTCCTTTTTTTTTTAATTTAAGGTATATCATCCCCCCCAACAACAACTCCCCATTTTAGTCCAATAAAGGGATCTTTTTCTTATAACAATAAATAATATACAAAACAATAAGAATAATTAGGTCACCATTATGAAAATTATAAGGTATAATGTATATTTCCAAGTTTTGTCCTTTTTGGACATCATTCTGTCTACAGTTGAAGCAAGAGGATTCTCTAGCCCAGTGACAAACTTGCCACCAATGAAGCTATATCCAAATGGACAATTTTCAATGTTCTTCATCTACTTGCAGTAGAATGGGGGTGGAGGTGCTGTCAGGAGCAGACATGTCTCAATATTGTCAAGAAAACAATTTGCTCTAGGAAAGATATTACCTGCCAAAAATGTAGAACCCAGAGTTACGATTATTAAGGCAGGGCTCTGTTCTTGTCTTTCGAGGAGATTAAAAGCATTCATCTAAGGAGTCCAGGGACATCTGGACAACTGAAAATTCTGAAGAAAAGCTACCAGACACCAAAAAATAAAAGTAGCCCAGATGATGCAGCCTTGCAGATTGCCTCAATAGCTGTTTCCTCAAAGATCTATAAGATCAACTCAACGTGGCTAACTAAGATGGTTCAACCCCACAGACTGTTCCAGCGAGGACTTCAGTAAAGCCCTGAACATCCCACCCGAAGTCTAGCCTCTGACTACAAACTTCTTAGGACATTTAAATAGCAGAGCACAAAAAGACTAGACATCAAATGTTGCTATTAACTTGCTTAACTATTTTTTCCATTCTTTTTAAAATTTTTTAAATATTTATTACTTCAGTTTACATCTCCATCACAGTGTCCTATTTCCACCCCTCCCAGTCCCGCCCTTCCACCCTCTACCCCCTATCCCTTTCATCCTACTCCTCTGGAGTAGAGTGTCCCTACATAACAGTCCCCTGCCCCAGTTCAGCAGTCATATGAGGGCCAACAGCCTCCTCATACACTGGGGGCCTACAAGGCAGCATCATTAGGGCAAAGTGTCTCATTGAGAGGAAAAAAGTCTATGTTCCTGTTCCCTTTGGTACATTGGTTGTAGTATAGTTATCCTGTACTAGATAGCTAAAATCTGATTATAAGTGAATAGATGCCATGTGCATCCTTCTGAGTCTGGATTAGCTCACTCAGGATGAGCTTCTCTAGTTCCATCCATTTGGCCGCAAATTGCATGATTTCATTGTTTCCGATAGCTGAGTAGTATTCCATCATGTAGATGTACCAGTTTTTTAATCCATTCTTCGGTTGAGGGACATCTGGGTTGTTTCCAGTTTCCAGCTATTACAAATAAGGCTGCTATGAACATAGATGAGAAAACTTCCTTGTGATTTGGTGAGGAATCATTTGGATGTATACCCAGAAGTTGTATGACTGGGTCCCGAGGCAGAGCTATTCCAAGTTTTCTAAGATATCACCACACTGATCTCCATATTGGTTGCACAAGCCTGCACTCCCACCAGCAATGGAGGAGAGTTCCCTTTCTCCACACCCTGAAGCATGTGCTGTCATTTGAGCTTTTGATCTTAGCCATTCTGACAGATGTGAGATGGAATCTCAGAGTTGTCTTGAGTTGCAGACTTTCAACTGAAGTTGATCAAAAAAGATAGAGAAGGGCATTACATACTGGTTAAAGGAAATATTCATCAAGAGAACATCTCAATATTGAATATCTATGCCCCAAATACAAGGGCACCTACATTTGTAAAACAAACAAACAAAAAAAAACACCCCCCAAAAAAATCTTCTAAAGCTTAAACCACACATCCATCCCCACACATTAATAGTAGGAGACTTCAACACCCCACCCCCAACAATGGACAGGTCATTGAGACAGAAACCAAACAGAGAAATAATGTGTCTAACAGAGGTCATGAAACAAATGGACCTAACCGATATCTACAGAACGTTTCACCCAAACACAAAAGAATATACCTTCTTCTTAGCACCACGGAGAACCTTCTCCAAAATTGGTCGTATAGTCGGACACAAAGCAAGTCTCAACAGATAACAAATTGAAATAATCCCTTGTATCTTCTCATATCTCCATGGAATAAAACTGAACTTCAACACCAACAGAAATAACAGAAAGCCTACACACTCATGGAAACTGAACAACTATTTTTCCATTCTTATTAAGCCCCCAAGGAGGTTTCCTACATCCCAAATGAACAGGAAGCAATTTTAAGAGAGCTGTCCCATTCCCAGAAGTTTGGGTGGGTGATTTATTTTTCCTCCATATGGGCATTTGATGGGTTATTGATGTTTGTTGTTATTTAGGGGGGGATTGGTTACAAATTGCTAAATGGTCTTGTTAAACAAAGTTCAGGAGTTTAGACCCAGGATTTCTCTCTTTTTCTTTTTTCTATCCTTCTTTCTCTCCTATGTAGGGGAGAAAAACTTGAAAAGAGAAAAAAGGGAATATAGATATGATATAGGAATAATAAAAATGGATAGATTATTGAATATGATTTTATATCTTTGTATACTAATACAAAATTAAAATTATATTTGGTTACATTGGTATTGATCTTTGTATAATGATACAAAATTAAGGTTAACTGTTTTTAAGGTATTGTACCTATGTAATGCTTTAAAATGCAATGTGAGGTTTTGTCCTTTTGATAGAAACTGTCACAAACTGTTTAGGATAATTAAGAAATGCAAACTAATAGTCATTCAAATATGTCATTTTGTTAGTTACTAGCATAGTGTATCATAGACATTTTCTAAGGTAATTAGAAATCAAGTTGCTAAGTGGCAAGCAACATTTGTTTATCCAAATATAAGGAGATAGAAAGGTGGTCTTCAAAAACCTCAAGGGATCTGTAGAATATGGAATTCCAAGATGTTTTCTTATGTTTCTATTTCATTTTTAGCCTTTTATTGATTTTTTTGTGTGACTTTCACACCATGCACTCCAGGATTGGGCTGGGACCTCACTATGTCCCCAGATGGAAAAGCTGGTCACCCATAACAGTCTACTCCTCTCCACCCTCAAGTCTCCAGTTCCATCTCTTTCCATAATTCTCAAGCTGCTCCACTTCTTTATCTCTCCCATTTGACCACCACATATTCACACATTGTGGTGGCTCCAGCTACAGGGGTGACATTCTCCATCTGTGCACCCTGTCACAATGGGAAAGAGGTGTCTATGGCTAGCCTGTGGTTGGCATGGTGGTCTGCAGGTCTGTGGTTGGTATGATGGTTTGCAGGTCTCTGTCTGTCTTGCTCTTCCTGCACTGCCCAGCCTTGGCACATAGTGTAAATCCTGACCTGCCTTCCATGGAGCTCCTTAGCATTTGAAGGAGCGATATAGATATTTCAATTGAGGCTGAACATTCAACAAATTTTTGTTCTCAGCATTCTAACAAGCATTCTAACAACTCTCTGTATCAAATATAACCCATGAAAGAAAGAAATTTCTCTGATCAAAGATAACAGGAGACTTAACCTATTCAAATACGAGAGTTTGAAATTTGATATATCCATAAACAAAACTATAGCAATAGCATTCCTACTATATAGCCCATGAAGTCTCCAGCTACTCACTTTTGATTATTTCATCTCTCCTCATAATGCTCAAACTGCTTCACTTCTCTTTATCTCCAATTTGACCACCACATATTCACATTGTGGTGTGTGGAATACACACACACACACACACACACACACACACATAAACACACAAACACACACACATATATGTATTTATATTTAGTTTATATATATAACAGTTATATATAAACTAAATTTATAAACTATATATAGTATATATAACATATATTCTATTAATTTACATATATATATTTATCTATCAAATATATATTTGTCATATATATAAACTGAATATATAGGGTTGATTTCTCAACTTTCACTATACAATGGAATTCCAAAGAAATATGCTCTAATACCAATGAAGGAATAAACTTGCCAGGGAGAGTAAGAGCAGACACCCAAAAAGCAAAGGATTTGTTCATATATGTTCTTTATATGGGCTGACACCAGAAGATGTGGTCCAGATATGAGGCAGATTTTCCTGTCTCAAAAGGTCAGATTTTAATATTGGTCTTCCTACTTCATATGATTCAATCAAGATAACATTTGTCTAAAAACCTTAGAGCTTCTGGGAGCACCTTTTTCATTACACTCAGGTTATCTTTATTCAAAACCTATTTCTGCTTTTGTTTTAGAAAATGATTTAAAACTCACAATATTGGGGAATTCTTCCTGTTTACCTTGCTGCATATCATTAATTCCTTACCTAGCCAGAATCGTTACAAGAATTAGCAGGTGTGTCTGACTACTGACACACACCATTTGTGTGCAATGTCTTTCCATTCTTGTATCCTTATGATTCCTTGTCTTTAGAAGATTTAGTGAATCCCTGAAACACTCAGGTGATCAGCATAACACCATCTCTGAAATGAATCATTTATGAAAGTTGTGGACAAGATCACTGGAGGAGAGTTACTTGTGGTTTTAATCAAGGGACAGTTGATCTCAGGAGAAATCACCTAAGAAAATACCAAAGGAAAAAATGTTAACAATTTTTTCTGTCTAATCCATACAGCAGGAAGAGATCACCTAGATTATATCAGTTATTTCCTCAAAAATATCAATATTCAGTGCAGTAACATTGATTCAACATATTATTTTATGTTCCCCTCTACAATCCAGTCTTTCTCTGTGGTATGTCTTACCTCCTAATATTACTGTGGTGCCAGAGACAGTCATTCCATGCCTCTCAACAACAATTTTAAAAGGCCTCTCTTCTGGAGCTGTCTTTCATTGCACTGACCAACCAAAGGCCAAGAAGAAAATGCCTGTGTGTGTGTGTGTGTATGTGCGTATGTGTGTGTGTATGGGTGTGTGTATGGGTGTGTGTGTATGTGTATGTGTGTGTATGTGTGTGTGTATGGGTGTGTGTGTATGTGTGTGTATGGGTGTGTGTGTGTATGTGTGTGTGTGTATTTTCTTGTGTGTAGGTAGGTAAGCACATATACCATCAAAGGTGGTGTTGGGTGTCAGGTGTAGTTATTTCCTTCCACTTGAAACTGAATCTCTTATTGTTTACATGTCTTTACACAGATCTTACGAATCCAAATCCAGGTCCTCATGCTTGCACAGAAATAATTTTACACACAAGGATATCTACCCATCCATATAACTGTGCTCACTTGTTAAGACTGGTAGAATCTGCCCAACCTCTGGCTTGCTATTTCTCCATTGGCCACACAAATTGATGAGATGGCACTGAGTTGAATGAGCAATTTCTACCTGCAGTATACTTTTTAAATACAAAAAATGTGTGTGTGTGTGTGTGTGTGTGTGTGTGTGTGTGGTGTGTGCATGTCCGTGTGCATGTGTACACATAGACCTGCAAGTGTACTCAGGTTTGTGAGTGAATGTCCAAAGTCAATGCTTGACGCCTTCCTTTATGTCACGATGGCTTACTTTACGGCACAGGTGCTCTGACTGAAACTCAAGCTGACAATCTGAGCCAGCAGGCCTAGAGACCTTCCTGTTTCCAGTTCACTAGATGCTAGATGCATGTCACTGTGCCGAGGATTGTTATATGGTTGCTAGGGCCTGAATTTAGGTCCTCATTTATGTGACGTAAGCACCACCCACCGAGCACTCTCCTTAGCCCCTGCATTTTCATTTTTAGGAGACATCATTATTTAATTTACAATTCAAAGTATTAAATTACTTGAAACCCTTTAACAAGAAGGTAGACGACATACTTGACTTACAACTTCAAAAAGAAATGGTTTACTGATTTTCTCAAGTTGCTGTTCGATTAGCAGGAGCAACCAACCTATCCATCCTCATGTGAAGCAGAACATTTCAAAACGTCTGAACTCCAGAATCAAGCAGAGAACATGCCAGAGACTCTAACCCTCAGTTTATTCATCCACATTGAAGGGAGACCTAAAAACCTCAGGAGGCCCAAGGAACTCACTACAGGATAAGTTGAGACCCAGGGTGCACTTAGGAGCAAGGAGGCTCCCAACAGAGGTTCACCATGTCAGGAGAATTCCTAAAGAGGATGGCATCACGATAAAGACCAGCAGAAAACAGACCTACAAATGAAAGCTTCCCACCCAAAAGGGCCATTTTCTGCTCTCTAAAACCTCAAATACCCTGAACACAGTCTCTACCTGGAGGAGAAACTGCTGACCTTCCTCTGCTTTAATAAAATAGATGATCTGTTTCTAAAGATGTCAGTATTCACTTACTTTTATTTCCATGTGATTCATCACACAAATTCTCATTTATTTGTTTTGAGTGCCATGGTATCATTTATGATTTTTAATTAATTCCCTATGTTATTCTTAAGTTTATCCCAAGTTAAAAACAAACCAAATAAAAACATGACAGAAAATTTTCCTTCATTTATTAGCCCAGATAAGATAATATTCTGTGGCATTAACACCTAAGAGATCATTTTGCTATATCACATTTAGGTGAAATCAAATGTATTTTGAAGCATATGAACCAGTAGCCCGTGGCCAGGCTGTTGAATGGAATAGAAAGTATTCTATTTAGCTATTTAGTCAAGGATGGTGTGTACCAATTTACATTTAGAGGAGTTTGTGGCGTACAGATACCTTGTGTAGAAAGGGAAAGTTTTGCTTAGAAAATGCATGAATAAATTAAAATTCTTTTAAGTAAAATTAGATATGTCCTGCCTCTATCACATTCAATACTAATAAGCATGGCTTTGGAGGTTTGAAATATTTTGTATTCATTTGAAAACAAAAGCAGCTATGCAGAAGTTGGAGAGATGGCTCTGCAGATAAGAGCACTTGCTGTTCTTGCACCTGGCCGGAATTCAGTTACCAACACCCACATGTGGCTCACAATTGTGTGTAACTCTGGCTCAAGGAAATCCAGTGTATCAGGTACAGCTGTGATGCACACACATTCTTGTAGGCAAAACAATCACACACATGAGATAAAAATAAATAAGTCATAAAAAGATAAAATATGGGCAGCTCTTAAGGACAGAGGGAGACACATGTCTCGTCCCACATGTCTAAGGCTAGCTTGAACTACGTGTTGAGTTTTAGACAGAGTGAGAACTATTCCAAACGTAAATAAATTAATTAAAATCTAGATACTGAATGTTAATACTTGGAAAGTATAGATTGACTGAAACATGTACATTTCAATCATGAAAATGTAACATGAAACTTGAAAATCAATATGAATTGAAGGGATGTTATATTTTTAACTAAGATATAAGCTTTGCTATGTATTTATTTGAGTCAGGAATCACTGGCCTTGTTTTCTTCATTATTTAATTCCCACCGCCCGGCTTTTAATTCCCATAAATATTTATTAAATGGCAAATATTCTCCTTCCAGTGAACAATCTAAAGAAATGGTTGGCACGGCCACACAACTGACTACTCTGCCTATCTTCATCCTGCTGTGGTCAGGTATTTATCCCTGTTGCTGTATACCACTGTTGTTTTTCAGAAGAAACAGCCTGTTTCAACATTTTATTTTATTTGATCCTTGGGTGACATAGAGTAGATATTCTTTTTCTATACATTATTTAAAAGCTTGTCCTATTCAAGGAAATGATCTGTGAGAACTTCAAATTAGTAGGCCAAAATAGCCTCTAACAAAGAAAGTCAGCATGTAAACAGAATCATTGGCATGCTTATCAATTACATCTGCAGGAAACAGATTCTGACCCAAACATTATTAAGTAAATATTGACTATATTATTTAAGTAACACATCTCTGAATTAGAATCAAATGTGAGAACTCATTGTTTTAGTTACCTTTTTATTGTGGTATCAAAATACAAAACCAAGGCAACTTTTATATTTTGGGCTGTGAACCTGGCCTTTAACAACTAAGCCTGCACTCCAGCCAAACCAAAGCAACTTTTAAAAGACGACATTTACCTTAGCCTTTCAGAGGGTAAAAGCTTACAGTGATAGAACTAAGGCTGGGCTGCAGGAGCGGATGTGAGCTCTCATCTTGACCTACAGGTGGGAGGCTTGAATCAGTAATATACCTCCTCCAAGGAGGACAAACCTCCTGCTCCTTCCCCCAAGATTCACTAGCTGTGAACCATGTGAGCAAATTATATCTAGAGGATCATTGTCATTGAAGATACCACACTTATTAGCTGGGCAACTTACTATAGTGAAATATTTTAAAATTCTGTTTCTAAACTCCAGGCACACTTCCTCCACTTGCATATCTTTGACCTCAATTCTTTAATCCAAAAGAATATACACAGAAATATTTAAATAGAGTTACTAGCTTTTATTACTCATATATCACGTATACAAAAACCTATTTACACATCCCTTTAAGTTTTATAAAAACACAAATATGTCAAAGCCAGCATCTTAACTCCTAATATTTTTTCCAACAATTCCTTCCACCAATTTGACTTTGGCAGGAAATATATGCTTGTTGCTATTGTTCTTTTGTTTGTTTGTTTTGGATTTTTATTGGACCAAAGACAGAGTGAAAGAAGCATATCACTGAAAGTCATATTTTCCACATTTTTATCATTAATAAGCCTCACTTATAGGTTTATGTTTTCCTCAAGTGATTACCCTCTTAACATGGACAAGTTCAGCATGTCTTCATACAAACAGTGGGTAGAAGATTGTTCAGAAATCAGTGTGTCCTGTAAGTTCCTGATATGACATTATAAGTGCTGTCATATTTGAGCTTGTTGTCTAATGAAGATTAACCTGCAGCTTCTTTACCAAGAGGGGTGCTTCTGCAAACAGACAATGGCTGTGGCATTGAAGGAATTTGATTTATGTTTGATGGTGTATTTAGAAGCAGAAAAAAAAGCCACCTCCCTTGTTTTAGCTCTGTTACAGAAAGAGAGCAAGTGCTTATGCATCTAGGTCACGTTTCCATATTCACACATTCATTACACACAGTGGAATAGCTTTCAGATCTGACACTTCTCAATGTTGATACTAAATGATGGAAATCAAGTGGTGTGTTAGTCCAGGATTGTCAAGCAGAGTCAAGGGTTTTGTTTAATCCAATCTCATATTCCTATGAAGAAGATCATGTGAAGACTACTTTCTAAAGTGTAGTGTTAACTGAGCATGTCTTACTATTTACATAAGGTGGATGTAGGCTATGCACAGGACTCAAGCATCAAGGAAAGCCTTGACTCTCTTTATTAACTTGGTATACTTTTAAATTTTGTATACTTTGCAGGATAGTGTCCAGGCCTCCATCTGAGGAGCTGTCCAGGCTGCATCCAGTTGTGCTTCTGGGCTCCCTCTACATCTCTCCCTTTGTGCCCACGTTTCAGCTCTGCAGCTCCTCTGAGTGTGATCCCCTGTGGTCCCTGAAAGGGATGCTTGGATCTTCAGGCTGTGCTGCTGGCCCCTCTACACTTCCAGACAGCAGCACCTCAGAACTTCAGAGCAGCTGAGACTACATCTTCACATTTCTGGAACCTGAGATCAGATACCTGAAATAAATACAGGGAAGATGGAGCCAGCAGCAACTGAGTCTTCCAGCTGCTGCTGACAGGAAACTCAGGGGTGGGAGACATGTCAATTGCAGTCAGTCTAGGAGCTCCATTACAATCTCTGTGGCAACAATGTATAAACTAGTCATTCCTCAGAAACAGGGATGGGTCTGGAACTGTCTGCCAAGAGCCAGGACTAAGAATCTGACGCCTTCATATAAGTTCATAGTTTCCCTAAGGAAAGTTATTATTTTTTTGTTTTGTTTTGTTTTGTTTTTTCGAGACAGGGTTTCTCTGTGTAGCCCTGGCTGTGCTGGGCTCACTTTGTAGACCAGGCTGGCCTCGAACTCGCAAAGATGCACCTGCCTCTGCCTCCCAAGTGCTGGGATTAAAGGCGTGCGCCACCACCGCCCGGCAAGGAAAGTTATTTTATCTTAGATATCAAGTTTATGTAACACCCCAAGGCATGAGTTACTGGCCCCTCCCCCACACCTTTGTCAGAATGGCAGTTTCAGCTTCTGTCACAAAGGCTATCTCCAGCCCCTCAGTGGGACTCCCTCCCTGATTTATGCTAATTTTATGTAAAAAGTCTGAACAAAACTCCACCAATCCTTAAACTCCCCCAAGCTCAAGATTTGAAATCTCACCAATCCTCACTCTGGAAATCTGCCCTACAAAGCTCTACCTCCTCAAAACTCATATTCCTACATAATCAGATATATTTATCCCTCTCAGGTCTCTGAGGTGGTTGGAGAATAGATAGCTAGAGTTTCATAGTTAAATTTTGAGTTGTTTAGGAATCAAGAGGGTGTTCTGGATCTAAGAAGATGTTTTTTAAAATTGTGATGCAAGTTAGTATGAAAACTGAGTTAGATATAGAACTTTAAAATCATGGAGATGGTTAGATAGTAGAATGTTAAAGTCAGGGGCCAAATACATATGGACTGGACATTGGGAATGTATGCTAAGCCATTTAACTCTCATAATTGTGGCGTATTTATTTCTGTTGTTTTGTATAGTATTTACTGTTATAAGAGAAGGAACCATTTGTTGGACTGAAAGGGGGAGCTGTTGGGGGGAAGAGGGTGGAAGGGTGGGACAGGAGGGGGGAGTAGGGAAGGGATTGTGACTGAGATGTAACTTGAAGAAATAAAAAAATAAAGTATATATAAAGGCTGTGTTTGCCAAGCTCTCTGTTGTCCTTTCCTGGGAGCACAGGCAGCCAGTCTTGGATTTATCCCTCCTCTACTGGATTCCTCCCTCTGATAAATCTCTTTTAAGAGATTTGCTGGCTGGTATGACTCTCTCATCAGAAGAAACCAAGAAGTCCAGAAGAGAGGAAGTGAAGAAGGAGCAAGGCTAGAGCCCCAGGGCTCCTCAGTTCAACTGGTGTTGGGAAAACCCTCCATTGTGAGGTGCAACATCTCTGTGGAGGAGGCCCCCTCTCAGAACTGTGTGGTTCTTGGGATTTAGAGTTGTGGGTTTCCTGGACACCTTCCCATCTGATGAGGAAGGCCAACAGTGGGGGTTGGACCTTACTTTACTCACCTTAAAATAGTGTATTAGAGAAGAGATTGGCTCTAATCACAAAGCTTCCTGTGCTAATGCTCAGGAGTCTAGCCTTCACTATTAAAATGTAGTGTAGGTGTCTTGGGTTTTCAATAGGTGGAGATGACTGAAGCACAACAGAGGAGGCAGGAGAAGAACGACCTTGCCAAGGCCGTTGCTCTTAATGCAAATGGCATTTCCTTTCCTTTCATTCACAGCAACCTTTCACCTTTTTGTTTCTCTTTAAAGACAGACATAGGGGACAGTATCAGAAGAAGTGATGCCTAAGTGGACAGGGACTACCCATTAAAGTGCTTAGCATGCCCAAACTGATTGTGCCAATGCTGCAGCTCGAAAGGTGTTAATGTGGCAGTTGGTTCCTATTGGTGAGAATTGTGGCAATCCAAAACTCACTCTTATGGTTTTTGTGCAGAGAGGCAATCCATTATATCTTTTCTCCTCCCTGGGATCAAATACTATTTTAGTGAGGATTACATTCTGTGCTAAGCAGCCCTGGGGGCAATGGTGTGAGCTTTGAATGTCAAGCTTATTTCCAAATGATACCCCTTACAAGTTCAGAGTTGACTTAGAAATTGAAATCCAGGTTATGTAATTGATTTTTAAAGTTTTGAATAGGAAACTCTTCTAACAAAATAAGCAACCAAAAGACTCAGAGGAAAAAAAAAGCAGAAGCAAAGAAATGCATGCTTTTGCTTTTGGATCAATTGGCACTCTTGATAGATTATATGGATGCCAAACAATTGATATTTCATACTAGTTTTATGCAAGTAATTTTGTCAGTAGTTTACTATAAATGGGAAAAGTGAAACAGAAAGTTTAAGCATATTTCTCCAAGTTTCATACATGTATTTAGCTGGCAGTCAAGAACTTAGTGTTTTTTGAAGTCATCAATGTATTGGAATTTGAATCATTCATTTAACAGAAAACCAAATAAAACAATTGTGTTTGTTTTGGAGGGAAAACAGCTCATTTCTATAAGAGACAAAACGAATTTGAAAGGACAATATTTTTAAGATGTTGGATGTTCTTCGTTGGTGCATTCCCCTTAACTTTGATATATATCTAGGAATATATTTTTATAATCTAATATATAATAATAGAATATCTAGGAAATAACTTCTATAAATTTTCCTGTGTAGAAGAAAGTCTGATAATAAAAACATTAATGACCCTCTTTTCCTCAGTCTCTCTTCAGAGAAATATTCCTAAAGGGTTTGCATTACATGTTCATTGCTTTTTAGTTTTCACACTTTGAGCAAATTATGCATTGTAGAGTCTGCACTTGTTTCTGGAGCTTCTATTGCACCACCACTTTCTTCTCTCTGTTCCTCTGATTCTTTTTGCACATTGTACTATATGTCCAGTGCCTCAACCATGTGGTCTTGTTGTTGTGGTTCCTCATATTATAGCCATCTATTAACTAAAGAGGTAGATTCAACAATGACCTCCTGTGTAGAGAAAACGTTGTACTATTGAACTTTATCAAAATTTAATAAAAATCAAAGTTTTAAGAGAAAGCTCATTCTGTGGTTAAAGGCATATTAAAAAGAAGTCAAAATTGAGGACTGAAGTTATTTTAGGTGGAGTTAAGAAGTGTACTTTATATTGATAAAGTCTTTTAGTATTTATTTTCACACCCTCTTCCTCCTGCTTTATATTTTTTTCTTTAAGAGTTTCTGTGTTTTTGGTTATATTCATCCTCTATTCTGCCCAGGTCATCTTTGCCTTCCCTATCCTTTCTACATTGTAATATATATATAATTTTATATATGTACAATATATAAATATATATTGCATATAATATATAAATATGTATATAAAAGAACACCAAGTAAAAAACACAGGCACACAACCTAATGTCATGGTGCTTTTTTCATGCTACAGCAATCTATCATCCAACTTCCTTCTGCTAGTGCATCCAAATTAAAATCAAAGCCTCTGAACTCTGTTTGAAACAGATAGCCATTCCCTTCTAAGTAGCATAGCGCAGTTGTATCTCTTCCTTTAGGTACTAAGAGTACCATAAACTTATTTAATGAATAAGCTTATTTTGTAGTATTAAAGAAGAGCCATAGAACCAATCCCTCTGAATCAAATGTCGTTATAAAGCTGATTACCTCAAGACTCAGAGATCTGTGAGAAAGAGGATGCAGCAGGAATGTAAGAACCAGAGGTGGTGGATGAAGCTAAGAGAATAATGCCTTCAGGATACAACAAGACTGATAAACTGACCAATTCACAGAGACAGTGACAGAGTACACATGTGCTTATGGTTAAACCAGACTAAATCTCAACACTGAAAAGAGGGAATAGAATCAACAGTCCACCCCTAACCAAGAAAAAAAATTGCAATTGATACCTACTTGAAAGGAAAATTTAGTTTTCTTGAATAGAGTGTCACAGGGGACATAAACGCACTCCAGAGCAAGACTCATGTTCAGAGTAGCTGGCTAACATAAAATGGATGCCATGTGTGTGTGAGTGTGTGTGTGTGTATGTGTGTGTGTGTGTATGTGTGTGTGTGTGTGTGTATGTGTGTGTGTGTGTATGTGTGTGTGTGTGAGTGTGTGTGTGTGTGTTGTTGTTGTTGTTGTTGTTATTATTTGACTTATTGATTTTCATGTGTTCTTGTTTTAAAACGTGTTCATCCTTTTGTAACCGAACTTTTAAATTATTATTTAACTCTTATTTATTTATTACTAAATTCACTTATAACAAACACCAACAATTTCTTAACTATTAATCCTATAAATTCCTACAACCCCTTTAACCTATCCACTAAACCTATTGATAATCATAACAACTACTTTCATAACCTTTTAGAATGATACAGTCTCTGGGGCAGGTCCTCAGTCGTCAGGAAACCAGTCTTTGTTGTAGATTCTTTAACGCACTTAGCAGTCCTTCTTCTGGATCTCTCAGATGCAGGTTCATCAGGGTAAGTTGGTTATTGCAGTCTCGCCTTAAATAAGGCTTCATGCTTTCTTCTCTGTGGGAGACCCCAGCCGTCTGCAGGCCAACTTACTTCTTTTGAATCAGGAACTCAGCTGCTCTGCCTCAGTCCTTAAAGCCAAGCACAGTTTCCTTTAGGCCACTGATCGGACAGATCAGACCCCTCCAGGCAAAAGCTGAGCCACAGGGTCCAGTCCTTGGCCTTTTGGTGTCTTGCTCAGGCTTTCTTTGCTCACCGGCTTCTTTCTGCTTCAGGGAGAGAGCTGGCCATCAATGGCCAGCCCTTTTTTCAGCAGGACTCTTGGAGCTCTCTAGCATCAGGGGCCTCTTCTTCTTCTTGGGCTCCATGCACTGTCCTTAAATAGGAGAAACTCTGTTTCAGCTTAATTTGGGATCCGCCCACTTAGCAGCTGAAAACAATGTCAGGCCAGATACTTTATTTCTTCAAGTCTATTATGTCTTTCCTGTTTTCCTGACTTCAACCTTGTTTTTCAGTCTATTAAGTCTTTCCTGTTTTTTGCTGACTTCATGCTGATAATGCTCTTCAGGCCCCGAATTAAGAGACAGTATCAGAAACTCCTATATATTTTCTAAATCTAATTTATCTAACCCCTACATCCTTTCTTTATTTTTTAAGAAAGAGGGAGAAAAAACTTCAAGTTGAGTGGTTAGGAACGTGAGGAGAATCTGGGAGTAGGTTGGGAAGGAAAGTAATTTGATCAAAATACATTGTATGTAAGAAAAGTATTGAAAGAAAACAAGAATATTGGTGATGACTGATTCAGTAAATCCAAATTATTTTATCAGTTAGAATAAAAGATATAGAGAGAGGCAACTTCATGAAACTGAAATCAGAAATTTCATGGGTAAGGTAAGCAAAGAAGAAAATGTATTAAAAATATTAAGTGATAAGTAGTCTAGAAAACAGACTGTTCCCAAATCCTGGAGAACGTAAACTCTCTGAAGGTAGAGTTACTCTGTGTTTTGTCTTTGTACCTACAGACCTTCTGAAACGCATCCCAGGTTCTTATCATGGTTGACACATTTCCCAAATGAATGAAAGTTTTCAGAGATGCATAAAATCCTGAAGATGCATTTGTACATTCCTGTTAGATTCATTTAGAGCAGTTGAGAAGAAGGCAAAGCTCCATATGAATGCATTATCTTAAAGGGGAAAGCGTTTTGGAAAGCATGAAGCTTCTCTCTCCTTTCCCTTTTTGCTTTCTTGTCCTTCTCTCTCCTAAGGTATTTAGTCTGTAAATGGTAGAATATTACAAAAAGTGTTTTCATTTTGAGTTTGGAATTTTTTTTCAAAATCAAAGCAGCTTGAGAATAAAAATTCTGATGTTTTATTTCTCAGGACTGAGTTTGAGTTGTTTAGTAGATTCAACATGAGTTGCTTTTTAGTTGACTTCTCCCAGGCATGCTTTGAATCTTAAAAATTGTGTCAAGAATCTCCAAGATTCTAATTTAAAGCTGTTTTAAACATCATACATAAATTGAATTTAAGCACATTTTTTGACTAATAGATTTAGCATGGTGTATTTTTTTATAGCTACTTACAGAGGCTTGGGCAGGTAATCAAATTCTGGCAAGCAATTTCTGCTAAACTAAAAATAATAAAACAATTACAACACATACCACTTGCTTCCAGATTGTTCCCATTGAACAGGATGAGGTGATTTTCTTTTTGCCATCTGATGTTTAAAACATGCATGGATAATTGCTGCATAGTCTTATATTTAAATGATCTTTAGAAGATAACACTTTCTAAATCTTCTCCCTAGAATGTTATGCAAGTAGCATTTTTATATAATATTCTTAGGAATATAGAGCCTCAGTTAAAGTTGCTGGATACCAAATGTGATTTAAAATGTGTTATTAAAAATGTAAGTTCAATTTGACAAAAATATATTTCATATCTTTTCTACTGACTTAGCATGTATTTTTTTATAGTTTTATGAAGCCTATTCTCCTTAAGGCTTAGTGGAGTCCTTACTTGAGGATATAATGAAGTAACTGAAAACAGTAGACATATTTTTAGTCTCTTATAACTCTGATATTATAGAATACCAGGGAGTAGGTGTAATAATTGGACTAAAGTTTATTTTAAAATGAAAGAAAACGTAAGAGCACAGATTTCTTGACCTGCCACAAATTACTTGGCTACTACATTAACTATTATATTTATTTAATGTCACTCAACTTAAAATTAAAAATTCACACTTGTGGTGACCACAGGATTCAGGTGACTATCACAGAAATGTTGTACAAAATAAAATATGTAAATGTATGCTTCCATAAAGCATGCAAGAGTACCTTCTCCTCATCATCATTGTAGTTCCCACACAACTCCTTTCTGTTTACTTTTTAATCTAGAAGTTACCATTTTCTATTTTATTCTGAAGACATCTAGATTATTTTCTAACCATATTGTCACATTTGCTACATAGAAGGCAATAAAATAAGTTAATAAAATCATATAACTCAGGCTGGAAAGATAGCTCACTGGTTAAGCATGAATATTACTCTTACAGAGCACCCAAGATCAGTTTCAGGCACCATCTTTGGGAGGCACAAAACCATTGTAACTTTAGCCACAGGGGGTCTGATTTCATCTCTAGTCAGTGTCAATTTCAGTCAAGGGTATATGTCCCCACACATACCCACTTGCACATACATATTTTTAAGTAACAATACATCTTTACAATTAAGATTGTGCCTAATCAAGAATGATTGATCATCTAGATTTTGCTAAGAAAATATTCAGGATGTAGTGATATGATACAGAAATTGACAAAAAACTAAACCTCATGAAATATGTTTTTAGTCATTAATGACACGCCTCAACATAATATCCATTAGTTATTAGAACAATACCAAGAAAAATAAACAACACAAGGATGATGAATAATTAGTAGGACTTTACAAACATGGTATTCTAGAAAAAAATGCTTCTATTTGGAGAGTCAAAAATTTGAGTGGATCCTGAGAATAAATAGCTGGAGAGCTGAGCAGCCAGATGGAGAGGAGAAAATCTTCCATACAAAAGATAGGAAATGGAACTGAGATAGGAATACTAGTAGATATATACAAATACATATGCATACAACAATAGTTAAGGGAAAACAGGCAGAGAATTTGAAGGAGAGTGGGGAGAAGCATATGGGAGGATTTAGAGAAAGGAAAGGGAAGGGAGAAAGAAACACTGAAATTAGATTAGGATCACAAAAATAAACAACAGCAACAACAAAACCCTAGTATGCCCTTATGGGTGAGAGGCAATTAGGAGATAGGATGGGCTATGCAAAAACAATTGTTCCCTATATGGACTGTGTAATTTGTAAAGATCTCTTATTTTCATTCTTTCTAAAAACTATTTTTTACTTTTTTCACTTTACATCTTGATTTCACCTCTTCCCTCCTCTCCTTCCAGTGCTACCCTCCCACCCCATGTGCCCATACCTCCTCCTTTCTCCACTGAGAAGAGGAGGTCCCCCCATGGGTGCCAACCCATGTCCCAGAAAGTTGCAGCAGGACTAAGCTTATCCCCTCCCACTCAGGCCTGACAAGGCAGCTCAGCTAGGAGAAAGGAATCCAAGGGTAAGGCAACAAAGACAGAGACAGCCCCTGCTTCAATTGTTAGGAGCCCCACATGAAGAACAAACTGCACATCTGTTACATATGTGTATGGGGTCTTGGTCCAGCCCATGTATGCCCCCTTTTTTTTTTTTTTTTTTCGATTTAGGCTCTGTGAGCTCCCAAGGGCCCACGTTAGTTTATATCCTGTAGGTCTTCTTATGGTGTCCTTGACCCCTCTGTTGACCCCTGTGTTGACCCCTCTGGCTTCCTCAGTCCTTTAAAGACTCCTGAGCTCTGCCTATTGTTTGACTGTGAGTCTCAGCATCTGTTTCTATCAGCTAGTGGATCACTGATGAAGCCACTCAGAAGACAATTATGCTAGGCTCCTGTCTGCAAGCATAGCAGGGTATCTTTAATAATGTCAGGGGTTGGCTCTCTCTCTCATGGAGTGGGTCTCAAATTGGGAGAGTGGACAAGACAAATTTTTTGTCAAAGGTTTTGTGGATAGGTTGGTGTTCCTTTCCCTCCATTGGAAGTCTTGCCTAGCTAGAAGAGGTAGCCATTTCCAGCTCCATATTCTTACTGGTAGAAGTCTCAGTTAGGGTCACCCCTATAGACTCCTGGAAGTCTCCCCTGTCCCTGGTCTCCAGCTCATCCCAGAGATGTCCCACACCCATTTCTGCTTTCTCCCAGCCCCACCTTGACTCTCCACACCTGCCCCTCACTGAAGTTCCCTTCCTTACTCCCTCTCCCACCCAGTTCCTTCCCTCTACTCACTTCCAATGTGTAATTTATTTCCCTTTTTGAGTGACATTCAAGCAACCTCCCTTGGACAGGCCCTCCTTGGGTCTGTATATTGTACCATGATTATCCTGTACTTTATAGTTAATATCCAATTATAAGTGCATACCATGTTTGTCTTTCTCAGTCTAGGATACCTCCCTCAGGATAATTTCTACTTCCATCCATTTGCCTGAAATTTTAGTGACGCCCTTGTTTTTAATAGCTGAGTAATAGTCCATTGTATAATGTATCACATTTTCTTTATCCATTCTTTGATTGAGAGATATGTAGGATTTTCCAGTTTCTGGCTCTTATGAATAAACCTGATATTAACATAGATGAACAAGTGTCTTTGTGGTATGATGGATAACATTTTGGTTATATGCACAAGTGTTATATAACTTATTCTTAAGGTATATTCTCATGAGTAGTATAGCTGGGTCTTGAGGTAGAACTACTCTTAATTTTCTGTGAAACTGCCAGATTGATTTCCAAAATGGTTATACAAGATTATATTCCCACCAGCAATGGAGGAGTGTTATCTTTGCTCCACATATTAGTCAGCATATGCTGTCACTTGAGGTTTTGTTCTTAGCTATTCTGACAGGTCTAAATTGAAATCTCAGAGTCATTTGGCTTGCATTTCCCTGATGACTAAGGATGTTGAAGATTTCTTTAAGTGCTTCTTGGCCATTAGAGAATCTTCTGTTGAGAATTCTCTGTTTAGCTCTGTATTCCATTTTTTAATTGGCTTATTTGGTTATTTATTTATTCATTTATTTTTGGTAGTGGTAAGAATGTCAATTACCTCTTGAGCCATTTTCAATGCAAAAGAATATTATACCAACACATCAACTTAACCTTGTGGGTTTTTTTATTACACACACACACACACACACACACACACACACACACACACAATTTTTATTTCTATACACCTTCATCTGTATTTTACTAATATAAATTTTCTTCTAGCTTTTAACTACTATGTTAGAAACATAAGATATTGCCATGAAAAATGACTATTAACTTAAAATAGCATATAACAGAGTAAACCATTTAGTTGGTAGTCATTATTGAAGGGATAGTAAATTGTAAATGAAACTCTTATAGTGTTAGAAGTTGGCAATGAGGCTATGCAAGAAGTAACATGGCCAGGAATGAATGTGTTAGCCCAGAAATACTCTAGAGGTTTGCAGAGATGTTTTAAATTTGTTACTCATTTAAAACAACATTTTCATGTGGAACACATTTGGAGGATACCATCACACTCTGAATTATAGATCATTTAATCACAAGGTGATTTGTCAAAGGAGATAAGATAAAGTGTGTTTATGATATAAGTTCATCAGGAACATGAGTAAAATCTTAAGAAAATATTCTCATAAAAGCATTAGTTCAAAAAACAAACAATAAGATTTTGCTAGTTTTTTTATGGAACATTTTTAAATACTATTCCTGACGATTCCTATGCCAAAAGGTTTTCTTATAAATTCTTTAAATATTTTGCTAGCATTCTTTGTGAACTACACGGCCATTGCTATATGCAGGAAATAAAGAAACAGATAGAGTAAAAATTATAGCATTTTCTATTCTGTCAAGCAATGCATATTTCACCTATTATTAATAGATTGAAGAAACTGTTTACCTGAGTGAAGCTTATTTGCTGTTCAGACAGTTTATAGATAACATTATTTTTTAATTAGCTAATTAATTTTATAACCTGGCCAACAAGGTTTTCCCTCCCTCCTCACTTCCCAGGGCTTCCACCCACCTCCCCCGACCATCTACTCCTCCTCTGTTTCTCTTCAGAAAAGGGCAGGCCTCCCATGGATATTAACGAGCCTTGGCATATCAAGCTGCTGTAAGACTAGGTGCATCCTCTGCTATTGAGGATAGATGATGCAGCCCAGCTTGGGGAAAGGGTTCAAAAGGCATCAGAATCAGAGAGAGCCCTGCTCCCACTGTCAGGTGTCCCACATGAAGATCAGGCTAGTAACTTTACCCTATGTGCAGAGGGCATAGGTCAGTTCCATCCATTTTCCCTGGTTGGTGGTTCAGTCTTTGTGAGTCCCTGTGGACCCAGGTTAGTTGATTTGGTGGGTTTTCTGGTGGTGTCCTTGACCCCTCTGGCTCCTACAATCCTTCCTCTCCATCTTCTACAGGATTCCCGAAGCTCTGTTTAACTCTTTGAAGGCTTGAAGTTCTTGTCATACAGGACTTTCACTTGATTGGTTAGAGTTACTTCAATATATTTTATATTATTTGAGGCTATATAAAGGATTTTGTTATCCTGATTTCTTTCTCAGTCTGTTTGTTTGTATGTAGGAGGGCTACTGATTTTTATTTCAGTTCATATCACATTATTTTGAAATAAAATGGCTCCCTGTAAAATCATTTGTTGGAGGAAGATCTAATACATTGCTTCTGATAGGCTGATTTCAATGGTGAGATCTGGTTACTGCCCTTTCTGAGGCATTCTCTTGATTGGTTAATAAAAGTCACTGATGGCCAATTAGCTGGGTAGAAAGAGTATAGGAAGATGGGACTTTCTGAGATGGAAACGGGAACCCTGCGTTTACACAGAGGAATCTCTCTTTCCTCCAGGACACATGGAAGCATACAGACATGTTTGAGAACTCTGCAAGGTAAAAACAGACAATGTGGAGGTTTGGGATTAAATGGTCCAGGTCTTAGATTAGTTAGTTGAGAATCTGCTCAGCAAGGGCCTAAGCACTGAAACATTAAAAGTTCTTGGTGTTTTTAATTATTGTGGAAAGGACCGTGATAGCTTATAGGCTGTCAGTACAAAAAATCCAAGATTATTGGCCTCTCACTGAATCCCAGCAAATGTCCCTCCATGCTGCCAGCAATCCTATTGGTCTGATATAATAGTATACAGTTATTAATAAGTATCTGGCAGCTACCCGGGCAGCTTTGCCTCCAGACCGAACCTCCAGGCCAACCCTCCAGATTTACAGACTTCTAAGGCAAGTCAAGCCTGCTGATCTCCCTCCAGTCCACTGGCCTAATATAACAACTTTAGTTATTAATGAATATATTAGTTAATTAAAGTTAGGTTGCCAGTGGGGAAGGCCACCCTTGATCCAGGGCTTTTACCTCAGGACCAGTCAGGCCATCAGTTAAGGCAGGCCAGGCCTGCTAGCTTCCTGCTAGCCCCCTAACTGCTCCACTAGTCTAATCATAATTTATACTTATTAATAAATATAATTGATAATTAAATTACAGTTTAAATCATTCTATCAATAGTCAATTATTTTATTAAATTTGTGTTTTGCATTTTTTTCTGTGTTCTGTGACTATCTCTCTTGGACTTAGAAAATTGTGGAAGTGTTCATGAGAAGCAAAAATTGGATATATACTGTTTAGGCTAAAAAAATTAAAGTAGTGGGCTTATATTTGAAAATGTTTTTTTTTTTTTCAAGACAGGGTTTCTTGAAAACTTGTGTGTATGTAAGATCCAGTGAAAATCCTGGATCATCAGGTATTAGAAAAGAGATAACAGTATAAAATGTAAGAAATGATAAGATAGAAAAGCTTTTTTTAAAATAGAAGTAAGCTATTCTGAATGATAATTGGTTATTTTTTAAGAGTATGATGATTAAAATGAATCAAATATTTCTCAATTTGCAATCTCTGATAACCTTAGACTTTATTTAAGTGTTCACAGATGCCTATGACATTAAGTTGGAACAACTATGGGGTGGTAACTAGCAAACATATTAGTCAATATGTTCTAGGACTCCCTGCTTTGGTGAAATATGGTCTACTTCTATGTTCAGGTTCATGTAAATTTTAGTTAAAACAAACATCACTATTTGTTAGATATATTTAGAAAGAGATTTTTTTTTGTGGTGAAAGACACCCTTCCCCCCAAAAAAAGAACACTGAGGAGAAAACATTGTTTGTCCAGAACATGGACAAATGGCTGTGGCTGGATTATAGAGAGAATGCTTGGGAAGACAGAAAAGACAGTGAGCACAGAAATGAAGAGGAGCATTCATATGCTTTGAAAAGTAATACAAATAATTCAACATTTAAAATATCAGATACATTTCAAAGTTATGTTAATTGAATGCTATTTTATAGATTATTAATAACATAAAGTGTTTTCTAAATAATCACTGATTATTTTCAAATTTGTAAAAGTGTAAATTACAACACTATGTTTCATCTGAGTAGGACAATAATTTATTATAATCACTTAAGAAAATATTGTACAAGTTTAAAGAAAATACCATATTTTTATTCCATTATATAGAAACTTTATTCCTGATAATTCACATACATAGAAAGCAGTTATTTCTGTACTCAAACATATGCATATAATGCCCAGGGAGACGCTCATGACAGCCCCCAACTACAAACCTCCCACATATATATCAATACTAGAATATATCAGTTGTCACAGACACACCTAGTAAAATGGGGAAGTACAATGAAAATGAGTGTTAGAAACATTGTTTCCTTCTATACATTTACATGACAGGTCTAACATGCAGTAGGCAGCACACCACACAGTTTAATCTATATCAAGTTGAAAAACACTGCAAAAACAGCATATTGTATAAAAAAGTAAGTATTATAGTGTCTTTTTAAAGAAGAAATAGTTACTGGTTTTGATAAAATGCAAAGTTCTATTTCTTAATCTTGTCATTTTATATGGTTTATTTATATGCTATAGGAGTGCATTTAAGTTTTATGACAGTGCACATCTTATTTATGTATAAATACAAATTAAATAAAATGCATGTATGAATTCAGAGATTCTACCTGAATGCATATTCATATGCAAATGTAGTATATATGTGTTGTAATTATTTCATTTCTAAACTTGTGTAAAGTTCTTGAAAGTTCATGAGAAGTGTATACTTTGAGAGAAAAAAATAAGGAGAGAACCAAGGTATTAAGTAACAGAAGTATGTGCAGAACAGCGGAATTTGCATTAATTATTACAGTTATTCTCTGCCTCTATTATTTCATCCTGATCTATATTCTGCTTCTTTTCCTCCCTTGTCTCTCTTTCAGTTTTTTTCTCCACTACTTTCCACCTAATTTCTTTTTCTTTTTTTCAGGCTTTAAATAACTATGGGCTGAACATAGTTGGCAGGTATTTTTCCTATAATGTAAAGTTTAATAAATGTGTTCATATTTTATATGATTAATGAAAATGTAATTGCAATGTACTTTTGAATGGGAAAAATTTACCAGAGAAATTAGCTGAATATGAACATATATAACTGGAAATAGTGATATCAGCAGGACTGCCTCTTCATGGAAGATGAGCTCCCTTTGTTCTTCATAGCATTCATATTTATTAGGTAGTAATAATGTATATTTACCAAGTATATTATTTCAAATTTTTAAATTTTAATTTTCAACAGACTTCAGAATCAAAAGATGATGTTTTTTTTCCTGGCAAAAGAATTCTAAAACAGTCCTTCAAGAGAGAGACCATAAAAGCACCCAAACTGTATTCACAGTGGACTGATCTTTGTCAATATGCAAATTTCTCTATGCTTCAGTGTAAAATTTCTTTATAAGCATGAGTCCTGGTTATATACCCAGTTTAAAACAAAGACTTTTTCAAATAAGAGAAAATGGGAACTGTCCAGGCAGCCACTGGTATGTCATTTTTTAGTTTTGGAAGCTGCAGGCCCTGCACTTCCTATATAATCAGATATATTTATCCCTCTCAGGTCTCTGAGGTGGTTGAAGAATAGATAGCTAGAGTCTCATAGTTAAATTTTGAGTTGTTTAGGAATCAAGAGGGTGTTCTGGATCTAAGAAGATATTTTTAAAATTATGAGGCAAGTTAGTATGAAAGCTGAGTTAGATATAGAACTTTAAACTCATGGAGATGGTTAGATAGTAGAAGGTTAAAGTCAGGTGCCAAATACATATGGACTGGACATTGGGAATGTATGCTAAGCCATATAACTCTTATAATCGTGGCCTATTTATTTCTGTTGTTTTGTATTGTATTTATAGTTATAAGAAAAAGAACCATTATTTGGACTGAAAGGGAGAGCTGTTCGGGGGAAAAAGAAATACCATAAACTAAAAAAAAAAAAAAAAAAAGAAGAAGAAGGGAAGAGGATGGTGGGGCTGAGGGGGAGGAGGGTGGAAGGGTGGGACTGGAGGGGGAGTAGGGAGGGGATTGTGATTGAGATGTTACTTGAAGAAATAAAAAATAAATTATTAAAAAAAAGAAAAAACCACATATACAGATACTTATAAAGATATACAGACAAAGAGGAAGAATTTTCTCAAGCAAAGAAAAGAATGCCTGAAAATTCAGGACTAGTAAAATTTCATAATGAAAAGATAAAGTAGGGGAAGTTGCATCCTTCATGACTCTGAATTTTCTGATGGCAGTGATAGTGTAACCAGGTGCCTCCTGTTCCCTCTGTTATGCTTTCTCCAACAAAATGGTCTATATATCTTCAAAATGTGAGGCAAAATAAATATGTCCTTCTTTAAAAAATATCTAAGAACTTCTTTAACATGAAAAATAATTCAACATCTCTTTGTTGCTCTGGATTTTTTCTCAGAACTTCATCTTTGTCTTTCTTTTTGTGTGCTAGCTTAAATGATAGCCTGTAACCAAGTCAGATCACTTCCTCTCTAGCCTCTGTCAGGAAGTATCAGTTCACTCTTCATGAGTGAACTTGTGAGCTACATTGATTACACAGTTACTTCCATGCTTAAAATTTATACACTGAGTTTTGAGTTTTGCTTTAGATTAAAATAATGATGTCTAATTATTTTCATGTTTCATGTATGTGTGCACACATTTGACTGTGTGTGTGTGTGTTTGTGCATGTGTACCACATGTGTGTGGTTGCCCACAGAGAACAGAAGAGTGCATCTGTTTTTGGTATAATAGTTAGTTAGTAGCAGTAGTTTTTATACTGCATCTCTTTACAGAGTAAAGGTGTAGGTTCTCTTCTAGGTACCTGTGACCTGGGCTACTAATGCATCACCCCACAAGTCTTCTCAGTCTAGTCATTACCAAAGCTTTCAGAGTTCACAGCTAAGTTTGGTAATATTTTTATTCTATAATTTTTACAATAGAAACAAATATTTTTGCTTTGAAATAAGACTCATATCCTTTATAGTTCTTGTATTGTTGATTTTATAATTTAGTTTATGAGTCTATGTTGGGGTAGTGTTAAGCATTCTAAATGTTAATTAATTGGTCCTGCTTGCTGTCTGTTACTTACATTGACTCTGATTGGTTAAATAAAATGGGCAAAGACAGAAAAGGTGGGACTTCCTGAGATTAGAACAGGAAACCTGTGCTTTAGACATAGGATTAAAGAATTCCAGCTAGCAGCAGGAAGAAGAAAGCACTCCAGCAAGGAGCAGCAGGAAGGAAGCACACACCATGGATTAGAAAAAGGAACCTCATTCCACATGGCCAGGAACATTAGCATATCGTGGAGAATGGCAGTCCAAGGGGACGTATGTATATATGGGGTCATATTTGGGTAATAGAATTAAGAGCTAGCTTAGATGGGCCAATATTGCACAATTCAGGCCAAGGCTTGTTAAAATCTACGTGGTGTCTGTGTGTGGTCATTTATAATGGCTACTTAAAGATTAATGGTTCCAAATAAATTAACAATAATTTAAATAGTTGTTATATAGTTTAATTAGCCATTTTTTTTTACATATGGCGTCCAACTAGGGCAATTAGAACCCATGCTTATAGCGTGAAAAGTCCCAGATGAAAGCGGGTTTCCTAGCCAAAGAACGGGGAACCAAACTCAAATGCATTTCAAAGGTGCAGCTAACTTAACAAAAGCTGTTACCTTTCAGCAAAGGCAGAGAGCTAAAGCTTAGCTCTCCTTACATACTAAAAAAACCCAGCAGCCTTCTAAACAGAGCTTGAGAGCAAAATTAATAGCCTAGATTAAAAATTGAGGAATTCATAATGCCTCAATACTTTTGGATTCCAATTGAGTTTGTTCCTCTTAGCATGCAAATGATTTTTACCCTGACAGTTGTGGCTCTATGTATCTTTTTTGAGAAAGTTCAGACTAGTCTAGCCTTAAAGGGAAGAATTTACAGATGGAATGCTAAATTGTCAACAATGATAATGATGGAAAGAGGGAGGCCTTTCCTGACAAATAAGGCAACATTGATTGAAGCTGGAGCTAAGAGCTCCCTGGGTACTAGGCGCTTGTCAGGAGTTTCTGGTATTGGCCTGCCAGTGAAATGCAGCCAAAGCTAGATTCTAAGGAATAATGAACAAAGCTTTAATTGCAGCATGGGATGGCATGGTTAGACATGCCAAGGAGGCCGGGCGGTGGTGGCGCACGCCTTTAATCCCAGCACTTGGGAGGCAGAGGCAGGCAGATCTTTGCGAGTTCGAGGCCAGCCTGGTCTACAAAGTGAGTCCAGGACAGCCAGAGCTGTTAAACAGAGAAACCCTGTCTCGAAAAACCAAAAAAAAAAAAAAAAAAAAAAAAAAAGACATGCCAAGGCTTTTGGAATGTTGTTTCTTTGCTTGAGTTTTGTTTAGATGTCTTTGATTTTCCTATATCAGGAAGTAGAAAGGATATTTTTCTGGTTTGGCATTGCTAAAACATAAGAGATTTTTGAAGATTTTGTCAGATTTCAAATTGTCACTACAGTTCAAAGTTGCTCTCTGGGTTACAGAGTTACTAAAATCTAGGATTTAAGTGAAATATTTGGGCAGGGTGGTACTGACACACATCTTTAATCCCTTAATCCCATCACACTAGAGGAAGAAACAGGCAGATCTCTGGATTCTAGAGCAGCCTGGTTTAAATAGTGAAGGCAAGGCAGAACCCAGCTGAGAGGATAAAGTTGCTTACTAAAACAGTCTAGAATTTAAAAATGATGCATTTTCCTTGATATTAAGTTTAATAATGTCCTTTAATACACATAGTCTTAAATGTACATAAGGAGAAAAGGGTCATAAGCCAGTCTCCTTAGGTGTGGGGCTCCCAATGGAGAACTGGTTTCAAGAGGCATTTTTGCCCCTAAAAGACATATGTTAATTGCTGGGTGTGGTGGTGCACACTTTTAATCCCAGAACTTTGGAAGCAGAAGCAGGCTAATCTCTGTGAGTCCAAGGCTAGCCTGGTGTACAAAGTGAGTCCAGGACAAGGCTACACTGAGAAATCCTATCTCAGAAAAAAAATAGGAGAGAGAGAGAGAAAGAGATATATTCTGTTAGCAAATGTAAGGACCCAGATTTAGGCTAGGGAAGAATATGCAAACAGCATGCCTCCCACAGCCAACAGTTAAGAAAAGCTAACATAAGTTAGCATATCATGCTATTCTATACCAATCTCCTTAAGAATAGAGTTTCCATGGGAGAATTGGAACTCAAACTAATAAAAAATGGTTTAATTAATGTTATTGTTTAATAAGGGTTTAATAATTATTTAAGTTCATACCTTGATGTCAAAACTTGGGAGGCAAGGAAAAAACAGGTTCCTTGTGTGTTCGAGGCCAACCTAACCTACAGAGCTCTACAGAGCAAATCAAGACAGCCCAAGCTATAAAGAGAAACCCTGTCTCAATAAGGATAGATATATCCACATAGAAATTAATTCTCCAAAGAAAGGAGAAAAGGAAAGAAAAATATATAAATGCATACCTTTGTTCCCAAAACATGGTAGACAAAGACAGAGACAGATTGGTTCCTTTGAGTTTGAGGCCAACCTAATCTACATAAAGCCAGAACAACATAGAAAAAAACCTGTTTTAATCAATTAATAAATTTATGACAACTGTAGAGGAGAATACTTAAACTCCATACAGTCTTACGCTGTATTTTAAATTTAAAATAGATGATATATAGCTTATATATGCAATACTATTACACGCCATCCTTTTATATAACATGAATGGAGACTTGCAAATGTCTTTCTACTGTTCAAACACAGAACAGAAAATATTCCTTAATTGATTTGTGCATCCTGCACATCCAAGGCATTTTGGTAACTGCAGAACTATATGTTACTTGTGAGAAATTATATATTTTCAGAACAATGGGACCTGAGTCCAAAGAAGACAAGACAAGACAAGTAACCAAATTTTCTACACGCCTATTTGTCCCCTTCTTGCAAAGGTTCTAGATGTGACTCACTGAACTTCTTTGGCTGAGGCTCTTTTCACAGAGGCTTAGTATCTACTTTTATATGGCTTAAACATACAGTTATCATTGAATAAATTTCCAGTGCATGAAGATTTATATCCTGACAGAGAAATAGTATTTAAGATGAAAACTAGCATTTCAGGATTTTATATTTATTAGTTTTTTATAACACCCTATAATTTTTATGCTGCTGTCAGTAAAAAGATGTCTTTAAAGAGGGTTACTAGGTTGTAAGCTTAGATAACTGTTAATCTCTCAGTAAAGCCACTAGAACACCTAGTTTACCTTGGAGAAGTGACTCCAGGCACCTAGAAAATAGATGTTTGTGGTGGTGAAGAATATAAGAACTCCAAGATGGAACATCTATCTGGCCCAGCACAGACACACATCCTCACTGCTGTGCTGCTGTTCAGGGAACAGAAGTGAAAATCGATGGCTGATGAAGTGCCATATGCAAATGCCCACAGAAGGCAAACCATTTAAATACACAAGGTGGCAGCTGCGCAGTGGCAGACTCACGAAGGACACCCCTCGCTCTCATTTGAAGTCCAGCACTGGACAAAGCCCTTGACTTAAGAAGGAAAAATCACATTTGGATTTCTAATGCATACTGAAATTCAAATCAGGAAGGAATTTTAAATGGAATATTATATGGTCAGTTCATACCCCTTACTAGAGATTGAGTCACATATACTTTTATTCATATTTGAAGCTATTATTTCTTACTGTATTCTGTAGAAAAAAGTAAATATCATTTAATATTTAAATTATAAGACATCTGTGGGCTAACAAAACATTATAAAAAGAAAAAACAAATATTATTCTTACATTTATATTATCTATTATGCTATTCTAATGAATTAATTTGTGCCATACAGCACACATTTCATCTGTTCTGTTACTACAACAGCTTTTTTTAATTTAAAATATTGCAGTTGAGGGTGGTTGCACACCCCTCAATGGCATTTGGGTGTGGATGCACAAGGAATTTAAGGTTAATCTTGAATATATAGCACATTCTAATCTTGTTTGGCTACTGGGATTCAAACTATTAAAAAGGAATTATAAATTCTGTTGGATATTAAATGTATTAACTAGTATGACCTTAAATGATCTTTGCTTTTATTGCACTCAGCAATATAGTAGAAGAATTATCTCTATCTATCTATCTATCTATCTATCTATCTATCTATCTCTTTTTCATCTTTCTCTCTTTTCTCTCTCACACATTTACCAATAAATTTAAATGTTGTAAGTTAAATAGAAAGGGAGATACATCAGGATGATGTGTGCTGAAAATGATATATGTACATTGTGTGTATGTATAGAATTGTCTTAATGAGACCTTTTATTGCGTAAAGTTAATATACATTAATTAGCTATACAAATACAGCAATATAATTGTGCAATGTGTATCACTAGGTAGAAAATTTCTACTAATTCTAGGACTGATAAATAGTTATCTGTCACCATCCCCTTCCTTTTATAGAGGGTGAGTATGCTATATGATCACTTTTTTTTCTGAGAGAATCCTACAACACTGTTCCAATTTTGTCAATATTTGTCTATTTTACTTTTGTTATGCCATATAACAGTAATAGCTTGTGTTTTAGCTGCAGGAGTTGAATTTTGTGTTTGGATAAACACTTATTTTAGGTTTCCTTAAATACTTCAGTGCATGACACATATACAGGTGATATTAACCAGAAATGAAAGCAACCTATATTTGTTATTCTATACACACAATTTTGGTGGTCATTAGTCCCTTTGCAGTGAACTTTCGGGAATATATTATGCCTGGGCTAGGAAATGAGGATTCATATAGAGGCTTGAGGCTCACACTACTTAAACAACTTTTTGCGTTAGGCTTGAGTGTAGACATTTTTGTAAGCTTTAGTTTACACATATGTGACATAAGAGGGTTATTTTAAATATGCTACCATATGCATGAAGTAATTGCATCCCTAATTATTTAGATAAAATATATGGATTACATTTTATTATATTTTAGTTATTAATCTTGAAAGCATGAAGTTTTTGAATTATTATTTTTATACATGACAATATACATGTACACTGTACACTGTTGTTAGTGTGGTTTCCTTCTGGCCAAAAAAAAAAATTCCTTACCAAGACATGATCTGATTCCCATATGCTGTGTGATAGCAACATGAAGAATGGAGTTTGAAAACTAAGAAACTAGGCTGAGGGTTTACCTAAAAGCTACTTTGGAAGGGAAACCTCACATGTAAGGAAAAATGATGAAGGGTGTTCCTCTTACTCCATATCCTCACCAGTATAAGCTGTCATTTGGATTATTGATCCTATCCTTCTTTTTAAATTAATTCATTTTACAATCCAAATGTGGTCCCCTCCCTCCTCTCCTCCTAATCCTATTCTCTTATCCTCTTCTCCAGTTCCCCTCCCCTTTTCTGAAGAAAAGGGGAGCCACCCCTACACGTACCAACCCATACTGGCTCATCAAGTCAGAACAGGCCTAAGTGTAACTCTGTCTTTGAAGCCAGACATTATAATTTTACTAGAGGAAAGTGATCCACAAACTGGCAACAGGGTCTATGTCAAAAGGCAGTACCCTCTCCACTTGTTAGGATAGTCACGTGAAAACAGAGCTGCCAATCATTTGCATATGTGTGAGGGGTCTAGATCCAGTCTGTCTTATGTTTTATGTGAGTCTCTACATGCTGGGTGGAGCCTCTCATAGGACCATTATGCTAGGTTCCTGTCTGCAAGCATAGCAGAGTAGCATTAAAAGTGCCAAGGGTTGGCTCTCTCCCATGGGGTGGTTCTCAAGCTGGTCCAGTCATTGATTGGATTTTCCCTCTGTCACTCTTCCATCTTTATCCCTGTTCATCACAGTAGGCTGGGTAAACTGCAGGTAGAAGAATTTGTGGGTATGCTGGTGTCCACCTCCCTCCACTGGCAGTCGTGTCAGTCTTTGAAGAGACTAACTCCAACTCCCTGTCCCTTACTGTTAGGAGTTTTATCTAGAGACACCTTCTTATCCTCCCAGGAGCAGACCCTGATGGAGGTCTGTAGGGGTTAGATAAATTAGATTTAGAAAATATATAGGAGTTTCTGATACTGTCTCTTAATTCGGGGCATGCAGAGCATTATCAGCATGAAGTCAGGAAAAACAGGAAAGACAATAGACTGAAAAACAAGGTTGAAGTCAGGAAAAACAGGAAAGACTCAATAGACTTGAAGAAACAAAGTATCTGGCCTGACATTGTTTTCAGCAGCTAAGTGGGCGGAGCCCAAATTAAGCTGAAACAGAGTTCCTCCCATTTTAAGGACAGTGCATGGAGCCCAGAAGAAGAAGAGGCCCCTGATGCTAGAGAGCTCCAAGAGTCCTGCTGAAAAAAGGGCTGGCCATTGATGGCCAGTTCTCTCCCTGAAGCAGAAAGAAGCCTGTGAGCAAAGAAAGCCTGAGCAAGACACCAAAAGGCCAAGGACTAAACCCTGTGGCTCAGCTTTTGCCTAGAGGGGTTTGATCTGTGCGAACAGTGGCCTAAAGGAAACTGTGCCTGGCTTTAAGGACTGAGGCAGAGCAGCTGAGTTCCTGATTCAAAAGAAGTAAGTTGGCCTGCAGATGGCTGGGGTCTCCCACAGAGAAGAAAGCATGAAGCCTTATTTAAGGTGAGACTGCAATAACCAACTTACCCTGACGAACCTGCATCTGAGAGATCCAGAAAAAGGACTGCTAAGTGCGTTAAAGAATCTACAACAAAGACTGTGTTCCTGACAACTGAGGACCTGCTCCAGAGACTGTATCATTCTAAAAGGTTATGAAAGTAGTTGTTATAATTATCAATAGGTTTAGTGGATAGGTTAAAGGGGTTGTAGGACTTTATAGGATTAATAGTTAAGAAATTGTTGGTGTTTGTTATAAGTGAATTTAGTAATAAATAAATAAGTGATAAATAATAATTTAAAAGTTCGGGTACAGAGGTCTGTTGGTACGCCATCAGTTTCCCTTCCCTCTCTCAGCCCTTTCACCTCTCACTCCCTCTCTTTTCACCCCTGATCCCCTCCCTCTTTCCCCTTCACACACTCTCTCCACTCAGTTCCCTCTCTTCATCCACTTGCAGTGTCTATTCTATTTCCCTGCTGAGAGAAATTAAAGCAACCTCCCTTAGACACATGTTGTTACTTAGCTTTATTGGGTCTGTGAGTTGCAGTATGACTGTCTTGTACTATATGGCTAATATCGACTTATAAGTGAGTACACACCATGTGTGTCTTTCTGTGTCAAGGTTAGCTCACTCACAATGATCTTTTCTAGCTCTGTCCATTTCCCTACAACTTGCGTGATTTCCTTGTTTTTAATTCCATTGTGTAAATATGCCACGGTTTCTTTATCCATTCTTCAGTTGAGGGACACCTGTTTTGTCTCCAGTTTCTGGCTACTGTGAATAATGCTGACAGGAGCATACTAGAGCAAGTAGTCTTGTGGTATAATTGAGCATCATTTGGGTAGAAGCCCAGGAGTAGTACAGCTGGATCTTGTTGTAGAATTGTTCCCAATTTTCTGAAGAACCACCAGATTGATTTCCAGAGTTGTTGTAACAATTGGGAACTCCCGTATGTTTAATCATCCCTTCATTCCTGGGAAGAAGCCTACTTGATAATGGTGTATGATACTTTTGATGTGTTTTTGAATTCGGTTTGCTAGTATTTTATTAAGTATTTTTGCATCTAAGGGTCTGTCCATTTTGTTGATTTTCTCGAAGAACCAAAGTCTACCAACGTAATTCGCCATAACGAAGATGAAAGAAAAAAAAAAACACATGATAATCTCGCTAGATGCAGAAAAAGCATCTGACAAAATCCAACACCCCTTCATGCTAAAAGTTCTGGAGAGAATGGGCATACAAGGACCGTACCTAGAAATAATAAAGGTAATATACAGCAAGCCAGTGGCCAACATCAAATTAAATGGAGAGAAACTTGAAGTATTTCCTCTAAACTCAGGACAAGACAAGGATGCCCACTTTCACCATATCTCTTCAATATAGTACTTGAAGTTCTTGCTAGAGCAATAAGACAACTAAAAGTGATCAAGGGGATACAAATTGGAAATGAAGAAATCAAATTATCCCTATTTGCAAATGATATGATAGTATACATAAGCGACCCCAAAAATTCCACCAGAGAACTCTTACAGCTGATAAACACCTTCAGCAAGGTGGCTGGATACAAAATTAATTCAAAAAAATCAGAAGCCCTTTTCTATATAGCAAACAAATGGGCTGAGAAAGAAATAAGGGAAACAACTCCTTTCACAATAGCCACAAACAATATAAAATACCTGGAGGTAACTCTAACCAAGCAAATAAAGGACCTGTACAACAAGAACTTCAAGCCCCTGAAGAAAGAAATGGAAGAGGCCTTTAGAAGATGGAAAGATCTCCCATGCTCATGGATAAGTAGGATCAACATAATAAAAATGGCCATCCTACCAAAAGCAACATACAGATTCAATGCAATTCCTATCAAAATACCAACACAATTTTTTTATAGACCTTCAAGGAGCTATTCTCAATTTCATATGGAACAAAAAAAAAAAAACCAAGAATAGCTAAATCAATCCTGCACAATAAAAACACATCTGGAGGTATCACCATCCCAGATTTCAAGATGTACTACAGAGCAATAGTAGTAAATACAACATGGTATTGGTATAGAAACAGACCAGTAGATCAATGGAATCAATTGAAGACCGAGAAATGGACCCACACACCTATGGCCACCTAATTTTTGACAAAGAATCCAAAACTGCACAATGGAAAAAGGACAGCATCTTCAACAAATGGTGCTGGTCCAACTGGAAGTCCACTTGTAAAAGAATGAAATTAGACCCATAATTATCACCTCGTACAAAACTTAAGTCCCATTGGATCAAAGACCTTAACATAAGGCCAGTCACACTAAATCTACTAGAAGAAAAACTGGGAAAAACCCTCGAACTTATTGGCACAGGTGACAACTTCCTGAACAGAACACCAACCGCTCAGGAGCTGAGATCAACAATCAATAAATGGGACCTCATGAAACTAAAAAGCTTCTGTAAGGCAAAAGACACTGTCATTCGAGCAAAACGGCAGGCTACAGATGGGGAGAAAATCTTCACTAACCTCACATCTGACAGAGGGCTAATATCCAAAATCTACAAAGAACTCAAGAAATTAAATACCAAGAAACCAAATAATCCAATCAAAAAATGGGGGACGGAGCTAAATAGAGAATTCACAAAGGAGGCATCCCTAATGGCTGAGAGACACTTGAAGAAATGCTCAACATCCTTAATCATCAGAGAAATGCAACTCAAGACGACTCTGAGATTCCATCTCACACCTGTTAGAATGGCTGAGATCAAAAGCTCAAATGACAGCACATGCTGGCCAGGGTGTGGAGAAAGGGGTACCCTACTCCATTGCTGGTGGGAGTGCAGGCTTTTGCAACCACTATGGAGGTCAGTATGGCGATACCTTAGAAAACTTGGAATAGCTTTGCCTCAGGACCCAGCCATACCACTTCTGGGTATACATCCATATGACTCCTCATGGAATCATAAAGAAGTTTCCCCAACTATGTTCATAGCAGCCTTATTTCCAATAGCTAGAAACTGGAAACAACCCAGATGTCCCTCAACCGAAGAATGGATTAAAAACTGTGGCACAACTACACAATGGAATATTACTCAGCTATCAGAAACAATGAAATTATGCAATTTGCAGCCAAATGGGTGGAACTAGAGAAGCTTATCCTGAGTGAGCTAACCCAAACTCAGAAGAATGCACATGGCATCTATTCACTTATAGTAGGATTTTGGCTATATAGTACAGGATATCTATACTACAACAAACACACCAAAGGGAAGATGGACATAGACTTTTTATTTTTTTTTTATATTTGTTTGTTTGTTTGTTGGTTTGTTTTTTAGTTTTCCCTCCCTGGCAATGAGACACTTTTTCACTGGTGGTACTGCCTTGTGGGCCCCCAGTGAATGAGGAGGCTCTTGGTCCTCATATGCCTTCTGAACTGGGGTGAGGGACTGTTATATAGGGACACTCTAGTCCAGAGGAGCAGGATGGAAGGGTTTGGGGGTAGAGGATGGTAGGGCATGGCTGGGAAGGGGGGAAATAGGAAATTGGATGGAGATGTAACCTGAAGCAACAAATAAATAAATTTAAAAATAAAAAAAAAACAATTTTGAACTCCCACCAGCAGTGTAAGAGCTTGTAAGATGAAATCTAAAAGTAGTTTTGATTTCCACTTCTCTGATGGCAAAAGATGGTGAAAATGTATTTAGGAGTTCCTCCGCCATTTGTGTTTTCACTTATGTGAATTCTCCATACTTCACATCATTTTAAAAATTGTTTTCTAAGTATCTAGTTTTTGAGTTTTTCATGCATTTAAAATTTTAGCCCTCTATAGGATTGTGTTTGGCAAAAATCTTTTCCTATTCTGTAGACTGTCCCTTTGTACAAATGACGGTGTCCTTTGCTATTTAGTTTTTCAGTTTCATTTAGTTTCACTTATTAATTTTTAATCTTAGTGCCTGTGCAATCAGTATTGTGTTCAGGAAGTCTTTTCCTGTGCCAATGAGTTCCAGGCTATTCTCCACTTACTCTTCTATAAAGTTCAGTGTATGTGGTTTCCTCCATTTTGACTTGAAATTTGTACATGGTAGTAAGTATGAATCTCTTTGGATTCTTCTACATGCAGCCATACCGTTAGACCAACACCAATTGTTTAATATGCTTAAAAGTGGGTATTTCTGGCTTCTTAACCAAAAATCAAATGTCCATATGCATGTGTTTTCATGACTGGATCTTCAATTTTATTCCATGTATTAATATGTCTGTTTTATGCCAAATACCAATGCTGTTTTTATTTCTTTTACTCCGCAGTACCATTTGAGGTTAAGGATAATGATATTTCTAATATTTCTTTTATTATACAAGGTTGTTTCAGCTATTCTGAGTTCTTTTATATTTTCATATGAAGTTGAAAATTGTGAATTGTGTTAGAATTTTTATGCAAATTGTATTGAATATGTAGATTGTTTCTGGTAGTATGGCCATTTTTACTCTGTTAATCTTAATGATTAATGAGCATGAGAGATCTTTCCATTTTCTGATATCATCTTCATTTTCTTTCTTCAATATCTTAACATTTTTATCAGGCTAGTCTTTCACTTGCTTGGTTAGAGTTATCCCAGATTTTTACCAGATTACCAATTGCAGCAGAAATGAGACAAGAGAATGTGACAAATGAAGAGAGAGAGAGGTGGAAAGAGGGAGAGACACATGAGTGCATAAGACATATATCATTGTATGTTTTGAAATATTTATCTGCATAAAACATGTCAAAAGCGTCCTTCTGAGACTGGGTTAGCTCAATCAGGATGAGCTCTTCTAGTTCCATCTATTTGGCTGCAAATTGCATAATTTCATTGTTCCTGATAGCTTAATAATATTCCATTGTGTAGATGTACCACAGTTTTTTAACCCATTCTTCAGTTGAGGGACATCTGGGTTGTTTCCAGTGTCTAGCTATTATAAATAAGGCTGCTATAAAGATAGATGATGAAAATTCCTTATGATTCGTGAAGAGGCATTTGGGTGTATACCCAGAAGTGGTATGGCTGGGTCCTGAAGCAAAGCTATTCCAAGTTTTCTAAGATATCACCATACTGACCTCTATAGTGGTTGCACAAGCCTGCACTCAGAAGGACGCATATGGCATCTATTCACTTATAGTAGGATTTTAGCTATATAGTAGAAGGTATCGACACTACAACTAACACACCAAAGGGAACTTGGACATAGACTTTTTATTTTATTTTTTATTTTTTTTTATATTTTTTTCTATTTTTTAGTCTTTTTTATCTATTTGTCTGCTTATTGGTTTGTTTGTTTTTTAGTTCTCTCTCCCGGGCAATGAAACACTTTTCACTGATGGTACTGCTTCGTAGACCCCCAATGAATGAGGAGGCTCTTGGCCCTCCCTCATACCACCTCTGAACTGAGATGAGGGACTATTATATAAGGACACCTCACCCCAGAGAAATGGGATGGAAGTGTTAGGAAGTAAAGAAAAAAAAATGAAATGTGATGTTTCGGCCTTATACTACTAATTGTCATAAACTGTTTAGGGTAATTAAGAAATGCAAACTAATGGTTATGCAAGCCAGTCATTCTGTTAGGTACTATGACAGCCTATTATAGTTATTTTCTAAGCTAATCACAAATAAAGCTGCTAAGAGACAAGCAACATCTGCTTACCCTAATATAAGAGATAGATAGGGCCTCTTCAAAAACCTCAAGAGATCTGCAGAATATGGCATTCAAAGATGTTTTCGTAACTTTAGAATTTTTTATATCAAGACATATCAACTCCTGACAGCATCCCCTATTCTACCCTAAGTAGACGATGAGCATCGAAGAATCTCCAGTGGGAGATGATTGAATTAGTCGCAAGCCTATCTCCTGGTAAGAAAAGCCCCTTGCTCCAACTGTAGACAGAATGCTGTCCAAAAAGGACAAAACCTGGAAGCAGGTAAGTCGACAGCCTAGCTCTGCCAAGACAGGGTAGGTAAGTCCTTCATAACCCCTGCTCTACAATCAATGTCTGTTAGAGAAACGGTGCCAAATGACTGAAGATCGATGCTGTAATGTATGGAGAGAAAATGGGAACTGTCCAGGCAGCCACTGGTATGTCATTTCTTAATTTTGTAAGCTGCAGGCCCTGTACTTCCTATAAAATCAGATATATTTATCCCTCTCAGGTCTCTGAGGTGGTTGAAGAACAAATAACTAGAGTCTCATAATTAAATTTTGAGTTGCTTAGGAGTCAAGAGAGTGTTATAGATCTAAGAAGATACTTTTAAAATTGTGTTGCAAGTTAGTATGAATGTTGAGTTAGATATAGAACTTTAAACTCATTGAGATGGTTAGATAGTAGAATGTTAAAGTCAGGTATCAAATACATATGGACTGGACATTGAGAATGTATGCTAAGCCATATAACCCTCATAACTGTGGCCTAATTATCTCTGTTGTTTTGTATTGTATTTATTATTATAAGAGAAAGAGCCATTTGTTGGACTGAAAAGGGAAACTGTAGGGGGAAATAAGATATACCTTAAACTTAAAAGAAAAAAAAAAAGAGAAGAGGATTGGGGGTTGAGGGTGGGAGAGTGGTACTGGAGGGGGTATAGGGAGGGGACTGCAATTGAGATGTAACTTGAAGAAATAAAAAATAAAGAAAAAAAAAGAATCAGAAAAAAATTAAATTAAATTAAATTTTAACAATGTCAATAATCTTTTAAGGAAAAAAATTACCTCAAAAATGGTAGAAAGTGGAAACATGAAGTAAAGGGCACTCATAACTAGAAAGTCTTTAATTTCTGTCTTGACCCATTCTTATTCAATAATGAGTTTTTCAGTTTCTGTGGTTTTGTAAACTCTCTGCTGATATCAAGTTTTAATTTGTGGTGGTCAGATAATATGTAGGGTGTTATTTTTATTTCCTGTATCTTTTGAGACTTGATTTGTTTCTGAGTATGTGATTAATTTTGGAAAAATGTCCATGATGTGCTGGGAAGAGAGTACATTCTTTTGAGTTTGGATGAAATACTATGCAAATACCTGTGTTTTCTTCTTTCTTTGTTTTTGAGTTTGTTGTTGTTGTTGTTGTGGTGGTGGTGGTTATTGTTGTAGTTCCTGTTGTTGTTTGAGACTGTGTTTCTCTGGTGTTTCTCTGTGTAACAGTCCTGGCTATCCTGGTATATGCTGGACTCAAACTCACAGAGATCTGTCTGCCTTTGCCTGGCAGATCCATCTTGTTTTATAAATTTAGTTAACTCCAGTATTTTTATGTTAATTTTTATCTGGGTGACCTGTCTATTTGTGAGAGTAGGATACTGAGGTCTTCCATTATCAGTGAGTGCGGGTCAATATATGATGTAAGCTGTAGTGGTATTTCTTTTATAAATTTGGGTGCCCTTATCTTTAATGCATAGATGCTTTGAATTTAAATGTCCTCTTGGTGTATTTTCCTTTGATGTCTATGTAATGTGCTTCCCTGTCTCTTTTGATTAGTTTTGGTTTGCAGCCTATTTTGTCAGATCTCAAAATGGCCACACCAGTTTGCTTCTTTGGTTCATTTTCTTGGAATCTTTTTGCATTCTTTTACCCTGAAGTGATTCTATCCTTGATTCTAAGATGTGTTTCTTGGATGCAGCAGAAAGATGAATGATGTTTTCATAACCATTCCGTAAATCAGTGTCTTTTTATTTGGAAATTGGGAACTAACCTGCCCCTACAGGTATTGCAGATATTACTGCTATGAAACATGTGCAGGTGTAGGTGACAGAGAGGAGAGAGGCTATATCTACATTCAGTGTTCTGACCTATGAACATCTGAATGAATAGTAGCCTAACATTCCTGGGAAAAAAGCAAGTTGAATAGCAACACCACTTTGGCAACACGGGGTAGCCTGTGATGACTACCAGACCAGTACCAGGCAAGCACCAGATGGGATCCCAGGACAGGAGACAAATCAGAAAGTAGAAGAACTCTGCCTGGCCCTGAATATAGGGAATGAGGTTGAGTCACCCTGCCTTCTGTCTGCTATGTGGTAGTGTTGGCTAGAGAGAGATACCCTCCACTCCCTTTTGCTCTCACCACCATTGGCCAACAGGAGATCTGATGCAGAAGAGGTCACAAGAGCAGGAGAGTTGTCCCTGCCCCTCACATGCTGCAACACTTGGGAGAGAAGGTCATGCACCTTTCCATAGTAGAACTGGCCATGTAAGTTGGGGTTGCAGGTGCAGAATCCAGGGCTTTGAGTTGGCCCACCCTAACATCTACTTCATGGATGAACTGCTAGAGTGCAAAAGAGGTCAGCTCCACAACCCAGGACTGCAGGATCTCTATGACACAGGACAGTTACAACATATCTGAGAGGAGTTCCAATTAGGCTCCAGTACTGATAGAGTACTGGAAACCAGGGGCCTTGTCCCAAACCAAAGAGTCATTATAATGAATATTTGCAAGCAGAATGTGTGGACAAAGGGGAATATTGTGGAACATAGTGAGATACACTGCAGCTTCCACAATGAGCTGCTCTTTTTTTCTTTAGGGACAGATTGCAAGGGTGTGGGTCTGGGGGTAGGTGGGAGATGGGAGGGAACAAGGTGCATGTTGTGAAAATCACAAAATTAAAGTTTTTCAATTAAAAACACTGATGTTGAGATATATCAATGAATAGTGTTTGTTGAATCCTGTTATTTTGTGGTATGCATGTGTGTGTGTTTGCTCTATGAATTTTCAGGATTTGGATTATTTATCCCAATAATAAGACCCAATGTGGTGCTCTTTTGTGGGGTGGATTGTTTAACTTCTTTAGTTTTGAGTTGTCCTTCTAATGTCATTTGTTAGGGTGGATTTGTAAATAGAATTGTTTAAATTTGATTTTATCATGGAATGTCTTAAGTCTTCATCTATTGTGATTGATAATTTTGCTGCATAGAGTATTCTGTTCTTACATCTAGGTTTTATCAGAGTCCATCAAATATTTTTCCAGGCCTTTCTGGCTTTTATAGTCCCATTAAAAATTCAGGTGTTATTCAAAAGGGTTTGTCCTTATATGTAGCTTGTTTTGTTTGTTTGTTTGTTTTTGTTTCTGTTGTTTGTTTTTATTTTTACCTTTCAAGCTTTAATGTTCTTCCTTCCCTCTTTGTATCCACTGTTTTGATCATCATGTGCCATATCGTATTTTTTTTCTATTACGGTCTCTTTTGTGTTCTGTATGCTTTATTTACCTTAATATGCACCTTCCTCTTTAGGTTTGGGAAAGTTTCTTTTATGATTTTTTTCAATAGTTTCTGTTCGTTTGACCTAGGATTCATCTCTTTCGCTACTCCTGACAGTCTTAAATTTAGTCATTTCACAGTGCCTCAGATTTCTTGTATATTTTGTGCAACAAGTATTTCGGTTTAACATTTTCTTTGACAAAAGTATCTATTTCTTGTACTGTGTGCTCAGTCCTTATGATTCTTCCATCTCTTGTTCTGTGAGTGATGATGGCCTCAGAGTTTCCTGTTTGAATTCCTAAATCTTTCATTTCCAGATTTCCTTCAGGATTTGGCTTTCTTTATTGATTCTATTTTCACTTTAAGGTCTTCTACTATTTTATTCATTTCCTAATATTTTCTGTGTTTTCATAGGTTTCCTCTTTTTTTTACTTTCTCACAACTTTCAAAATGTGTATATTTCTGTGATATGCAATTGATCATTCTCAGTTGATCACTAACATTTTATAATCATGTGTAACTTCTGGTTCACTGCTGCTCTGCAAGTGCTAAAAAAATGATTTCATGTTTACCTCACCAACAGGTGATTTCAATGCATGTAGCCACAGACCAATAATACTATATGAAGCACTTTGTTTTATGTAATGTAACTAAGCCATTCTTTCCTCTTCAATCAGTTCAGTGAATAACCAGTGATTAATCTATAGTAGCAAAAATTAGGAGTATTTATTTTAAAGAGTCAAAAATTTACCTCTATTCATCAGAAAAGAGGTTTGTGCTCAGATTGTAGACATTTATGAAAACATTGAATTATAAATTAAAAGAAAGCAGTACTAAAAATTATATAAAAAGTATAGGTACTATAGAGAATTATGCAAGCTTGTCATTACAAAGGAAATTTAATTCACTTCTATGTAGGTTACAAAGCATACACATATACACAGTGCATATTACACATGCATACAAGCACTATGCACTCATATGTGCCTGTACTACCCAGTTCACTGTCTGTTTTTCACACACATATACTCTCTCCTTCTCTCTCTCTCTCTCTCTCTCTCTCTCTCTCTCTCTCACACACACACACACACACACACAATTTAATCTGTACAGAAGACACAGTAAAGAGAACACATCAAATTATCCTCATGGAAGCTTCCTAACACATGGGGTCACATATATAAGCTACAGAGTGCCTTAAAGACTAAAGAAACACAATCACAACTGTTTGGTGAAAGAAATTAATATAAGATAACTCAGTACCATTTAAATAAATGCCAACTGGATGATGATATAATTTCTTACAAAATTCTTTAACCATAAACAGATGAAGTTTCATTTACACATATTGAAGTTTAACGTGTGTGTTAGTACATATATTAAGAGTTCTTTTAAATTTAGAAAAGAACTCATGGGCATCACACAGATTTGTAATTGAAACATCTAAAAACTAGCCTTTGATTTAGACCTATCCACAAATATTCCATCCTTCAGTCCTAAGGTATTAAAAACTGTATCCCAACTTATTCTTGTGGAAGATACTACATTTCCTGGATGGTTTTCTTCTCACAGCACCATTGTATCACCAACATAAATTCCAGTTGATTTCTCTCCCCTTCATACTTATGGTTTCCTATGCTCAGTCACTGCTGACCCAAGTTCATTTCACCTATCAAAGTACCTGCCTTCTCCAAGGAGTATGTTCTAAGGACAGAACCATAACATCATTTGTAGTTTCTCACACCATTGTGTTATTTTACTTTTAGAAAAATACAAAGTGCTTTATCCTCTTAGTCTAACCTACTTTCTAAATTCATCCCAAACACATCATTCATCGAAGACATCTCAGAAAATGTGCCTTCTTCATGGCTTTTCTTTTTGAGTCTCACAAATATAGTTTCCACTATGTAAATGCTCTTCACTTTGCATTTCCACTTTCTGCCTTTCTTGTGGCATTTTTTCCTTAAAATTCTATGGAAATTTTATATACAGATAAATATTTTCAAAACATACTGTGATACATGTCATAAGAACTCATGTGTTTCTTCCTCTTTCTATATATCTCATTTGCCACATTCCCTTGTCTCATTTCTGCTGTAATTGGTAATCTGGTAATATCTGTTTTATATATTTGGTAGTCAATCAGTAAATATTTGTGAATTAAAAGATATGCATTTGCAGGAACACTAGGATGAGAAAAGAAAATTCTATAAAATAAACAAATAGTTGAACAGTCAAATAGAAAAATATATATGATGGATTTTCAATGAAGAGACAATAAATATGAAATGTTCTAGATAAATTAAATTGGGACATAGCTATTTTGCTGATAGTGGGAAGGCATCACTTAAAAGGATGCAGTATGAAAATAAATAATGCCAACCTGGATATTTTGCTTGAAAAGACTAAAGGGTCTGAGCACATTCATTAAGAGATGATCATATTTTGCAAATTATTAATTTAATGATAGTCATTTCCCAATAAGTAAAAAAGTGAATTGATCACCAGATATCATTCTAGTTGAAAAATGTGTCATTCTTCAGTTCATACATGTACAATGAAGACAACATCTAAGGCATTTTTCATATTTAGAATTGTGACAGACATCAGATCAAGATTTGGAAGATTTCCACTCAAATGTCTCTCAACATTTTAAAAGATTTATACTTATTAAGCTTCTGTTTCTGAGATCTGCTATCAACTGTTATAATTATAACCTATAGGATTTTATCACGCTAACATGATCTAACACTGACATCAGATACTCTGAATTCCCCAAAATTGCTTAAAAATACAATTATTCTTCCTGAATTTGGGGATCCCCCTTTTGATTCATCCTTCCATTTTGTAACAGTTAAACACTTATTTTCTAGCTCTATTATGGGAGATACTTAACCTGTCAGGGGAAGGTCAGTATCAGTGGTCAATACAGACATAGCAAACTTCTTCTCTTCTTTTTCTCCTTCTTCTTCATTCTCTTCTTTTCTTCTTATCCAAAATAGTTTACTTATGATTGTGGTTAATGGCTTAAATTTGATTAGTCAAGACCTAAATGTTTCTTTCCCTGAGAAGGGCCAAAGATGTTTACACAACTGTGTGAGAGCTCTTGCTATACTAAATTGTGTTCCTTGCTTTTTAAATAAGAAGTAATGAATACAAAGAAGACACACCCAAGTGTGAAGGAAAGTCTGAAAAAAATGTGACAGATGATCACTCAGAGCCCCTTACTGTTTTCAGCAAACCCAAAATGTACATGGATCCAACATGTTCCTAGATCCAGATCCAGTAATGTGCACAAAGGTACCTAAAAGGTTCTTTGAAAGGCCTGTCTTTAGTTGAATCACCAAGGTTTTGATAATGTTCAAAAACTAGGAAAATTTATCTTTACAAAGAGTGCTGGGAACAATTGCCTCCAAGACTCTTATTTGTTCAGTGAATGCACTTGATTTGAGCTAAGGAAATATCAAGACATCTAAGTGACATGCCACCCATTACCTGGCTGCTCCTTTTCCATTGATTTTCATTGATAGCAAGGCTATCAAATGGTAATTATAATAGTTACTCATATGTGAACTTGAGCTCATGGGCTAAGAAAGGAGAATCAAGTCTTCCAGGAGAGCCTGAGCTATATACTGAGATCTCTCAAAGAAATTGTGTGTGTGTGTGTGTGTGTGTGAATGTATGTGTGTGTGTCCTAAAATAAACTAAGACTTTAAAAATAAGTTTCATATAAGTCTTTATCAACACAAAAGTTCAAAGTTTGAGAATAAAGTTATGCTGTGCTATATTTATATTCATTATAAAAATTCTGACTACTCTTTTACAGATATGCCCCCTGCTCTTCATAGTACACAGAATGTCCTTCTTATAGTGTGCTCATTAATGTGTGCTTTTCCAAAGATGACCAAACATCATCACTCAACCAGGCAACTATAAATTTATCCCCACTTTACTTAATAGGGCTCATTAAACTGTTCAGAAATATAAGACTTCTCTCTGTTGATTCACTCTGTTTCCTTGTAGCATTAAAAAAATTAATTGGTTTAAAATATCTGACAAAACAATTTGCATTTATTATTTACATTTTTTAATTAGATGGTCCACTGAAAGTCCTTATTTCCTCCACATCATGCATACATATATACATATATATATATAAGTATAATACACTTAAAAAATTTGAACAAAATGTCTCTTTCTCTCATTTTTAAAGAGAAATGTCTCAGCATTCTGTTTTGTAATATTCAACATCAGAACTTGGAATTATAGAGATAGAAACCAAGATCAATATTGGTCTCTTTTTGTTGATTAAGCTAGAAAAATTCACAGAGGCATATGCAATTCTCATAACAGGATGTTTTGTTCATGAGTTGAGGAGATTCGATATGTAATGTTCACATGCCACTTTCTAGTATATTTGTGTGATGTGTAATAGGTTGCAAGGCTATCATAAGTTCTTATTTTCTAAAATGGGGACTATAGTTACTTTAACATTTGTGATGACAAACTTAATTGATGTAGAATTTTATTAATTTGTCACTGTGCCTTTCTAGCTCAGTAGGCAACACACTGGATTCATGTTTGAAAGTCTTCGCACATAGAAAGAAGATAGAAAGAAGCAAATGTTATTATGATAGTATCCTTACAAAAGGGCTGGGTGTTATGAGAGGGAAAAGGACAGATCAGGGAAATAAAGCTGGTAGAGTAATGCAAGCACCAAGAAAAGAGAATAATTAATCTGTAAGATTGAGTCAATGAGTGAAACTGTCAAACTGCCACAGAGCAGTTAAGAGAACTTGTTGAAAATAAGCATTTCTATATGAAAATGAGTGATACCCCAGCTAGAGCAGTAAGAGAGGCTGGATTTATCCTCATGAAGACTTCACATGGTAACAATGCATAGGATTCTCCTCAGGCAACACTAGCCCATCATTCCAATGACTTGTTTATTATCAATTGATATCAACCAAGTAGCCCTCATTTTAATTTGTTGCTACCCCATTTTAATACAATGTATGAATATATTCAATTCCATTTTTGAAACTAAGATTTTAATAATAAAGTATCCTATAAGCCTTTATCAACACAAATGTTCAGATTTCATAAATCCTTCTTTGGAATATATTTTTAAACTTATTTTATTTTATTCTTCATTTTACATCCAAATTGTAGCCCCCTCCTTATCCTCCTCTAGGTCCCATCTTCCTGCTCACTTCTCCCATCCTCTCTCCCCTTTTGCAGAGAAAAAGAAACCCCCCCTTCACTCTTCCCAATACCATCCCACCACAGCATACCCAGTCACAACAGGTCTGGGCACTTTCTCTTCCAATAAAGCCAAGCACCCCAGCCTTGTTGAGGGGAAGTGATTAAAAAGCAGGTCTCTTATACTTTTGGTTGTGAACCTAGCCTTTAACAGCTGAGCTGGGAGAGGGTGGGAGGGTGGGACCAGGAGGAGTGGAAAGATGGCACTGTGATGGAGATGTAACTTGAAGTAATAAATAAACCTTAAAAAAAAAAGCAGGTCTCATAGTCCTTGTCAGAGACAGACCCTGCCCCACTTTCTAGGGGTCCACATGATGACCAACCTTCCCACCAGTTACATATGTGTAGTGGGCTTATGTACAGTTCATACATGCCCTTTGAATGCTGGTTCAGACTCTGTTAGCCCCATGGATTTAGGTTAGTTGACTCTGTTGGTCTTCTTGTGGAATTCTTGTCTCCTCCTGGTCTCTCTATCCTTCCCTCCATCCTTCTACAAGATCCACAATGTTCCATGTAATGTTTGGGGTGAGTCTCAACTTCTGCTTGGATCCTCTGCTGCATGGAGGTTCTCAGAGGATAGTTATGCTATGCTCCTGTCTGTAATCATAGCAGAGTATCATTAAAGTGATAGGGTGGGTCTAAGGTTGTGCCCGTCATTGGTTAGTCTTTCCCTCAATGTCTACTATATCTTGTTCCCTGGACATCTTGTATAAAGGTTGAAGGTTTTATGGATGGGTTGGTTATCCCTCCCTCCCCTAGAAGTCCTACCTAGCTAGTGGGAAGCCTCTTCATTCTCCATATCTCCCTCTGGTAGAAGTCTCAGCTATAGTTATCCCCATCTCCTCCCAGGGGCCTACATCATGGTCAGTTTCCAGCTTGTCTCAGAAAGGACAAAATGGCAACCTACAATTTTTTAAAAAATGTTTTAGAACTAATTTATTTTTAGTGTTTTATCCATCTCTCCCAGTCCCTTAAGTCTGACTGGAAGCTGTGACAATATCTACTATGGATTACCAATATTCATTTGATACAGATATCATCTGTTTCAAATTATGTATATTCTTTGGGTATATGTAAACTATTTCATAAAGAAAAATTCCTTTATTCTTGAGTGTTGTACTTCATTTTTCAATAATTGGATAAGTAGAGAATAAGTGCTTTAAATTAATCATTATAACCACAATTATTTTTAGCTATATACTTCAGAATTATCATTAAATAATGTTTATAAGGTCATCATTTAAGCAAAAGATTGTCAGATCATTTTTTACTTCATATTTATGCAACTAAGGAAACTTCCTCAGAAACCATTGTTTACTCATTTTTCCTCCTTCTTTTTTATAGTATTTTCCTTTGATACCTCAGTGGATAAGGATTTCATGTTTATGCCATAAATAAAACAACTAAGACTAGATATTAAGTATTTTAAAATCAGGATAAAATGCCCCTTAAAGAACATTAAGTATCTTTGGATTAAGAGTTGAAAGTTTGGCATGTATAAAATTATTCTTTGTGACCCACTAAGCAGTTAGTACTGGCAAATGTTTGCATTATTGTTGGTGTATGCTTTAAATCAAGTAGTATTTTTTTTTCAGTTTCATTTTTTAAAATTTATTTTTATTTCTTCAAGTTACATCTCAATCACAATACCATTCCTACTCCTCCTTCCAGTCCCACCCTCCCACCCTCTTCCCCCTCAACCTCCCATCCTCTTCCCTTTTTTTTAAAGTTTAAGGTATATCATTTTCCTCCCTACAGCTCCCCCTTTCAGTCCAACAAATGGTTCTTTCTCTTATAACAATAAATACAATACAAAACAACAGAAATAAATAGGCCACAGTTATGAGAGTTATATGGCTTAGCATACATTCCCAATGTCCAGTCCATATGTATTTGGCACCTGACATTAACATTCTACTATCTAACCAGCTCCATGAGATTAAAGTTCTATATCTAACTCAGCATTCATACTAATTTGCATCACAATTTTAAAAACATCTTCTTAGTTCCAGAACACCCTCTTGATTCCTAAACAACTCAAAATTTAACTATGAGACTCTAGCTGTCTATTCTTCAACCACCTCAGAGACCTGAGAGGGATAAATATATCTGATTATATAGGAAGTGCAGGGCCTGCAGCTTCCAATACTAAGAAATGACATACCAGTGGCTGCCTGGACAGTTCCATTTTCTCTCCATATGAATTTATATTCATTTCTACTTAATATTGTACTTACCTTGTCCATTGCCCACAGCATAAGGTGTCTTTGCTTCTGACTTTTACTACACTGTCTTAGAAAATTAAAGAGAAACTACAGCTTCTTTTTTATGTTTTTTTTTTAGACAGGGTTTCTCTGTATAATAGCTCCTGGCTGTCCTGGAACTCACTATGCCCTTGAACTCACACAGAGATCCACTTGCCTCTGCCTCCCCAGTGCTGAGATTAAAGGCATGTGCCACCACACCCGGCCTGAAATGACAGTTCTTGAGTAGTCTTGATTCAAGAAAGAGTTATTAAAAGTTACCATTTCCTCCCTCAGTTCTTGTTTTTTTTTTCTTTTTTTTTATTTCTTCAAGTTACATCTCTATGGCAATACCCTCCCTACTCCCCCCTCCAGTCCCACCCTCCCACCCTCAGCCCCCCATCCTTTTCCCTTTTTTTTAAGTTTAAGGTATATCTTATTTTCCCCAACAGCTCCCCCTTTCAGTCCAAAAAATGGCTCTTTCTCTTATAATAATAGCTACAATACAAAACAACAGAGGTAATTAGGCCACGGTTATGAGGGTTATATGGCTTAGCATACATTCCCAATGTCCAGACCATAGGTATTTGGTACCTGACTTTAACTTTCTACTATCTAACCATTTCCATGAGTTTAAAGTTCTATATCTAACTCAACTTTCATACTAACTTGCAACACAATTTTAAAAACATCTTCTTAGATCCATAACACTCTCTTGATTCCTAAACAACTCAAAATTTAATTATGAGACTCTAAATATCTATTCTTCAACCACCTAAGAGACCTGAGAGGGATAAATATATCTGATTTTATAAGAAGTACAGGGCCTGCAGCTTCCAAAACTAAGAAGTGACATACCAGTGGCTGCCTGGACAGTTCCCATTTTCTCTCCATACATTTCAGCATCGATCTTCAGTCATTTGGCCTTGTTTCTCTGACAGAAATTGATTATAGAGCAGGGGTTATGAAGGACTTGCCTACCCTGTCTTGGCAGAGCCAGGCTGTCGACTTACCTGCTTCCAGGTTTTGTCCTTTTTGGACAGCATTCTGTCTACAGTTGGAGCAAGGGGCTTTTCCTACCAAGAGATAGGCTTGCAACTAACTCAATCATCTCCCACTGGAGAGTCTTTGATGCTCATCTTCTACTTGGAGTAGAATGGGGGGTGCTGTCAGGAGTTGATATATCTCGATATAAAAAAAAATCTAAAGTTACGAAAACATCTTTGAATGCCATATTCTGCAGATCTCTTGAGATTTTTGAAGAGGCCCTATCTATCCCTTATATTAGGATAAGCAGATGTTGCTTGTTTCTTAGCAGCTTTATTTCTGATTAGCTTAGAAAATAACTATAATAGACTGTCATAGTACCTAACAGAATGGCCAGCTTGCATGACTATTAGTTTGCGTTTCTTAATTATCCTAAACAGTTTATGACAATTAGTAGCAAAAGGCCAAAAGTTCACATTTCATTATTTTCTTTACCCCCTGACCCTTCCATCCCATTTCTCTGGGGTAGGGTGTCCCTATCTAACAATCCCTCATCTCAGTTCAGAGGTTGTATGAGGGCCAAGAGCCTCCTCATTCATTGGGGGTCTACGAGGAAGTACCACCAGTGAAAAGTGTCTCATTGCCTGGGAGAGAGAACTAAAAAACAAACAAACAAATAAGCAGACAAACAGATAAAAAAGAATAAAAAATAGAAAAAAAAATAAAAGTCTATGTCCATGTTCCCTTTGGTGTGTTAGTTCTTGTAATCTAAATTTTATCTCCTCAAACAAGCTCATCTATGAAAATTTCAACTTGATTTCTTTTGTAATTCTACCCTCTAGGAATGAGATGCCCATTTATTTCTTAATCTGTCAACACAAGTGATTACCCACAGGAAACTTGAATGTTTGACCTATTCACCTCTAAGATGGAGTCAGAGAAAGGCTTAGGAGGCTCAGTCATTCCTAAGAGTTTATTCACATGCAGGTTTTCCAGGAGAGCGATATTTTTCTTCAATGGTGAAGATATCCAAGAGTTGTTCATACTTCTATAAATGACATCAAAAAATATCTCATTGGTTCATGGAGCTGAACTTGGGACAAATTTTCTGTGTCTATCCTGAGGTAAGTAGATGTTTGATAACATCTCTCCAGAAAAAAGCCCTCACAGAACTTCTTAACATTTCTTACAAAGCCTTTCCATCTTTTTAGAAACAGAAATGCCTATGGATAAGAACTGCGTCCAGGCTTTGATTTCATCTCCCTGGAAAACATTTCCTTTATGGTGGATGTTTGGTTTCACAATTCATCACAATTTTTCTCTATAGTCTACTGCTTCAAGAACTTATTTGGAAATATTTTTTTACCTCTTCCAGCTATCCAGAAAGAAATTGGTTTGTCCTATCTATTGCATCAGTGACAAAATCAGAGAACAGAAAGATAATTTAAAATATGAATGAGTAACATTATGCCGGTGACTAGTCCTCATACTCTCAAATAACACTAATACTTAACAATATTTTAAAGTTTATATTTTTCTCTACCTCTCCCTCTCTGTTTGTGTGTGTTGTGTGTGTTTGTGTGTGTGTTTGTGTGTGTGTGTGTGTGTTTGTGTGTGTGTGTGTGTGTGTGTGTGTGTGTGTGTGTGTGTGTGCCTGTGCAGACCAATAGAAAGCATCAGATTCTTTATTCCTACAGTTACTGGAGATAGTGAATTGTTCAACATGGATGCTGGGAACTGAACTTGGGTCCTCTGCAATATCAGTACACACAATCCTTCTGCTTCTACCCCTTCAACATATCCTCCTGGTTAAACAGCCAAGACCAGCTGAATATCATTATTTAAAGAATGAACTAGAATTTACCCTGAATTTATTCCCATTTAGGGTTCTTATTGATAAAAGTTTTCAGAACTCTCTTTGAAATGTAAGTTAGGAAGTACTGGCCAGAATCCTATTACAGTAATGCTGCTAAATTATTCTCATAATAGAGTTTTGTAATCAAAAGAGCATAATAAAATGTCATAAAAGTAGACTTCATGATCTACCATCTGTCAACTTCATTAAGTTTTAATCAATTTGGTTAAAATGTAAAAATTTGAACCCACTTGAATTATAATGATGTTTGGTACACTGCCTTTTACTTTCACAGGACACATCAATGTTTTCTAATTGCCGTTGTGTTTGTTGTCTCAAAATATTTTGCAAACTAGCTCAGTGATCCCTATCTACAATTGCAGATGAATATGGGGCTGGTCTTTCTTTTCTAACACAGAGAAAGGAGTTAGACTAGGACAGATGGGACAGTACAAATACCACTGCAAAATGTTAACCATGTTCATTTTAGAGAGCAAATATGATAATGGACTTTCTGCAGCAGAACACCTGACAATGTTTCTCAAGAGAACACAGCAAGCACTCTGTTCAGGGGTGACTTGGATTTGATGAAATCTGACACATCCCAAAACCTGCCTCGCCTCCAGCTCAGAACCATCGCTTTTTGCCTCAAAGTATGAAAACTAGTGCTGACTTGTCCAAATAGATTTTGAAGCAGGATGGTTATTCTAGGAATGTTCTTCTCTGTATATTTCTTATCGCAAGTCAGACACAGTATTGTTGTTCAAATATTGTACTGGATAGACAATTAGCTACATGGTCTTCTTTGACACATTTGCATGACTTAAATGTTTGGCTTTTTACTTCTAATGTGTAGCATTGCTCTGTGAGTGATGATGTTCAATAGCTTACAGTTTGTTTTTAAAAGTTAGATTTTTTTTACTTCTTTGATTCCCGTTTCCTTAATTCATATATTTCCCTTTCATCATTATGTGCTAATTGTTTACTAGTTAGGCTTATTTATGTTTTGAACCCTCATTAACATTTTGCTCCTACCAACCTCAAAAGATACAAGAGAAATAATTTGAACATTTCTACTTATCACTGGTGTGTATCTCTGTGTGTTATGCAATAAGGATTTTTATTTCTGCTTCTTGGTACTCTTAAAAGATATGTGAGCTAATTACACTTTTTACCCTCACACCCCAACACATCTTAATTTTTCTATCATTTTTCATGATTTATCTTGGAATGCTTATTTTTACACCTATCATATGGATTTGTGTGAGACTTTGTCATTTTTTGATATGTTGACCTAGTTACTTTAGTATACAGAAGTCCTGGTATATTTTGAATGATTTCATTGGTCATTTTTCCTCTCTTTTTGTAGGTGTTTTGTACTATTAATAGTAAAGAAAGATGGAAATTATTTTCCTGATGTTTAGAAATTGTTATTTTCCCATCTTTCATGTTTTTCCTCTGTTTTCTTAATATTTGTCTGACAAAGAGAGGATATATTCAGTCATTATGAATATACATACACATATGTATATATTATGATTACTGCTTTAATTTATAATTCCACAATTGTATTCATTTCATTGTATTTATATTTTACTTCTTGCTTTTATGATTAATTATATACTCAAGTTTCTTGTGGATTATTCAATTAAAATTTGAGTTTGTATGCATTATTAAGTATAAATGATAAGGAGAGCTTAACTGTAGGTAATTTTGTGGGAATTTTATGATTTGGGGATAAATCACAGATGTTATTCTCTCAAATTGATGGCATCTAATCGTCTAGATGGTCAGAGATTGCATATATTGGCTCTAAATAAATTATCCTGTTTTTCTACCTGCCATTTTTCTGTTAATTGTATGTACTTTAACTAATTATCTTGTTTTGGTTTGTTTTTTTCTGACTGCTACTTATCTATCCCATATTTATTCGCTCCAGTAGGTGAAGCTTCTGGAAACTTACAAGATAGTTGTGTTTGAACCTTCATGGGTGTGGCTTTTTCTATAGTCCAGACATGTCAGTAGACCTAGTCCTGTTCATTGAATGTCATTCTTGTGTGTGTGTGTGTGTGTGTGTGTGTGTGTGTGTGTGTGTGTGTGCGTGTGCATGTGAGTGTGTGTGTGCGTGTGTAGGTGCTCACACAGGTCAGGGGCAGCAGATCTCCTTGGAGATGGAGTTGCAGGCAGTTATGAACTGATGTGGGTACTGGGAGCTGAATTTTGGTACTTCTGGAGAGTAGTACTTGCTCTGAACAGCTGAACCATCTCCCTAGCTCCTGTTTTATGCCTTTATTTATTTGTGTGTGTGTGTGTGTGTGTGTGTGTGTGTGTGTGTGTGTGCGTGCACACGTGTGCGTGCACATAGGTACATAAAGACAACCTGCTTTGTGTGCTTACTAATTCTTGTAGGTAAATGACTTTAGGACTCACCACTTGCTGTTGCATAAACAACTAGGTGCCTGTAGTTGTCTGTAGCTCGTTGTATAAGAGTTGGGCCTGGTGAGATTTCCCCTTCCATGTGTCTTTGCTGTTGTCATTGTTCAGCATTTATTTATTAAGTCACATTTTTGAAATATCATGGTTGTAGCTTCTCTACCCCTTCTAGGAGAAATAACCTCACACGAGACATCCTGATCTTCTGCCTCATAAAGTTGTTTTATTTCCTCTTCCATGATGTTTCTTGACCTTCTCTATGGAACTTTTATGTAGATGAATGATTGGGGCTGGGTCACTCATGGTTACATTTTAACCAGCTGTGGATATCTGTAATAGTCCATGTCATCAGCATTCTTCAAAGACTTTGATAATCCATAATCTCAACTCCATTTCCTGACTATCATAACCCATACTTGTTGTTGTTGGTGGTGCTGGTATTTCATTTGGCTTATAAAATTATATGTCTTATCTGTCCATAAACTTTTTGTGGTTTTAATTTTCTTTAATAACTACAAGTGTGAGTAAATGGATAGCAGTTATTCTCCAGTATGACTGAGTGAAAGAAAAAATATTTATGCCTTTGATTTTCTTTATCTGGACATTTTAATTTGGTTTCAACTAAGAGACTTTATCAGCCATTGATGTGTGAAGTAAACATTTTATTCTTTTAAAAACAATAGAAAATAATTAAGTTTAAATGAATAAACCTGTCTTGCCATCACACTGTAAATATTACAAACCAATACTTCATAAATAACATACCATAACATACAAACATAAATGGATAGTCTTTGTACTTATTCGCCTGATCTTGCAATTATGCAGCAGAAAGGGTGTGTGTGTGTGTGTGTGTGTGTGTATGCATATATGTGCTTGTTTCTCTCTATGTGTATATATTTGTGCATGTAAACAATGATTGTTTTAGTCTAGAATATCTTTAAAACTCAAAAGTTTTAGAGTAACAAGCAATATCCCGGAAACAATCATCTTAGTTATCATTACAGCTGCTTATCAATTTTTCTTTGAGATGAACAAAGCAAAAGTATGGAATTATTATTTTTTGTGTAGATTTTGTAAAAATAGTGAATTTTGCTCATTTCATTTTCTTTAATCATTTTACTAGAGTCTGTGTTCAAAATAATAATGCATCTTCTTTCTTCCCTTTGTTTTTGAAAACATTTTCTAATATTCTTGATCATGTCCTGATTGAGTACTTACAAATATGTATGTAGCCTTCAGGCTATTATAACCTGTCACTGTTATATCATCTGAGAAATGTGCATCCACTTCTTGATGATACTTGGATTTTAGTACTGTCCACTCTTTGACATTAGAAAATGTTGTCATCTTACAAGGTGAGTGTGAGAAATGGTGACTAGAGGGTTGTTCTACCTAGCAATAAAAAGTAACATCCAATATTGTTGTTCTGAAACTTGTCAGGGTGTTGTTTGTGTCAATGTTAATATTCCAGTTGTAATGTTTTCTGTGTATTCATAATGTTTGAGGATATTGGATATAAGGTTTAAGCAAACTATTATTTTTTTAAAATTTCAAAGGAATCAACTATTATCTAAAATAAATATTTAATAAAAGAAAAAATTATAGTCAAAACTACACATATCTATTTATATAATATAAAGAATATATGCAGATTATGTATATGTATACACACACACTCATATATATATATGAACATGTGTGACATACATGTATTGCGTAATATTTTATGAAAGGTCAAATACACTTATTAACTTATTAATTTATTTGAAATAATAGTAACATGAACTTCATGGCAACCAACTTAAATTTGCTAATTTTGTTGTGTGGATATTATGAGAAGGAGGTCTCTTTGCCTGGTCATGATCCATCTTATTTCCAAGAGTAGCTGCCGAGGTAATATTCTGCTTGCCTGCACAAAGAGCATTAGGATTGTAGGCACAAGGCCAGGACCAGGTCTAGCTTCTTATGGTGATGAGAATTCACATTCAGGGTCCTCATGCTTGTGTAACAAGAGCTGTTACCCTGTGAGCCATTTATGTTTCCCCACATTTTTTTCATGTATATGAGAACAATGTCTTTCTCATACTAAAAATTATTTTTTGCTTTAAGGAAGCTCAAATTGACCTGCCCTCATTCTTTGTCCTTGTAGAGTCCTGTCTATGACCATAAGAAAAAAATATCTTTTAGTTGTTGTTATTGTTGTTGCTGTTGTTCTATCCCAAATAATTCCTTTGTCTTCTTTCACTATTGAAATAATATATTTGTGTATCTTTGTCTAACTGTAATTTTATTAATTATGAAATTTTACATGTATAGACAGAAACTCCCAAGAATCTATAAGTGTGACCCTAGTTTAGACTCCTAGGGGATATGGAACCTGAATCAGTCACCTCCTATAACCAGGCAAGACTTGCTACAGACACCAATCCAGCTACAAAACCTTCAACCCACAATTTTTCCTGCCTCTAAGATGTACAGGAATAAAGAGGGAGCAGAAAGTTAGGGAATGCCAACCAAAAAATGACTGGTCCAACTTGAGACCAGCCTCATATGAGAGAGCCCACCCCTGACACTATTAATGATACTCTGCTATACCTGGAGATATGACTAGCATAACTGTCACCTGAGAGGCTTCACCCAGCAGCTGATGGAAACAGATGCAGAGAGCCACAACCAAACATTAGACAGAGCTAGGGAATCTGTGGAAGAAGGAGAGGAAGGATTGAAGGAGTCAAAGAGGTCAAGAACACCACAAGAATACCTACAGAATCAACTAACGTGGGCACATGGGGTCTCATAGACACTGACCCACCAATCAGAGATCATGCATGGTATGAACCTAGACCCCTTACCCTTACATAATAGATGTGCACCTTGTTTTCATATGCAAACCCTAACAGCAGCAGGGCCAATTTCTGACTCTGTTGCCTGACTTCGAATCCCTTTCTCCTAAGCGAGTGACCTTGTCTACCCTCAATAGAAGATTCACGTAGTCCTACTGCAACTTTATATGCCAAGGTGGGTTAATAACTATGGGAGGTCTCTCTTCTCTGAGGAGAAAATTAACAGTGATCAAGAGAGAGGGAGGTGATTAGGGGAGGAGAGGGAAAGGGGAGGAACTAGTAGGAGATAGAGAGGGACTCTCCAATCCAATCATTATGCAAAGAAAATGAATAAAGTAATTAATAAAAAATAAAATACTCCTGTGTTTAGGGAAAAATTTGATAGACTCTGAAAAAGATGGATTTAATTACATTTGGGACAAATTTTGAAAATGTTTCTTTTTTCCATCTCAAGTTTTCTACCAATATTTTACACATTAAACAGAATTGTCAGGGAAATTAAATTTGTTCTCTCCAGGATACTTAGAATGTATCTTACTTTCTTAAAGATCTTCCTTATCAGTGACATTGCACTCATGGAATGGTTCATAGCCCACAGGCAGTAGAGCCCACAGATAGGACATAGGCTGATACCAGTTGACAGTGTACCCATCTACATGGAGCATGCCCAGGTAACTGGAGCAATTCCAGCCATGGCTTGTAGTTCTACAGGTAAAATCAAAGTACATTATTTTATTCTGAAAGCAATTAAAGGTCAATGCTGATTAAATTGTATTGTTTCACAGGGGCTCCAAAAAATAGAGATGTGTTGAAACTGAACTAAAAGAAAATTCCATTGTTCTTATCTAGTGTGGTCAAGCTCTGATTTGCAACTAGGATGCCATGGAAACCAAGCACTAATTTATAGGTCCATAATGCATGAGACTTAGCTGCCCCAAACTATGACTGAAAATAGTTTATACAACAGATTTTTCAAGAGAAGTACGTGACCATAGGCATTCTTTCCACCAAAAGAAAGGTTTTCAAAATGTCTAATTGTATATATTTGCTTAGTTTTTATCCTAGAATATAAAATAAATTACCTATAAGAAAATATAAACATCAAAATTAAATATATCAGCATGTAGGTATATACTTTTGTCTTTTTCTTTCTGAAGCTCTAGGTATTCTTATATAAGAAATATACATTGCAAATGTCATTAAATTTATTTTTGTGATGGCTTCATTTTTCTCTTTTTATGCAGCCATATTAAATGTATATTTTCTTTGTCATTTTCCCTCAAATTTAGATATGGCATTATGTGGTTATTTACTCTATCAGGTATTTACTCTATCTTATTTACTCTATCGGGTGTCTATTCATCGATCTGCTTTTTTCTTTGTGTGTGTGTGTGTGTGTGTATGTATGTCTGTGTGTGTGTGTGTGTGTGTGTGTGTGTGTGTGTGTGTGTGTGTGT
>CAJQZJ010004856.1:10904590-10917548 GCA_907164525.1 Lophiomys imhausi | reverse complement strand
GTGTGTGTGTGTGTGTGTGTGTGTGTGTGTGTGTGTGTGTGTGTGTGAAAGACTGAACACAGGGCCTCAGCATATGCAGGATTAACACTCAGCCACTGAACTGAATGGCTATCCATGGACTTTTGCCCTATACCTTATTTCTTCTAGAATCAGTAGACTTCAGTAGTCATTTCACTCCACATTTGCCTGCTCTCTGTCTTACTCGCCAGCTAACAAAACATTTCCTTCACTAAAATCTCTGAAACAAATCATGGCACACATTAACAATCTCCCCTTTTGGATGATAGCCCACTATTTTGGCATAGAAAAGTTAGTCTACATTTTGACTTATTCAGAAATTGGTAATACACTGTGAAAGCAATATGCCTACAACATCTGTCACCCGTTGATCACTGGGTTTACTTCATCTCATCCAGCTGACATGGTGGGTTGGCACTTCTTTATGTCCATGTATCTTCTTTCTGAAGCTGAGTGCTTGGGGGAAGTTGAAGACCTTCCCAAAAACTTTTCCAAAAGTGACCACTTCTCAGTCAAAGCAATATGAGCAGCTACAGTCTCTGCTAAAACTTCCCAATACATCAAATATTGCTACTAAATAACAGCATGGGAAATGCTTGAAGAGGAGGATGTACAAAGTCCTTATCTCTGGTTAAGTTATCACTGGTACTGCTTGCAATTAGCTCCAGACACACACTATAAACCAGTTGCTGTGCATAGTCTAAGAAAGGGTAAGAATGACTTTATTCCTCTCCTTTATCTATAACAACTCATTTCTGGTTTTGTTGAAAATAATTTACATGCAATGAAAATTACAGACAGTACAGTTCTTTTTGTATCTAATCCTGCCACCAGATTTTATTGGCTCAACATATGGATATATGTACCATCTGAAGAGTTATTAATAGTAAGCATTTTCTTGAGTTCATTAAAAGTGAGACAAAGTTAAGATTAAAAGTGAGATAAGTTAAGAAAATGAAATTACGACTTAGCATTAGAAATGAGATTTTCTTCATTCCTGCAAGGCTGTGAAAGTCTACAGTGTGGTGACAATACTGTGAAATTCAGACACGTACTGGTGCTGCTTCCATTCTTTTGAGGCTGTGTCATTAGTTGAAAACCGTCAAAGGCTTATTTATATTTTAGATTCTTTCAATGCTTAAAAAGAACATTTTCAAATAAAATTATTTACCCTAAAGCTAAAGTGAGTATATTTACTTTAAAAAAAAAAAAACTATATCCACCATCTTTAAACCAGAATACCAGAAGAACAGGAAAATTCTCTACAATGATGACTGATTTTGCTTCAAATCTATCTCTGTGTATCTTTATTTATATCTCTATCTATCATCTATATATCTATATATCTATCATCTATCTATCAACTAACTATGCAACATTTATCTTTTCACCCATTTATTGCCCATCATTATCTCATTAATTTATTATTCTAATTTCTAGGGACATAATATTCCATAGCACAGATTAGTCTGCAACTCAGACTAGCCTGGAGCTATGTGTAGCAGAGGATATACATTATGACCTATGTCCCTGATCCTCCTTCCTCCACCTGATCATTGCTGGAATTCTAGGTATGTGCCACAGTACTTGTTTTATGTAGTGCCTGGATGCAAATACAAATCAGAAATTCTTGCGCACCAGTCAAAAGGTATATTTACCAAGTGAGTTACACCTTCAGGTCTATGTTCATATACAACCCATTTTGATATTACATTGTAGTTTTAATACCTCCTGAAAATTCTACAAAACTTTCATAACATCATTTTTCCAAGGATTTTTCATGAAATAGTGTTTTTATATCTTTCTTGGTTTCACTGACCTTTCTCTTCTACCTATATTCTAGACATGAATTGCCCTCAAAATTCGGCAAGCCATCTTGTTCTTCCTCTTCCTTAGTAGGTAAGACATCATCTGTGGGGCTCTAAAATTTAAGGGATTAGTACGTGTGTCCTGATACCATTTCCTAGTCGCCTATAAGAAGCTCATAATAATTTTAAATTAAAACTTGTCATTACATCATTATTCATTATTTATATTAAGAAATATCATAGAATACATGTAGAATAACTTCAGTAGTGATCTTCCAGTCCACAGACAAATTTTCTTTTGTAAAAAATTAAACCATGAGGTTGAAAATGATGTAAAATAATGTTGTTGGATTTTTTACCTTTTTCTCAGCTTTTCCCTTGCTTATTAAATGATTCTGATTCTCTATTTCATCTAGTCTTAGGAGTGAACATCAGTTAATCACAACATATCAAAAAATTTAATTAAATTTATCTACAAGACACATGAGTCTGATCCCACTGGTGAACAGAGATCAAATTGCTGACATCTTCTGACTGCACTGATTTCCACCAGACTCTTGCCACTTATGGAATGAAATCATTGCATTCCACAGGCTTGTTAAATTATGAAAGGTGAGAAGAACTGCATTACTTGTATTTATTATTTTAGTAGATTCTATAACTGAATGCCAGATAAAATTCATTACTGTATATAACATGTTCAATAAATATTATACAGATTAGCTTACATAAAAGTCATACATTAAAAACACCAATTATCCCAAAACTTATCATATGTTATGTAAGTTTTTTTCCATACTGACAAGTCCTTAAGGTTAGAGTTTTCAACAGTGAAATGCTGGCATGCATGCTACCTTAGTAGCTGCTCTTTAAGTGTGAAAACGTATAGTTTTCTGGGTTATTTCTGCTGTGCTTATTACTGTATTAATGCAATTTGTTGTAGTAAAAAGGACAATTCAGCACAAATAATAAAATAGGACATGCTCAATTATTATATTGCCCTGTAGTCAGAGTATTTTCTCATCCATAAGCTTTACAAGAAAATATAATGTGTTTACTTTCTTGCTGACATGGCAACATCTTCATAACTGACCTGGACAAACAATGAAGGAATTCTCCATCTCTGAAACTGTTGACAATACTGTTCCCCATGTTGTTGATATTGGTAAGAAGCAGTCGGTAAAGACTCTCTTAATATCTCCAAAGGAATAATTTGGATTTCCTACATTTGAAGATAATTTGTTCATCTTAGTTAAGACTTGAGATTGTTCAATGTCTAATTTTTTTTATGTTATTTGTCTTTAGTGTGTGTGTGTGGGCTGTGTATATGTATGTGTGTGGTGTGTGTGTGGGGGCATGTGTGTTTATGTATACATGCACCTGCATGACTCAACATGTATGGGGAGGTTCTCTATTTACACTGTGTTGAAGCATAGCCCCATTTACGTCTGCTGCATGTGCAATGCAGTTCATCCGATCATAGCTTCCTGGTGATCTCCTGCCTCTTCTTCTCACCTCTCAGGAGTACTGAGATTACCAGTGCTAATTACCACTGACTCCTTTTTTTGTGAGTTCCAAGGATCAAGTTCAGGTTATCAGATTAATGTGGAAAGAGCCACTGCTTGAGACAAAGCAGTGCTTCTCATTATTCAGTTCTTAAGACATTAATTCTCAATTTGGCCAAATGAGTAGATATGGAGTTTGTTTATTAGACACTAGTGGTTACCGGGTTATGCTAATTTTATCATTATACCTGACTTAACTACTTCAGTGTTTCATATTGCAAGTAAAATAATTAGGTATAAGACAAAGACAAAATCCTGAATGTTATATCATTTATTCTAACATTTCTCCTTATCTTTTTTTGGTGGCAAAATTGCTCCCAGAGAGGGGTAATATACAATCAGAAAATATTTTTGTAAGTATTTGAGAAATAAGGATATATCTACTTAATAAAATGAAGTTCTTTACTTCTATGCCAGTATTAGATATTTCAGTTGGAACTTCATATAACTAAAGACATGATGGTGGCATTGGTGAATGTTGCTGGCTGAAAATTATTAAGAAATAAAGGAAGTCAGGAATGGTGGTGCATACCTTTAATCCCAGCACTTGGGAAGGAGAGGCAGGGGAATCTCTGCGAGTTCTAGGCCAGTCTGGTCACAAAGCAAGTCCAGGACAGTCAGTGCTACACAAAGAAACCCTGTCTCGAAAAACAAAACAAAAGAAACAAAAACAAAAACAAAACAACAACAAAACCAAAAAGGAAAGGAAACAAAATACAAGATGATACAATTTGAAAAAATAGATCTAATGCAATTACTGTATCCACCAATGAAAGAAAAAGAGCATAGAGGAAAATAAAGAAGTGGCCCACTAGCAATAACTATATTTTTAAGAACTATATAATTGGCACACCAAGCCACTAGGTGCCAGAGATATACAGCAAGTTTCCTTCTAATGTTACCTCTAAGGAATGTCCACAAAAGCGAATCTCTGTAACTGCTTTAAGCACCAATGATTCTTCAGCTGGAGTTTCTTAAAATGAAACATATAAATTCACTTCTCATGATAGAGCATCTCATTTAAACATCTTCACAAATGCAAATACATTGTTGTATCCCTTTTCAAAGAATTAAACGGATATGTGAAACTGAAACTTAGCTAACAAATATATTTATTAATAAATATAAACTGTTAATAGACCAGCAGAGCAGCTGGCAGTGCCTGGTGGGAGGCTGGTAGGCCTGGCTCACCTTAGCCAGTAGCCTGGTCTGTCCTGGTGATAAGGCCTGGGACCAAGGGTGATGTTTTACCACCTGCAACCAAAACTCTGTTAACAAATATATTTATTAGTAATTATATAAACTGTTATATTAGGCAAGCAGAGAAATCTGCAGTGTCTGGTGGGAGGCTGGCCCCTGGCTCCCCTTGGCTGGTGGCTTGACCTCTCCTGGTGATAAAGCCCAGGACTAAGGGCAGTCTTTTTCCCATTAATTAAATTCACCAGATCCTTTTAATATTTCAACACTTAGGTTTTAGCTGACTCTCAATTAGCTAATCTAAATTAACCTGACCAACTATTCTGAATCCTCCATGTGGCTTAATATACCTCCAGAGCTCACACCGAGATGACCTTTTTGCTTCCAAGTCCTGGTGGGAAGAGAGCTTCATCTGTATTTTCCCAGGTTTTCTTTCTTCCTCCCATGAAATCTCACCTTCCTATCCTTTCTGCCCAGCTAAGTGGTCATCAGTGACTTTTATTATCTAATTACAGAGTGCCTCAGAAAAGGCAGTACAAGACCTTCTTCCAACAGATATGTGTTTTTATAGTTATGATGGAGTCCTCTTAAAACCCAGCCTTAGAAAACAATTCTTCCATGTGCATGTTGTTTTATTTTACTGTAAAGCAAATGGATGTAAATTATAATTTATATTGAATATATAAAAATATTCCAAAATTCAAGCAGCAATTTTGCAGCACAATGAAATCAATGGGGCTTACTTTTCTTTGCATGTTCAACTGTGATATAAAAAGCTGCTTTTCATGGATGTGGGAGTGAGAATATATGTATTTCTGTGAAAATGTGTTTAAACATGAGTACAAGGGCCAGAGCTTGATACTGGGTATCTTCATCAAGTACTCTCCATCTTAATTTTTGAAACATGCTTTTCCACTGAACCTAGGCACCCTGATTAGACTAAGTGTGCTCAGCTAGTTAACCTAGGCAGGCTCCCACCTTCCACTTGTTACAGTTCTGTGATTAAGAGCATGTTTTGTTTTGTTTTTTTGTTTTTTTCCTGCACCCGGCTTTTAGTGCTTTCTAATTTACAAAACTCAGTTCCTAATGTTTGCCCATTTACCAACTCCTGAACCTTTAATGGTGATAAGAAGATCATGTCTTGAACATGCTGGGAAATGAATTATTGTTGCTTGTAGCATTTTGCCCCTAACTGAAAGACATGACCTTCCTCACTTCTCTCACAGCTCTCAGAGAGTCCAGATAAGTTTTAACATCCTTTAGCAACTTTGTCCTGTACCTAGGGCCATGATTAAGAGATTTACCTATTTCTAAGGCAAAGGTAAAGTTTTCATCTTATTTTTTCATTTATTTGCAGAGCCACAGCAATCTCAGCATTTTCAGTTTGATAAAGAACACTGAGACAGGGTATTGATAACATAATACTTTGGAGTGGCTGAAAACCAGTTTAAAGGGGGCTTTCTATACAGCATGGGGACCTGTGTTTGGATCCACTAATCCCACATTAAAAGATGTACATAGTAGTACCCATCTCTAACTTCAAGACTAGACAGGGAGAGGCAAGAGCATCCCTGAAGCTTGCTGGCTAGCTATCCTAGAGAATCAGTTATATCCAGGATCAGAGAAAGATCATTGTCTCAAAAATAACATCCCCCCTCACACACATAATAATGATCTGGGTATAACTGGCATAGTAATATCATTTTAATTGAAATATTTTTCTGTACTATAGGAAATTTATTCCATATATAAAAAGGTCTGACCCCATGGTTATGGACAACATTGAAGTTTCTGTCATCTTTTCCTTTTCTTTGAGCTATTTCTTCTTTGTTCAGGGCAGGTATGTAGATTTAAAGGTTGGGAGGAGTTTTAATACATTCAAAATTCTACTTGTGCAGTGGGAAAGATCCTTGCTCTGATATAAGTGGTAAAGTGAACACCATTCTTTCCTGTGTCACTATTGAAATGTGAAAGAAATTTACATGTGAGGTCACCCTTGTAGAAATATTTAATTAAATTATTTCCAGTATTTATATTATAGTTATTTGGTCAGCAGTGTTACTCCTTAATTCACCATTATAAATAAAAACACTAAGACACCCGATGAATTTTTAGCAAGCCTTAGCCTGGATTGTGCTATTTTTGCCCATCTACTCTAGCTTATAGTTCTATTCCCCAAGTAAAACACCATATATACGTATGTCGCCTTGGACTGGTATTCTCTACACTATGTCAGTGCTCCAGGCCATGTGGCATGATGTTCTTCCGTCTTTAACTCATAACATCTCACTTCCTCTTGCCTGCTTATTCCCATGATTCTCTCTGCTCCTCCAGAGCCCTCCAACCTTTTTGCTACCTACCTCTCTCTCTGCCCAATCACAGGCCTCAGCATTTTGTTAAGCCAATCAGAGACAATGGTTAGTAAGCAAAGTAACAAATAACAAGCAGGCCTCTGGGAGCAATTAATTAACATTTAGAATATGTAACAGATCACTGCATCAACTTTCCACCATCTTTATCATGTATTCCTTTTTTTTTTAATTTCATCTTTGTAAATCATTTTACAGTTTAACCAGTGAAACTGGAATGGACATGGGTTTAATGGGGTCCTCTGGAGCATAAACACATCACCAGTGGCAACAATGAAGACAATGATTCCCTTTCTTCCAGTAACCTTTGACTATCATTTAATTACCTATAAATTATTCCCTCATATGAGTAAACTTTCACTTTCTCGGTCTTTAGCATGTCCTATGCAGGAAACTGGAGGTGTGATTTCATATATGTCTTGATTATGCCATGACATATAACAAATTTTTATAACTTTACTCTTTAGCTCTTCCATAGCAGCAAAAATAAGCTTATAAAGAAAAATAGTATGGCAAGAATTGGTCGTGCAGGAAGACATTCTCTACTTTCACTCTGACACAGGTTATCAGATGACCATAAGAGAATTCTGGTTCCATTCATAATGGATACAAGTTACAAGATTTCAGAAAAAAGCAAAAAAATGGAAAGGAAGAATTGGAATGCTACAATAATGTCTCTGTTCCATTTGGTTTATAATGACTTTCTTTTTTTCAGAAAGAAAAATATTGAACACACTAAAGGAGTACAGCAGACTGGGCAATAACCAGAATATCAACCAATGACACAAATAACAGTTTGAAATTATATAGTAATCTTTTCTCTTGGCAACGTTTAAAAATAATCTTCATGACAGGGATGCAAGCTACACTGAATAGAGAGTTGGAAGAAAAAGTAATTTGGGTGTGTATTAGGCTGAGTTTAGAATCAAATAGGTAGACACAAAGAATAGTTAGGAAAACAAAGAGTAAATCACAAAGCCATAGTCTCTTATGGACTAGGGTTTGATTCCTAGGAACTGACTTGTGAAAATCAAATTAACCGTAGTTCTTAATTTGCTAGAATCTCCACAGAACCCAGAGCCAAGGGGATAGTGCCTTGATTCATATCAATCTGCCCTGAAACTCTGGACAATTGCCCCATGCTTTCAAATAGAATTACAGAGTACTTCCAATTCTAAAATGTCATGCTGCTAAGTCTTAAAGAAAACATTGAGATCCCAGTTTCACAACAGCGAAGAATGCCTAGAATGCCTGCTTTGCTCTTCAATCTGTAGCCAGATACCAAGAGATGTTCATCCTCACTCACCAATGAGGAACCAGGAACAAAAGACAGTAAGCTGAATGCCTATGTCTTGTCCAAAACTATGAGAATTGTATAACTTTACATAGTGGTGTGTGTGTGTGTGTGTGTGTGTGTGTGTAATTTGTACTGAAACAAACTTATAATTACAAGGTACATTGAAAATGTCTGCCATGGTTCAGTGTTCATGGTGATAAGTACCATGGATTAGACATTAGTAATGTGAGTTCCCAGAATCCAGGCATATTTCCTAACCAATGGCATGTCTGTTCATAAGTATATCATGAGTCATGTCTAATATTAGTTAGGTGGTGAAGTTCATTCAGTAGAAAGTGTAGCATCCCAAACTTATTTTTTTTTCTTTTTTTTTTTAATTTTCTTCTGGTTTTTTGAGACAGGGTTTCTCTGTGTAGCCCTGGCTGTCCAGGACTCATTTTGTAGCCTAGGCTGGACTTGAACTCACAGAGATCTGCCTCTCTCTGCCTCCTGAGTGCTGAGATTAAAGGTGTGTGCCACCATGCCTGGCTCCTAAACTTTCTGATACCCCTGCAAAATTCAGGAAAAAAAATTCCTTTTGTCTAGGGAGTAATACTAGAACTGATTATCATATATAATATAGATATAGTTAAATAGTATAGAGAACAAATATAGATATGTGTAATTTTGTGTTATATGTAATAATTGACACACACACGCACACACACATATGCTTTATGTGTTTAATGTCAAGTGGTTTGTATAACCTTGTTAATATCAAAAAAGATCTTTCACGGTGAAAAGGTTTACACAAAAATGTTTAGAAATATATTAGAGGTCACAAGTGGCATTTAGTTAAATGGAGATTGTAATCCAGGTATACTTGACTATAGTATCAAGGACTATATTCCATAAATCACTACTAAACTGTTCAACAAAGAAAGAATCTTTGGAAATAGCATATTCTTATGTTATAATTTAACTAATATTTGTTTAAATTTGTTGTATTAACTGTACCTCCTACTTTGCAGATTCTAATATTATGAAAAATTTGGAAATATAGCAAGATGTATCCTCCATCTAAGAAAATTAGTGACATCATGAACAGTCTTCATTTACTTTCTAGTTAAAATAATTAATTGCCAGGAAAGCATGTAGAATTTTGTCAAGGGCCTTTTACATATCTATGAAGATGATCCTTTTTTATCATTAACTCTACAGTAAGATTTATAATTTTTATTAACTGACATGATGAAACATTCCTACATTTCTGGGATAAAGTGAACTTTTCTTTGCTGATCTTTGGGATATATGCTTAAATTATATTTTCTAGTATTTTATTGAGAACTTTACATCTATATTCAACAGTGATATTTTTCTATAGTTTTCCTGTGTCTTTTAATTCAATGAAATGTGCCAAGATGCATGGCCCCCAAGACTAGGAGCTGGCATAGTACAGAGAACCAAGCAAGTGTATATTCATCTTCTTGAATAAATTTTATTGAAAGAATATAAACATCAAAAATATTCCTCACGATAAATACAGTGTATTTTAAGTTATCTAAGGTAATAAAAGTTAATTTAAAAATAACATTTAATGAAATAATGAAAAAGATGCAGAAGGTTTTATATTCAGCAAATTATTTCAATTTTTTTTCTTTAAGCTTCAATATATCAAGAATGTAGTTGCTTTAATATGAGGTTTTTGTGTCTATATTTATTGTAAATTGTTATGTTGTGTTCATTTGATATTCCTGAGAGCCCTGAACTTTTCTGAAGGGAAACAGTGAAGGAATGGTTCTGGGGAGAGCTGATGTCCATGATTGTTGCTTTAGTGTCTGCAAGCCCCTATGAGCTCTATTTGATTCTGTGGGTTGTGTTCTCCTAATGTCCTTGACCCCTCTGACTCCTATAATCCTTTCTCTCCCTCTTCTGCAAAGTTCTGTAAGCTCCACCTAGCATCTTGCTGTTGGTCTCTGCATCTGCTCCTATCAGTTTCTGGGTGAAGCTTCTCTGATGACGATTGTATTAAGCACCAGTATATGAATATAGAAGAATATCATTAGGAAATATGTCATTGACTTTTTTTGCCAGTATTGTTTAGTTTCATCCTATATCTCTAGGATACTCAGCTTCTGGTTCCTGACCATCTAGGCAGTGAGAGACATGGGCTCCATCTCCTGTCATGGGCCTCAAATTGGATGTGTCAATGGTTGACTACTCCTGCAAGTTCTACACCATTATTAATCCAGAAAATCTTACAGACTGGACAAAATCTAGGTCAAAGATTCTGTTGCTTCATTTATGCCCCATTCCTACAACTGGAAGTCTTGCCAGGTTATAAAAGATGGCTTGTTCAGGCTTCCCACAAAGTCACCCTCATGAATTCCAAGCAGTATCCACTGCACTAGGTTTTCACATTGCCACCCAAATATTCCCCACTTCCTGTCATTTCTCCTAGAACTCCCTTCCTTTGCTCCCTACCCCCTGAAAAATTCTGATTCCTCCTGCTCCTATCCCTACCTGCCCATAGTCCACTCATAAAATTTATTCTATTTCCCCTTCCCAGGGAAATCCATGTGATACCCTTTTTAACTTTCCTTGTTACTTAGCTTCTCTGAGTCTGTGGATTGTAGCCTAATTATTCTTTACTTAATAGCTAATATCTACTTATAAGCTAGCTAGTACATACCATGTTTCTCATTCTGAGTCTGAGTTACCTCACTGAGAATGATTTTTTTTTCTATTTCTATCCATTTGTCTTAAAGTTTCATAATGTCATTGTGAACTGCTGAGTGATACTCCATTGTGTAAATGTACCACATTTTATTTATGTACCGCATTCTTAGGTTGTAAGTGTACCACATTTTTAGGTTGATGGACATCTAAGTTGTTTCCAGTTTCTGACTATTTCAAATAAAACTGCCATGAACAAAGTTGAGCAAGTGTCCTTGTGGTAGGATGGAGTATCCTTTGGGTTTATGCACAAGTGTTGTATAACTGATTCTTGAGGTAGATTGACTCCAGATTATTTGAGGAATCACCATATTGATTTCCATACTGCCTGTAAAAGTTTGCCCTCCCACCAGCAATGAAGAAATTTGCCTCTTGCTAGCCTTCCTTGACAGCATGAGTTGTCACTTTAATTTTTTTTTATGTTAGTCATTGGTATAATTTTAAGATGTAGTCTCAAAGGAAGTAGTCCTCAGGCCGGTGCCATACCAGAATTTCTGAGGCCCAGCATGGTCTCTGGTCAAGCAGGGTATTGATGATTCTTAAACTAAAGAAACAAAATAATTGACAGATAATAGAAAATTTTGTTATTTAGGGGAAAAGACTACAAGCTGTTAAATGGTCTTGTTAAATCAGTTTTGGAGGTTAGACCCAGGGACTTCTCTCTTTTTCTTTTCTGTATCCTTCTTTCTCTCCTATGTAGGAGTGAACAGACTTGAGAAAAATGGGACATAGACATAGTATAGGAAAGATCAAGAAAAAAGGACAGATTATTGAATATGGCCTTATACCTTTGTATACTGATACAAAATTAATATTATATTTGGCTAAATTGGTATTGATCATTGTATATTAATGCAAAATTAAGATTGTATAGGGCTACATAGGTATTGATCTTTGTATTTGATACAAAATTAAGATTATATTTGGCCACAATGGTATTGACCCTTGTATATTGATGTAAAATTAAGATTGTATTGGACTACATTGGTATTGATCTTTGTATATTGATACAAAATTAAGATTATATTTGGCCACATTGGTATTGATCTTTGTATATTGATACAAAATTAAGGGTAACGCTTCTTAAAGGTATTGTTCGTAGTAATACTTAAAAATGAAATGTCAAGTTTTGACCTCTCTCTACCAACCAACATAAACTGTTTAGGATAATTAAGAAATGGACACTAATAGTCATGAAAATGTGTCATTTTGTTAGCTACTATGACAGTCTATCACAGTTATTTTCTAAGCTACTCAGAAATCAAGTTGCTAAGAGACAAGCAATATTTGCTTATCTAAATATAAGAGATAGGGCATCTTCAAAAACCTCAAGAGATCTGCAGAATATGGCATTCAAAGATGTTTTCTTAACTTAAGATTTTTTGATATCGAGACATGTCAGCTCCTGACAGCACCCCCTATTCTACTCCAAGTAGAAGATGAGCATCGAAGAATCTCCAACTGGTGATGGTTGAATTAGTGGCAAGCCTACCTTTTGGCAAGAAAAATCCCTTGCTTCAACTGTAGACAGACTTCTGTCCAAAAAGGTCAAAACTTGGAAGCAGATAAGTCGACAGCCTAGCTCTGCCAAGACAGGGTAGGTAAGTCCTTCATAATTCCTGCTCTACAATCCATGTCTGTCAGAGAAACGGGGCCAAATGGCTGAAGATCGATGCTGTAATGTATGGAGAGAAAATGGGAACTGTCCAGGCAGCCACTGGTATGTCATTTCTTAGTTTTGGAAGCTGCAGGCCCTGCACTTCCTATATAATCAGATATATTTATCCCTCTCAGGTCTCTGAGGTGGTTGAAGAATAGATAGCTAGAGTCTCATAGTTAAATTTTGAGTTGTTTAGGAATCAAGAGGGTGTTCTGGATCTAAGAAGATATTTTTAAAATTGTGAGGCAAGTTAGTATGAAAGTTGAGTTAGATATAGAACTTTAAACTCATGGAGATGGTTAGATAGTAGAATGTTAAAGTCAGGTGCC
>CAJQZJ010004856.1:10886472-10897424 GCA_907164525.1 Lophiomys imhausi | reverse complement strand
CCATAGGTGTGTGTGTTTATTTCTGGGTCTTCAATTCGATTCCATTGTTCAACTGGTCTGTTTTTATACCAGTACCATGCTGTGGGAATTCAGACACCTTATGTGTTTCACTGTAGGCTAGGGGACCTCACATTCACTCCACAGTGACTAATCTCATTCACCTACTACTCAGATGCACTGCTCTATAGTCGGCGCCATCTTGGATCCGAGAACTCAGCTTTCTTTAGAGCTCATTACTTTGAGTCTCTTCAGCATTCCTTCAGCCTACACAGTCTCCAGGAGAAAGGTTCCCTCTGCATCTGGCCAGTTCCAAGGACTTCTCAGATATCAAGATTCAGATTCTACCTGTTTTAGTAAACATATGGAAGAACTTCTTGAGTCATAAAGAGTCAGATTTAGATCTCTCTATCTCATTGAGCTTCAGGAAATTATTCTTTTGTTGTTGTTTATTTTTTACTTCAGGTTACATCTCCATCCCAGTCCCCTCTCTGCACACCTCCGGGTTTCACTCTCCCACTCACTCCCTCCTTTCCCTCCTATCCTACTCTGCCAGAGTGGCTTGCCCCTACATATAAGCCCTGCTCAGTTCAACAGTCATATGAGTGTTAAGAGCTTCCTCTTACACTGGTGGCCTATATGGCAATTGTATTAGGGCAAAGTGTCCCACTAATAGATAACACAGTCTGTGCTACTGTTCCTTTTGGTGTGTTGGTTGTAGGACAGTTATCCTGCACTATATGGCTAAAATTCAATTATAAGTGAATAGATGCCATGTGCATTTTTCTGAGTCTGGGTTAGCTCGCTCAGGATGAACTTTTCTAGTTCCATCCCTTTGGTTACGAATTGCATTATTTCCTTGTTTCTGATAGCTGAGTGATATTCCATTGTGCAAATGTACCACAGTTTTTGTTGTTTTTTAATTTTTATTCCCATGTTGAGGGACGTCTGTGTTGTTTCCAGTTTCTAGGTATTTTACAAATAAATCTTCTATGAACAGAGATGAGGAGGTGTTCATGTAGATTGGTGAGGAATCGTTCGGATGTATACCCAGAAGTGGTATGGCTGGGTCTTAAGGTAGAACTATTCTAAGTTTTCTAAGATATCACCAGACTGATATCCATAATGGTTGTACAAGTTTGCACTCCCACCAGCAATGGAGGAGTGTTCCCGTTTCTCTACAACCTCACCAGCATGTGCTGTCCTTTGAATTTTCTATCTTAGCCATTCTGACAGGTGTGAGAGGGAATCTCAGAGTTGCCTTGAGTTGCATTTCTCTGATGATGAAGGATGTTGAACATTTCTTCAAGTGTCTCTTGGCCATTAGAGATTCCTCCTTTGTGAATTCTCAATTTACTCTGTTCTCCATTTTTTGATTGGATCATTTGGTTTCTTGGTGTTTACTTTCTTGAGTTCCTTATAAATTACTGATGTTAGCCCTCTGTCATATGTGGGGTTGGTAAAGATGTTTTCCCAGTATGTAGGCTGCCATTTTGTTTGAATGACAGTGTCTTTTGACTTACAGAAGATTTTCAGTTTCATGAGGTTCCATTTCTTGATTGTTGGACCTTGAAAGAACAATGCTCAGCTTCTATGGAATAACAAAACAACCAGAATAGGTAAATCAATCCTGTACAATAAAAAACATCTGGAGGTATCACCATCCCTGACTTCAAGCTATACTACAGAGCAATAGTAATAAAAACAGCATGGTGCTGGGCGTGGTGGCACACGGCTTTAAGCTTTAATCCCAGCACTTGGGAAGCACAGGCAGGAGGATCTCTGAGTTAAAGGCCAGCTTAGTCTGCAAAGTGAGTCCAAAACAGTCAAGGATACACAGAGAAACCCTGTTTCTAAACTAAAAATAAATTAATAAAGAAATAAACAAACAAACAAACAAACAAACAAACAAACAAACAAACAAAAAAACCCAGCATGGTCCTGGCATATAAACAGAGCAGTTGATCAATGAAATCGAACTGAAGACCCAGAAATAAACCCACACACCTATGGTCACTTAATTTTTGACAAAGAAGCCAAAAGTGTAGAGTGCATAAAGGACAGCATCTTCAACAAATGGTGCTGGTCTAACTGAATGGCAATATGTAAAATATTGCAAATTGACCCAAACTTATCACCTTGCAGAAAACTTAAGCCCAAATGGATCAAAGACCTTAACATAAAGCCTGACACACTAAATCTAACAGAGGAGAAAGAGGAGAAAAGCCTTGGACACATAGGCACAGGTGACAACTTCCTGAACAGAACACCAGTAGCTCAGGCTCTAAGACCAACAATCAATAAAAGGAAATTACTCTTTAACAGTTGCATCACTTCATTTCTACTGACCCCATTTCTCTTCCCAGTTTTTACATTTAAAATTTTAAAATGCATATCCTTACATGGGAGAAAAAGAATGCTTTCACCTCAATGATCACTCTGCCTTCCATGTGTGTTATTAATATTATCTTTCATCGCCCATATTAGTTCAGTTTTCATAATTATTACAAATAGCTAGAAAAATGGAAACAACCCAGATTTCCCTCAACCAAAGAATGGATAAAAAAAAAAATGTGGTACATTTACACAATGGAATATCACTCAGCTATCAAAAACAAGGAAATAATGCAATTTGCAACCAAATGGATGGAACTAGAAAAGTTCATCCTGAGTGAGCTAACCCGGGCTCAAAAAGATACACATGACATCTATTCACTTATATTTGGATTTTGGCCAAATAGTACAGGATATTTATCCTACAACCAACACACCAAAAGGAACAGGAATTTAGACTTTGTTACCTATTAGTGGGACACTTTGCCCTAGTGGTGCTGCCATGTAGGCCCTCAGTACATGAAGAATCTCTTAGCTCTCATATTACTGCTGAACTGGGTGGGGGAACTGATATGTAGGGACACCCCACTCCAGAGGAGGAGGATAGGAGGGAGGGGGGAAAGGGAGAGGGTAGGAGTATGGGACCAGCAGGAGTAGAAAGAGGGCACTGTGATGGAGATGTAACGAAGTAATAAATAAACATAAAAACAATTTAGTTCTCTAAATTACAGCAAGATGCTGCTATATAACAAAAAATTAATTTTTAAAACATGATTTAAAAGAAGAAAGTTTTTCGTGATTATAGTGATATCAGTGTCTGATAACCTGCCATCATCATTTTGGAGCTGTAGATAAGCAGAATATGGTGGATGAATCTGTCTAAGTTTTCCACCACCACCAACAACAACAAGGACCAACACAAGACATATATTCTCTTTTGTTATAAAAGACTAACTGCTTGCTTACATATGGGAACAGATTCAATTTGAAGATGTTATAGAACAATGTCATTTTACAGCTCTGAGAGCTTGGGATATGATTACTGAGGCTGGGAATAGATTTACTTCATTTAGTAAGGTAATACAAGGTTCTGAGGAGGCTCTCTTCCCAGCAGGACTCCACAGCAGCAGGATATCTAGATGTGAGCTCTGTGAGCCCTGAAGGTATAGCAAGCCACATGACTGGTTGGGATTAGGTAGTAGGATTCTAGTTGAGAATCTCCCCAGATAAGGCTTAAACATTGAAACATTAAAAGGATTTGGTGTATTTAATTATTTGGGAAAAGGCCAGCATAGGTTTCAGCCCACCAGCTGAGGCAAGCCAGGCTGGCCTCAGGTCTTCCATCAAGCCCTGGTGGCTGCCCTACCAGGTCACGATGGCTCTTCTGATGGTCTAATATAACAACTTATAGTTATTAATAAACATAATAGTTAACAGAGTTGTGTTTTCAGGGGTGGTGAAGGCCACTCTTGTCCTAGGGCTTTATCCCCAGGACAAGTCAGGCCACCACCTAAGTCAGGTCAGAAGAGCCAGGCCTGCTCCGCTGGCTTAATATAGCATATATAATATTTTATTGTTATTAATAAATATATTGGCTAAGTACATTTCAGTTTCACTCTTTCCCAAAAAATCAGTGATTTCATTTTAAAGTAGTATTCAACACCTAAAGAATCGAGCAGGTCATAAAAATAGCATCACTTATTGAGGAGATTCAACACCTAATCCATAAAGAATAATTTACACTCAAACCACCAAATTCTGTAAGTGTAATTTTCTAAAATGCTTCATGTAAATTACCCCAGAGTAAAATAGTGAACAGGAGGAAATATATATATATATATGCATATATATTAGTATATATATACTATATATACATATATAAATATTATAAATTATTTGCTGTAAGATATTAGGTGATAGGACTATGGAGGCTTAGAGATATTGTGATCCATAATCAGCAAGATGAAGGTACAGGGAATTTGGTAATGAAATCTCAAAACCACAGAGGTGGGAAAATGGTGATTGACTGTGAAAGGCTAGTTTTGACACACATGGTAAATTTCAGCAGTGCATAGAGTCAGCAACTGATCACTCAAAAGACATTTCTCTGAGGGAATAAAGCTTGATTCAGTGGGTCCAGGACTCCATGTGACTGGCAAGGAACTCTTTGAACTCCCAGATCTGTGAACTATTTGAGGGCTGGTAAAAAGGTGAAAACAACAGTAGGGAAGAATCACATACAAACACATGAACACACATGCACACACACACTCATACTTGGTGGATGAATCAAGGCAAGCACCAACACCTTCACATATTCAAATGCATACACACATGCATCCATCCATCCATCCGTCCATGCATACATACACACACACACACACACACACACACACACACACACACACACACACAAACACACACACACTTTTGGTGGATGAAGCACAACTCCAGCCTCCTCACATACATACATACACATTCATACATTGAGTAGATAGAGCAAAGCTCCAACAAGCAAGCTCTGACCACTTTACATATAAACATATAGTCATTTGGTAGATTGAACAAACTTCAATGAGTAAGTTCCAACAACTTTATTTTTTGCCTTAGCCTTTTTACACCACCTAAGACAAAATTCTGCATATAAGAAAAAGATTACTTCATTATTCTCTAATACAATCACTATAAGAATATACTCTTCAAAAACAGATTAAAGTCATTACACAAATGAAAATTATAACAGGATTATTGATTATATATTTTCTTTAGAAACTCATACCTAACTTAACACATCCCAGTTAGCTTTCTCTCTACAAGTACATTGTAACCCAAAAGTAACAATTCTTTTGCAATTGATTAACCAAGTTTAAACAAGTCAAATCTAAAAACATTCCTTTTCTAACCATTGCACTCCTCCATACTCTACAAGTGAGGGAGCTCATTCTGCTTTTAACTTTCATTTCATTATATCTTTCTGGCCAAACAACTTAAGCCATCTCCTTAAATTTTCTATTACCCCAACTTTCTAAAATTATTTAAATCAATTCAGGAATTCTGTAAAATCATTAATTCATCTAAACAATATTATTTTATGAAAGTTCATCTTCACCTTGATCCACAGGAAAAACTGTCCAATAGAGTGTGCTGTCTCCCAAGAAGGAACTTCACCAGACTACAGGCAGTGAGGCTCTCCCCAACCCCAATCACAACATGATAGATATATATGAGGATACAGAAATAACAAACATGAGAAAGCACTGTAGCAACAAGAAGCATTCTGGAGATGAGGCCCCAGGGCTGTGCTTTCCTGAGGTACATTCATCACAGCTGTATAAATCAGTGGATGTTTCCAGGAAACTCACTTGTCCATTGCATCATCTCCTGCATAGTGTCCAAGGGACACCTCCCAGGGACATATCCAGGTATAAAGCCTGAGTGGAGAGTATCCAAGGCCAAAGATCAATGACTTTTACATTGTGCAAAATTCCCTCTCTTTCTATGTCTTTCTCTCTACCCCACCACTATCTTACTCTATTTGTGACTAACAGATTGGATGGCAGTAACCCATGTGGACAAGGGTTGCTATCTTTGTTACAGATTCTCAATTGCTCTATAAATAGCCTCTCAGACCATAAAAGACCTAGTCATTTCATGATCAAGTCAGTTTATGATACAAATGAATGACTTTAAGTATTTAATGGATAAGATGAAAATTCACCTTATAGTTACTGTGAAATTTGAGAGCTTATCTTGTTTGAATGATGTGACTTAGCAAATGCAGAGTTGTCAAAATATGATTTTGCAACACGTAACATTAAACAAATGTAACAAGACTCTTGGTGTATTGTTAAATGTCACCTATTATAACTTTCTGTCTTCTTAGTTTCCCATTCTAATAATGATTCAATTATTAAATATTATGTTCAATTTTAGTATTTTCTATGTTCCTAAGTAGAATGACTGTTTCTCTCATCTACTTTTCCATGGCATTTATTTTATACTCTTATGTTACCTAAGATGATGGGGCAATTTGTATGCTTTTGTCTTTTTAATTTCTAGTAAGTTGAGATCATTGAGGGACTGACTGTGTTAATTTTAATTTCCTAAGTTTTGTTCTGTAGTGACTTAATTTGCCAGGGCAGGTTGGTACCCACGGGGGACCTACTCCTACTCTGAGGAGAAGAGCAGTGGAGAAGAGGAGAAAGTGGGGCTATTTAAGGGGGTGATCAGGAGGAAGGGGCTGTGATCAGGATGTAAAGTATATAAATTAATTAATGGAAAAATAATTGTATATGATCTTTACTATTTCTTTGGAGATCATCAATCTATCCTTTATCTTTCCTTGTTTTTCTCTAATTAAGCTTTTCTATTGGGTGTTGGTCTGGTGCTGCTGTGTATTCAAATGCTAAATACTGGCCCCCAAGATCTGTTTACTGTCCTATGAGAACATTCTCACATACACCAAATGACATTGTACAGACTTTGACTTTGCTAGCCAATCTTCTCTGACTTGTTAAATAAAAGTTGCTGATAGCCTATAACTGGGCAGAAAAGATGAAGGAAGAGCTGAGGTTCCTAGGCTTTGGGTGTCTGAAGGACCACAAGAGAGGAGGACAAAGAAAGAGATGGAAAGGAAGAGGAAGGAATTCACTATGGGGTAGCATGTACTATGAACACATGACACAGAGCAGCTTGCTCTGAGGACAGGATGATGGAGCAGAAGTCACCCAGGAGTCACAAGATTGGGAAATGACCCACATTTATCTGGGTTTTAAGAGTGGTAAGATTACATTAGCTCCGAACCTGCCCAGCTTAAGGACTACAGCTCATTAATAAATTATAATGTTTCTATGTTATTTACTTGGAAGCTAGGCAGAGGCAGTTTAAAGGGCCATATAAAAACTCCAGAATAATTAATTCCCACTACACTTGTCAATACATTTTAGAGGAATATATTTTATATCACACTCAAAAGTACATGTTCAATATTTCACAAGAATGAAAATGAAATATCAACATATTTTGAAATGCACCTGAATTTTTCCTTTGCATTTATATTTTCTTCCATTCATGAACTAATTTTTAATTGTAAAAAAAATGAAATAGTTATTCTCAACCAAGAAACTGAAAATTGATTTTCCTCTCCTAAAATGATTAAATGTATTTTGATGAGATTTTTATAAAGTTTACTGTTGTATTCTTTTTGGAATTTGTCTGTTATTATAACACTAAAAAATAAGTTCATAGGAAGTAAGTACAAAAATGATGTTTTCTTTATATATAAAAATAAACCTGTGTGAATAAGCAATGCGGTATTTTCTAACAAAATAAATGACATAGGTATGAAACAGAAAGTGGGGCACCATTGCTGCAGACAACACCCATAGGACTCATTGCACATGGAGAGATGGAACTTGCATCTACATATAACCTTCTCACCCATGTTCTACTGTCTTTAACATGTAAAGTTCCTCTTCAGGCTAACAAACAAGAAAAATACACAGCACTCCAACCACAAAAAAACCTTTGATCCACAATCTGTCCTGGCTGCAAAGTATGCTAGGGCAATGGGAGTATCCAACCAATATTTGATTTGGATTATGATCCACCCCATGAGATGGAACCCCTCCCTGACACTGTTTAGGTGCCATAAATCATAGACTAGGTAGCCCAGAGACCTAGGGTAAAATAAAATACTACTAATTTTTTTTAAAGTAACACTAAAATGACTCCTAATGATATCCTGCTGCCATATGCAACCATCATCAGGGGCTCTTCAAATTGCAACAGATGTGAACAAATACAAAGAACCACTAACAGACATGAGAGAGAGAGAGAGAGAGAGAGAGAGAGAGAGAGAGAGAAAACACTTAGAAAACACAGCCCTAAATAAGATGTCTCAATCAAATCCCCCCACTCAGAGCTCAGGGAATCGTTTGGAAGAGTCAGAAAGAGTAGGGAAACAGAGAAAAGGGGACACCAGTAGTATGAGGTCCTCTACAACAATTGATCAAAGTTCATATAACCTCACAGAGACTGAAGCAATCACAGGGCCTAAACAGGTCTGCACCCGTTCCTCTACATATATGTTAAAACTTTCAGTTTAGTAATCTTATCTGACCCCTGAATGAACAATAAGTGAACAAATGGGTCTCTGATGTTTGTGTTCTATAGAGTCTCTTTTACATTTCTGTTAACTTCTCTTCTCCAACTTCGATGTGATGGTTTTGATTTATGTTATTATAATGTATTTTTAAAATTTTATTATTATCTCTTAGAAGCCTTATTTATTCTATTGAGAGAGAGAAAGGAGTTGATCTGGATGGGAAAGGAGGTAAAGAGGAACTGGGGAGAGTACAGGGAGCCAAAACTTTATTTGGATTATATTGTATCAAAAACAAATCTGTGTTTAATAAATGGAAAAAATAAATTAAAAAATAATTATTTACTAATTCCTAGTTCATAGCCCCCATTGTATGTCATTTTACTTTGTTTTCCTATTTTGTGTTTTATTTTTTTACTCTTTTTCTTTTCACAATAAATAAATGGCAGTTCAAAAGTATTCACTTAGGTAATTTTGAAAGAAAAGACATAAAAGAATGCAGTTTAAGTTATAAGTTGAAAAACTGAATAGCTAGAAATGTGCTTTCATTACCAGATAAGCTGAAATCCTTGCTACCTACATTTGGAAGAATATTGACATCTGAAGTTTTAATTATCAAAACTTAAAGTTGTTTGTGCTTGGGAAATAGGTTCTTCTGTACAATAGTACAATTAATGAGATTTTGAGCTGTGACTAATAAACATTTAATAATGATTATATTAGACTTCATTTTCCTTTGAGTGTTGCCTTGGTGTGTATAGCAGAAAACAGGTGCCACATTATTCTACAGATACCAGAATTTAATATTTTTTACTGAGATTGACATTATTCATCTAGAATCAAGTCACTTGTATTGCTATTGCTTCAGAAAACTTAATTAGAAGTTAGTAAATGCAAAGCAAAATAATACCATTAGGTACACTTCTTGATGAAAAATTATTTAGATTCATTACATTGAAAATTGAATATTATACCTTCAGTGATTTGTGATTTTAAAACTAATTTATTGGAATAGGGAGAGGTGAATCTGGCAAACACAAATAAAGAAACAGAGAGTTCTGCTTTAATGCTTTTTGTTTTTTAACTCTGTCTCCATATATTTGGTTTATTAAATTCATTTTAATAGCCACTGTACCTACTGGAATGGCAATAAAACTTTTTAAAACCATAGACATACATACACACACACACACACACACACACACACACACACACAGAGAGAGAGAGAAATGTGAGGATTTACTATTTATTTTAACTTTTTTCTACTGATTTGAATATATTTTTCTTTGTTTAATAAATTACCTTCTGAAAAACAGGAATATCTGTAAGTCTCAAGTTTTAGAAGCACTAGTGTGTCTGGAGTTGTTTCTAGAAGCATTTCTGGAAGCAGACTTTTGCCTATTGTCCATTTTCCTTTCATACTCCAAGAGAATTTCTGCCTGCAGAAAACCAAGGAATTGTTTTCCAAAGAAATGGGAATTTTTGAAGAGAACCTGCATTTTTGATTTGAGAATATTTTTGGGGATTATATTAGCTGTGACTCCTGCTGTGTGACTTTAGACCCCTGGCCTCCCCACGGTCATGGAGTCTGTGCTGGTGAATGCAGCAAGCACGGCAAGATGCTTCTCTGGGCCATCTCTCTTCTTGTCTCCAGATGTGTTCAAAATTGTACCTTCTGAGACTACATGGTCCCAAATGACAGCATGGTCAGTTTATTGAGGGCCTACTGCTTTCTTCACATGTCATGTTTTTAAACTCTAGTTATAGTTACTCCTGGTCTACCCTGTAAGTAGTAGTGCATAAGTTCCTCCATTCCCTTTCAGTTGCTCATCAGTCTATTTCTCTGTCAACACCCGGAAAATTTTCTGTATCCCAAGGTTACTTTTTTAAATTCTTTCTAGCATTTGTTACCATAAGCCTGCTCTTTAAAAACCAATCAAAATGCTCTATGATTGCATACATCTCTTGTTGAAAGCAAAAAAAATAAAATAAAATAAAAGCTCTCCAACATCTCTTTTCATTTCAGAGACTTTTGAATATTCTGAAAAGCTGAAAAGGCCTGTCAGCAAGTAAAACATCATATATAAAACCTGGGCCATAAGCTTGAATTTTCCTCAGAAATGAAATCTAACTTCAAACCTAATAGTCACAAAAACTGTGTGGAGGAGCAGACGTAAAAACAGTATTTCTACCCCAAATATTGGCTACTGAAAACAATTATGTGCTCTCAAATATTTAGTGGCAGGATATGCGGTTTTATTTAAATAAAAAGTGTTGAGCTGGTTCTTCTAGGAATACATTTTTATTGAAAGTAAAAATGAATTTTAATCACAGTTTGTATTAAGACTTCATCTTGTGTGTGTTCATATATATGTGACTGCATGATTGTATGTGTGCCCATAAGTGAGGTGGCCAGAGAACAACCTAGACTGATGCCTACTTGGGTGATTGCTTTAGGTGCTGTCCATAATTGTGTGTGTGTGTGTGTGTGTGTGTGTGTGTGTGTGTGTGTGTGTGT
>CAJQZJ010004856.1:10853600-10866457 GCA_907164525.1 Lophiomys imhausi | reverse complement strand
GGGGGGAAAGATGGAGAAAATCCCTTTTCTAGTCATAAGACAGTCAGTGTAATCACAAACTCTAATCAGCTGGGGTTGCCTGTACTGAGACTGCATCAGACTGTCTACCATCAATCATGAATCAGAAAGGGGTGATGTCCTCTAGCCTTTACTATTCTTGCAGAACTATTGACAACTGACAGATTCTGGTTAAGAAAGATTTATGTTTGTTGCCAAAACCCACAATTAAATAAATGGGAAAATATATTTATGATGAATGTTGTTAAGGCCTTTGCAATGAACAGGTACACTATTGCACAAGGAATTATTACATTCTTCTCTGGCAGTTCATAATCCAACTCACATGTTGGGTTGTGTTTTAACAGCAAACAATTTGGTAATCACTTACACAGAGGCTGTTCCAATTTTACACACAACTTTCACATATGTCAACCATCAGTGGTGGCCTTTGCTCAGATGCATCGCTGGACAATCTTGTGGATCTAAAGCACAGTTAAGCATACATATTTTTTCATTGTATCCATACACAGAAAAAGACAATGAGTGTCAATACACAAGGACAGATATAATAGGGGGAAGCTGAGAGAGAGAGAGAGAGAGAGAGACAAGGACAGAAGATTGACTTTTACTTTGTCCTCTCAACTGAGGTATGCATACTGCTACATATATTCTTATCATTTATTATAGCAAAATTTACTTTGTGAAGTTTCTTGTATTAGATCCCAGATTGAATACTCAATTTGAAGTATGACTTTGCTATTTTCCACTAGAACCAATTGATATACTGCAGAATTTGTAAGATTTCTAGAGAAATTAAGCTCTCATCACCAATCCATATATAAACATGACTTTCTGAATAGTTTGAGAAAAGATCTGTAATGAAATAAAATTTGTTTTTTATATTATCTCAGCTTTTGAAAGGATCCATCACTTCTGTGGGTTGTGTTTTTAGCTTCACCATATGCATAGACGGTTTTCTTTCATTCTTTTATCATTTTTACCTCTTTTCAACCCTTCCTCATTTGTGGCTATAAACTTCTTGTACCATCCATTCATTCTTAATCAGAGGACAGTCACTCCAAGCGCACTTGGCAATCAAGCCTGTCTTCACCTCACAGTTTATTTAAGGAACTACAATTGGTGAGGTCCATGAACTTCCGTTAATTGCTACTTTATTCATGTACCCCTTCCCATATAAAATGAAAAACAAACTTTCTGGCATTAGAACTAATGTCCTTTTATTTCTTGATCACACATGTCATTGTTAACATAGTCCAATAACCATGTCTTCTGTGGAAAGAGAAATAGTAATGATACCTACGACTCTCTCTCCTCTGCTTACCACGAATGAACTTTTCCCTTCATTCTCTATTGTTGCATGTACTCATGTCTAAGGAAAGTTAGAGGACTTTGAGGTGGTGAGTTTTGAACCCTGAAAACCAAGCAAAGCTTAATTTCTGGACTACTGAACTTAAGTGGCTTTATTCCATTATAGTAACGCTTATTCTTGTTCCTCTAATTAAATGGCTAAGCTCTTTCTATTCTGGGTTTCAGTATTAAAGTACTTAGTATTTACATGACATTTAATTTATATTCATCAGTAAAAAGTAATCATTCTTCCTATTTTTTAAACCTATTATCTAATTTCACAGTGAACCCAGTTATAGACAATTGAACCCAGTGCCTTCCAAATCTGACTCATACTGACACTATTCTTTGTATAATCATTAAACTTGTTTGGCTTCAGGGTTATGATTCCCCCTACTAGCAATGTTTTTGATTCTCTAATTCCTTTCCCCTTCTCGACAGACTCAGTATTTCCTGATCTATAAATTCCAACCCATCTTTTCTGTTATAACTTCAAAATCGCTGAAGTTCCCTTCAGCTTCCCTTCCTTCTCCACTGTCTTCCAAAGTAATTCTCATAAACTTAAGAATTTGATCATTAAAATGTGGTACCCGAGAGCAGAGTACTTCTGTAATCTCCATCCTGACTTGGCTTCCCACCTAATTTACAACTATAGTTGACTGTCTTTCAGTAATTTTAATTGTATGTTGCAAGTGAAACATCTGATTGTTTTCCATATAAATGTGTTTCTCCCCTGTTACATCTACTCATCTCTCATTACTGATTTTTCAAAGATGTGCTGAACGTTGTTGGCACTTTATTTCCATTAATATTTTAATTACATCATCTCTAAATCTCAAATCTGTCTCATCTAATTTCTCAAATCCAGTCATTTATTTCCATTATGACTGCTGTGCCTCAGAGACCAGGCTATTGTTCTCTGGATGAACTGTTAAATAACCTTCAAATGGGCCTGCTTTAAAACAGGCTTCAGAAATGAAATCAGTACTTTGCTTTGCATATTTAGTGATGTCTATATCTGAAGTATGGCCAACAAGGTACTGCACAACCTAATGCTTCCACCTTCTAATTCACTTTGAACCATTCTCGCAGAAAATTGTAAATGTCTTCTGGTACTTCTTCCAGTTCATTAAATTCTCCCTTGGTCAGGAGTTTGCTTCTATACCGTTGGGAAACATTTTTCTTTGAATACTCATTCTTCTAGCTTCTTGTCTTCGGGCCATTCATAAAACCCCTGTTTCTGAAGAATGTTTTCCAATGTTGTATTTGTAAGATTGCATATTATATTGTCATGAGGCCCTATTCTTACACCATTCATTGCAGTTTCTAGTAACATAATTTCCCACCGTTCACTGGATTATTTGAGCAAATGTTGAGTTTTAAACCCATAAATTTGAGATTGAGATTTTTGATGATGGCCACTGTATACCAGACAGCATGACATTTAGGATAAAGTGTCTTCTATTTTGGGGGGATTTTTCTTGTTGTTGGTGGTGCTTTTTGTTACTTATAACAAAACTTAATGAGTAATTTATTCATGAATGAGGGCTTCTTGGTTGTCATACTGGACAAACTTGTTTTACAGAAGCTTTATATGACATGAAAGACATTGGAAAAAAACTCACAGACAGGAAAATCTGTATAATTTTATAGTCTGCCATCAAAAAGTAGGTAGCTGAGAAAAAATACTATAAAAGGAAGAGAAATGACATAATGGCAAAGGTATAGGAGAAATTCAGAAAAGCCAGATGCTGTCTGTGCCCGTATTGAAAGACAAGGATGCTCCCTTATCTTGGGTATGAGAAGGGGACCCCTCATGTGAAGGTCTTCAACTTTCTTCAGGAGAACACATGGACCTTCCTACTTCTGTGATGTGCCAAAGTGTCAGTCAGTCCTAGTGTATGGGATCCTGCCCCTCTACTTCTATGCAGAAACATAAAAGAGCAGAAAAAATTATACAGGAAGAGAAACAAATGCCAACTTGGTCTGTTTTTCTTATTAAATCATCATCTTTCCTTTTCCATTTCTTTTTGCAATGTAATTCTTTTAGGAGAAAATAAATTGATTACAAAATTAGTTATTATTATTAAATTCCTAAATTAGTACTTTTTATTTATGAAAATCTGATTTTAAAAAAGTATTCTTAGAATCATTTTTAATTAATAATAATAGAATCAAAGAAAGTTTCCTGAAAAATTAATTGACATTTTTTCAAGCTTCTTTTTAAATTAATGAAGGAAAAGCTCATGTGATTTTAATATTGAATTCCCTCATGACTTTTTAAAATAAGGCCATTTGATTCAACAGGACTTCAAAGATGAGTGGGTAAAGATGCAAATTAATTTAATAGATAAGCCATCGCAAGGCTGATTAGGAAGCACTTACCAATTCCTTAGCTGATTGTAGGATACAGCCAATAATCAGGGGTCAACTTGAAATACAAAGACAACAGGTTTATTTTACAAGACTCTTGAGAAAGAAATGAGACAGTAAATGCTCACAATTATCTTGATAGTCATTTGGAAGTGTTCATTAATAATTAAACCTTTGTGTTCTAAATATACAGACATAATAGCAGTGCCAAGGCACTGTTAATCAAATATGCATCCTAAAAACTGGTAAGATACTGTTGATGAGCTTTCCCCTGTCCTTCATAAGGCTAAAGGCAGGCTCATGATTCTGTGGTATTTAATTGTTTACAAAAGGTAATTATTATCTATTATTCTGCATAGAATTAGGACTTAATTTCATGGTTTAAATCTTTTGTAAGCTATGGATTTTGTATGTTTAGAAAAGAAATACATATAAAAGGTATGTATACATTCACATAATGTTTAAAGTGTATAAAATTTCCTAAATAACTACAATAAATATTTATAAATCTAAGAGTTTAGTCTCAAATATTTACTGCATAAATTAATTAATTGGTTGATTACTATTTAAATTTAACAGTAATGTGCTTTTAATTATTATGAGTTATTCTGTTTTTTGTGTATATTAATTTTAATGTATGTGATTCTTTACATTAATAATGAAGCAACTGGAAAAGGTAGAGAAAAGGGAGAAAGTCATTTTGTATTATAAAGATAGCCACTTACATCCTATTCCAAAGTGCTTCAACTGATTGTGAAATTGATACTTGTCTTTTAGTAATATGTCAAGTGCATACTCAACAATTTCTGAATTTGTGGTTTTAAGATTTCATGATGTTTCATAAGCTTTCTAATCTTTGGTCCTTTGTGATTTGGGATGACCAACTTCTCTCAAGTTTCCACATTAATTTTTATTACTTACATAATAGTAAAAATAATTTTGAATTTTTATGTTTGAGATTGAGATAAAAATGACTCTTGAGTGCATTTTGAGTGAAGACAACAAAACGATGGATAAACAAAATTTAATTTTGATAGTCTCTTTACTGTCCTGACCCCAAATCTGCCACTTTCACTCAGCTTCTCTCCTGTTGGGAATAGCATGATTAATCATATTTGTAAGGAATGCTCCATTGCTCTACATTTTTTAAAAGCTACCTAGTCTAAAACTAACATTTTTGTAAATATTTAAGCACCATACAAAATAATTTAGATAATTTAGGGGTAAAGATTGAAACAATAAAAACTGGAAACTTATACATGTAAATCCCCTAAGACATCACTAACAACTGAGAATTGGCTATGTTTTCTTCCTTCATTTTCTCCAGTCTGTATACTAGAGTTAAAAATTATTATGAAGTGGGGAAAATTCCTTGACATTGTTTTCTTGTGTATCATATATTTCTTTAAGGTATTCATTATTCAGTTTGGTATAGTACTGATAAATGCAAAGATTTGTAGAATATTTTTCTGTGAATTGCTTTTTACATATCATTGCATAGATGTCAAGTTGTTTGATCCATATAGGTACCACTTATTTCCTTGTATTACTGATTCATGATTGGCTCTCAATATTCAATTTCCCAAGTATTCACACTCTTGCTAAAGGCACATATACACTCTTATCCCATAGTTTTGGGATAAGCATTAGACTACTTCTTGATCTTAAGCTGAACAAACCCTAAAGATGTGGCCTTGACTTTGTAGAAGTTGTAAGGCTTAGGTAAATAATGATCTGTGTTAGATAACGATAAGATACTGTAAAATTAGCAAGTCCCTGCGCAAGTTGGTTCTTTGTAAATTTGACAGAAGCTAGAGTTATTTGGGAAGAGGCACTCCAATCAAGACTATTCTTTCATAAAATTATCTGATGGAAAGTCTGGAGGATATTTTCTTGATTAATCGATGATGTGGCATGGCCCACCACACAGCAAACAATGCCACTTCTGGGCACAAGTCTGAAACTTCATTAAAGAAAAACAAGGCAGTCACGGGTATGTCATTTCTTAGTTTTGGAAGCTGCAGGCCCTGCACTTCCTATGTAATCAGATATATTTATCCCTCTCAGGTCTCTGAGGTGGTTGAAGATTAGATAGCTAGAGTCTCATAGTTAAATTTTGAGTTGTTTAGGAATCAAGAGGGTGTTCTGGATCTAAGAAGATGTTTTTAAAATTGTGATGAAAGTTGAGTTGGATATAGAACTTTAAACTCATGGAGATGAGTAGATAGTAGAATGTTAAAGTCAGGGGCCAAATACATATGGACTGGACATTGAGAATGTATGCTAAGCCATATAACTCTCAGAATTGTGGCCTATTTATTTCAGTTGTTTTGTACTGTATTTATTGTTACAAGAGAAAGAACCATTTGTTGGACTGAAAGGAGGAGCTGTTGGGGGGAAAAGATCTACCTTAAACTAAACAAAAATGGGTAGAGGATGGGGGGGTTGAGGGGGAAGAGGGTGGAAGGGTGGGACAGGAGGGGGTAATAGGGAAGGGTTTGTGATTGAGATGTAACTGGAAGAAATTAAAAAAAAAATGTACCTGAAAATAAAAAAAAGGCCAAGATGAACAAGCCAGTAAACAGTACTTTTCAATGTCACATAGTTCAGTGACTGCCCCCAGCTTCCTGTCCTGTTTGGGTTCTTGCACTTTGTCCTTACTTCCCTCAGTGACAGACTGTTTTTATTTGGAAATGTAAAAGGAAATAAACCCATTCCTCTCCAGTTTGCTTTAGGTTGCATTGTTTAATCACAGTGGAAACCCTGAGACCTCCCTCAATATATTGTAAAAATTGGCACAATGATTTATTTTCATGCAAGCAAATCAAGAAATAATGCCTTCAGAGAAGACTGAGCCTTTTTACAAAGAGAAAGGTCAATGGAGAGAACAAATTATTCAGATTCATTGAATAGTTTTTTCTCTAAAGCCCCTCCATCTATTGCAAAATTCTCAAACTTAAATGTTTTAGAAAGAGAATAAGATCAGGAACTCATATAATCTACATGAAAACAAAACCGAAGGAGTCAAAGTCATGCCCTTGAAGTTTTAGTTACCTTTACCAAGAAAGTTAAGCTATCTGTTATCATTTTAACAGTATAAAAAGACTCACAGGATTAGGAAAACAGAACACAGCAAAACAAAACAAAAAGCAAGAACCAAGAATGGCAACCTTGGGCAAGAGAACAGGATACTAGATGCGAGTACCTAAATATTAACATCTTTGAGTCAGGAGAAACCTGGAATTCCAGGAGACTGAAGCTTTGATAGAAATCATTTTCATTCTTTTCTTCTGAAGTGGAGTTATATATTATGGCTATTATATCATTGGCACTACTTAATATAGTTTATAATTTGTGTTTCCAAAAAGCTGATGTACTATTCTTTGGTCTCCAGCTTGTCATTTTTGGTAAAACTTTTAAAGGAAAACGATCAAGATATCCCTGGTAAGAGGCCTTCAGGTCACAAAGTGATGTCCTTGAATAGCACTGAGAAACCACAATCCTTTCTTCCTCTCACATGCTTCTCAGGACTAGCATGAACACCTTTGCCTTTCTATCGATGCCTGCCATGATATCTTGCTAAAGACCCAAACGCAACATAGTCAGTTATGACTTGACAATTTATAAACTGTGAACTCATCTTAAACCTTTCCAACTTTCAACTGTATTATTTTAAGCATTCATTATGGTATTACAAAGCTGAGTAAGTAGCACACTGTTCGGTGCTTGAATGGTGGTTGCTTACAGAAAAGACAACCTCTTGAATCACAAGTCTTACAATTATAAATCACATCAGTGACCAGAGTGTAATATGGGTGTTGATATCTTGTGGCTGAGATTAAATGACGCATTCAAGTCTTGACCTTGAAGGGGAGTGCATTACCTAGGTCAGAGGTAATGAGTTACTATGCCTGAGTAACTGCATATTTTTCTGCTACAACAAAACAACTGACAAAAGAGATTAAGGAAAGAAAGGATTATTTTAGTTTACAGATTGAAGACCCAATCCAAAATGGTGAGAAAGTCATGGAGGAAAGTACATCCTTGCTCAGGAATCAGAGAGAAATGAATGTTCATGTTTATTTCACTTTCATTTTTTTTTATTCGGTGACCTCAGGTCATGGTCACCTCCTCAGTAAAACATGTCTCAAAACACCTGCAAAGACAGAGAAAAGTGTGCGTTTCTATGGCAATTCTAAATCCAGTCTTCTTGGCAAAGGAATTGAGCATTACAGTGGCCAAGAGGGAAGACTTGCAAACAGATGAATCAAGAACAATACTTATGATCCTCGTTCTTACAAACTGTCAATACCTTAGTGTGAGAGACTTAGTATGAGTTACTTCCTGTCCCGTTGTCATTGAGCTTGTTTATATGATTTTCTTAAAATTCTGCTTCTGCATCAACCAGGTCTTGAACTTGAGCAATGAAGACTCAAGCCAAAACTCTCAAAAACAGCCAAATGCCTTTTCAAATATTTACAAAGAGTCTTTCTCAGTACTCCACTGAGAAAAAAATGTCTTTTAGAATAGAAGATTCACCAGCACATTGGATTGCTTAATCAATACACTATAATCTTATATCCTTTGCACTATAGTGGACATTTATGTTATTTTGAATTTGGGCAACTACCAGGAAAATGATTCTTGGCTACTCACTTATAATTTCTATTCCTTTATGATTCTGGAAGGAAAATCTGCCAAGTATCCTTACTTTGCCAGGTGATTTGTGGGATTATGCTGATGCAGCTGCCATATGAAGATTACAAATCATTGGGAGGTAGGAAGTTGCTTTTCCTTTCTGACTTCTTGTTTGTTTGAAAATATGACCCCTCAAAAGCCTCTTACTCTGAAGCCTAGACAGCCATCTACCTACCTTCCTAAGATGTCTCAGCTGTGTTGAATATGCAAGATCTCTCATAAAAATTGTCCATTTTATTTATTTATTTATTTATTCATTCAGTCATTTATTTATTTATTCATTTAATTATTTATTTATTCATTCATTCATTCACTTATTTATTTATTTATTCATTCATTCACTTATTTATTTATTTATTAATTCATTCACTTGTCTATCCGTTTATTTATTTGTTTGTTTGTTTGTTTGTTCATTTATTTATTTATTTATTTATTTGTTTGTTTGTTTATTTGTTTGTTTGTTTGTTTGTTTGTTTGTTTGAGTCAGGGTTTCTCTGTGTATCCCTGGCTGTCCTGGACTCACTTTGTAGACCAGGCTGGCCTTGAAATCACAGAAATCTGTCTGCCTTTCCCTCCCAAGTGCTGGGATTAAAGGTGTGTGCCACCACGCCTGGCTAATCTTGTCCATTTAAATACATCAATCTCTTCTAATCCCTGTCCTCAGCTCTAGATTTGAAAATTTCTAGATGTTCCCATCTTTGTGAAAATTTCTTGTTTTTCTGACATATAATTAAGAGAATTTTGTCTTTTGGAGAGCAATCATTTATTTTATTTTATTTTTTCAGTTAACAAAACAGACAGATTCTAACTTCTGGTTAAATCTTTATGATTTTTGTTGCAATTGAGATTACAAAATAGATATGGTTGTTTCAGAGTTATTGGTTGAAATAGAGGAACAGTCAATGAAGACCCATGAATACCCTACATTGAGTATTTTAAGTAGTCCAAGCTCAGTTTGAAGTCTCCCTCATTCTTGTAGTAGCTGTAAATCATCAAGAAGCCATATATTTTGGAGCTTTCAGCTCCAGTAAATATCATTCTGCCAAACAAGATGTACATTTACACTTTTGACCTTTGAACTCTGCTATTTCTGTCTCTCCACTTTATGATCCAAATACCCCTTGTCACTAAAACTAGATCTGTATTACCATTATGTAAATGATCTAGGTAAACATTTTTAAATTTTTTCTAGGAGTGTTTTATGCATTCATTTTTCATTATTTTGTTTTGTACCTACATGACTCTTATTTTTATATCTCTTTTTTTGCATTCTTTTATTTTCCTTTATGCATTCATTTTATTTTATTTTGTATTCTTTTTATTTTTGCTTCCTCATACATTACATCTTAATCACAGTTTCCCCTCCCTCCCATGCCCTTCCCCTAATCTCCTCTCCTCCAGATCTACTCTTCCACTGCTTCCCTTCACATAAAGAACAGGCCTCCCATTGATATGAACCAAACATAACATAACAAGCTAAAATGAGACTGGGCACAAACCTCAACATCAAGGCTGGATGAAGCAAGTCATAGAATACAAAGGGTTCCAAGACCAGACAAAGGAGTCAGAAACACACTCCATTCACACTGTTAAGAGTCCCATAGAACACAAAGCTACACAACCATAATGTATTTGCAAAGGACCTAGCTCAGACCTATGCAGGCTCCTTGATTGTGACTTCACTCTGTGAGCCCCTATGAATCCTGCTTTTTGATTCTGTGGGCTGTGTTCTCCTGCTCTCCTGGACTCCTCTAGCTCCTACATTTCCTCCTCCTTCTACTGCCAAATTCCCCTGGCCCCACCTAGTGTATGGCTGTGGGTCTGAGCATCAGGTTCTGGATGATGCCTCTCTGGTGACAATTGGACTCAAAGAAGTATTACTCAGCTGTTAGTAAAACAGACTGGCATTATGAAATTTGCTGGCAAATGAATGGAGCTAAAGAAACAAAAACAAAAATGAAAAAACCATCTTGAGTGAGGTAACCCAGACCTAGAAAAAAATACATAGTATGTATTCAGTTATAAGTGAACATAAGCTATTAAGTAAAGGTCAGTCCATAGATCCAGAGGGATAACAAGGAGGGATCAAGGACAAGTAACAAGGAGGGATCAAGGTGGACAAATGGATCTCCCTAGGAAGGGGAAACAGAATAGATATTGTGGGTGAAATGTAGGAAGGTGTTGATAGGAATAGGAGGATCAGGCAGTAGCAGGAGCTGGAGATGAATAGAGAGAATACTAGGGGAGACAAGTGGAATTGGAATTGGGGGACATTTGGGGGGCAACGTGAAAACTTAGTGCAGTGAACACTATCAGGAGTCTACAAGAGTGACCCTAGGGAAGACTCCTGGTAATGGAAGATATGGAGCCTGAACTGGATATCTACTATAACCAGGAAAGAAGTGGGATTGGGACATCAATGCAACCACTAAAACTTTCAGCTACAATTTGTCCAGCCTGAAAGGTGTGCTGGTGGCCCAGAACTTGTAGGAGTGGCCAACCAATGACTCCTCCAAGTTGAGGCCCATGACAGAAGCAGAAGTCCATGCCTAACACTGCCTAGATGAACAGGAACCAGAGACTGAACAAGTCAGAGATCCAGGATGAAACCATAAATGACTGGCAAAAAAGGCATTGAAATGATTTCTAATGATATTCTTCTATATTCATTTTTAGTAGTGTGTTTCATTTAAATTTTGAGAATTTAATATAATGTATTTATATGGTATTCATCATTCTCCCTCATCTATTTTCAGACCTAGTCCAACCTATCTACCTCATTCACTCTCTCTCTCTCACATCCTATTAAGCACCATGTCCAGTTTATGTTGCCTGTCTACTTATCAGGATGATAAGGATGGGGCTACCATGGAGTATGATTGATAGACCAATGAGCATATCAGTAGAAAATAGTATGACATTTTTTTCTACCAGAAGAGGTGATATTTTGTGGCCAACACCCTTCTCCATATTGGAATATTTTCCTAGCATAAACTCTATTTGGTCTTATGCTTCCTATCACAGACTGTATGAAGTTATATGTCTATACATCCAATTGTGTCTGCAAAACAGTTTCCACTCCCTTTTGTTTTTTGTTTCATTGTTTGTTTTATAATTTATCTTTTATTGCTTCAAGTTACATCTCAATTGCAATCCCCTCCCTACTCCCCCCTCTGGTCTCACCCTCCCACCCTCTTCCCCCTTAAACCTCCCCATCCACTTCCATTTTTTAAGTTTAAGGTATATCTTCCCCTCCTCAACAACTTCCCCTTTCAATCCAACAAATGGCTCTTTCTCTTATAACAACAAATACAATACAAAACAAGAGAAATAATTAGGTCACAATTATGAGAAATATAAGGCTTAGCCTACATTCCCAATGTCCAGTCTATACATATTTGGCACCTGACAATAACATTCTACTCTCCAACCATCTCCATGAATTTAAAGTTCTATATCTAACTCAGCTTCCATCCTAACTTGCATCACAATTTTAAAAACATCTTCTTAGATACAGAACACCCTCTTGATTCCTAAACAACTCAAGATTTAACTATGAGACTCTAGCTATCTAGCCTTCAACCACTTCAGAGACCTGAGAGGGATAAATATATCTGATTATACAGGAAGTGCAGGTTCTAAAACTAAGAAATGACATACCAGTCAGTGGCTGCCTGGACAGTTCCCAATTTCTCTCTATACATTACAGCATCAATCTTCAGCCATTTGGCCCTGTTTCTCTGACAGACATTGATTGTAAAGCAGGAATTATGAAGGACTTGCCTACCCTGTCTTGGCAAAGCTAGGCTGTCGACTTACCTGCTTCCAAGTTTTGTCCTATTTGGAAAGCATGCTTTTGTTTTTAAATCTTTCTGCCTACTCTTCTACTTGGATTCTTGAGTCTGGAGAGGAAATGATCTTTTAAAGGAGGTGAAACAGAATGCAATTTTATGAAGGTGTAAAGAGAAAAAATAGAACAGAAAAGAATAAATGAATAAATGTGGTGGGGGTTTGGAGACAAGGCAGAAGAGGGAATATGTGAAGGGATTATTAATACCAAATGCCTTCTGAAAAACAAAATCACACACACACACAAACAAACAAATATACATACATCCATACATACATTCACACACAGACATATATAAATAGACTATATATATGTATATATATATATATATATATATATATATACACATAATATTGTCAAGGTGTCTTTACACTGAGTCATCTCAGGACTTTCTATTGCATACTTCTGAAAGAACTATGCCCACATTAAAAGTTATGGCTGGGAAATTCATAATCAGTTAAATATTTGCCACATGCAACAATGAGGACCTGAATTTGATCCTTATAAAGCCTGTTATAGTCACACATATGTAAACCATTGTTAGCAATGAAGTGACAAAAAAAAAAAA
>CAJQZJ010004856.1:10829552-10853200 GCA_907164525.1 Lophiomys imhausi | reverse complement strand
AAAAAAAAAAAATCTCAGGGGCTCTGACAAACCATATGAGCCTGATTTCGAATCCAATTGTCCTGACAAGAGATACTTTTTTAAAAATAAAGTAGATGGTTCATAAAATGCTAAGCAAGCTTGACTTTTGAGCTCCATACATATCTCAAAGTGCACACAAGGGAGTGAACATATCATACCTCACCACACACACAATCAATACTGAAAATTCTGAGAAACTCCTACAAATCTTACCTCGTGTATTTTAAGTCAACTTAATAGACTAAAACTGAAGGCCATATTTACAGGGAATAGATCAGTGTTATACTGTTTGTCTAACAAGGTAATTTAGAAAAGACAACTCTGGGTTTTTATTTTCTTTTGTTGTTATTGAAGTGATAGAATCAAACCAAGTGTAAAACAAATTCTAAATGAGTGTTATATTACCATATCCCCATTACTTATATAACTACATTCAGATTTTATTTCACTTTTTGAGAACTGAAATGTTGAAGGTCATTTATTATGCTTCTGTTATTTATAAATGGTATCAATTATTGTTATGAGAGCTTCAGAACTTTGCTTAAATTTTAAAATTTTATTTAAAAAATCTTGCAAATATATAAAAACATCACACAGCAAAATTAATCCTTTGTATCTAAGTGTGTATGTAAACACACATAAAGAAAAAGAAAATGCATAGAAATAATATTTGAAAGTATATGTGCTGGGCTACTTACTCATGTAGATAACTATATTTTTAAAAAGCACTTCTGTGTATCTATTATCCTATCATATGAATGATCTTGTCAAGTAAGTTTGAAATATGATACTCTATTTTATAAGTGAGAATAAGAGCTACAAATCATTTAAGTAATTTCAAAATTGACCCTGTGCTAAACAACTTATTATTCTGTTTTGGTCTTCATTGCTAAAATGAAATAATATTTTTTGAAAATATCTGACCAAATTTATTCTTTAGCCAAAGTAAGACCAAAAATAAGAGAAATGTATCCACTATTGTATGAGTCATGAATGTCTAACACTGTAGGAAAAATAAAGGCTGATACTGCTATTCATATAATATTAAAAGAGATCCTCTCCTAAAAAGAGAAGAGATGCTATGATTATTTTAATGGAAAAGATGTCTTTTGAAGTAATTTCCCATTTGACTTATAACTATCTTGAGATTTTTTTGTATTTTTATTAGAGCTAATATAAATAAAGTTTCATAGATTATTAGCTATAATGAAGAATATTTTATTAGGTATCTTTTCTAGAATTTACTAGAATTGTCTGTCAATATCTGGATTTGTTAGCCTTGAGGTCACAGTGATGAAATTGAAATATTATAAAATATTCCCAAATAACTGAAGAGATCATATTTTAATATAACTTAGCAATAGTAATTCAATTTTAGTTACCCAATTGTGTTAATAAAAATATTATGAACTGAAAAACAAAGAATTTACAGCTAAATATCCAATTGCTATGAAACTAGTATAGAGTTTGGATATGGATACTAAATAATATTACTTACCCATTCTTCCAATTGTGTACACCATACAAACATAGAGCTAACATTGATCAAACAAATATGAAATATCTGTTACTGAAAGGGTCAACATTTTAAAAAATCATGCTTTTCTACTTGATTAGAATTTCAGTAGTTTAAAGCATTTCATAACTTACAAATTATTTGTGTTTAAACATAGTTTAGAAAAGGTTGAGATACAAGAGATATATATCACTTTTAAAATTCCCAAATAATCTGTATTCACACTTTCAAAATTTGTGTATTCTTCTTGTGGGACGGTAATAGCCCAGGGTTACAGAGGAAAGGTTAAAGAGAGCTTCAACCCCAGATACCTCATATGAGGACAGCAGGAGCTAGCTACCTCTCCTCTTCCACCCTGTGCCATACAGTCAGCTGTCCCAACATCAACCTTAGTAAAAATTTATTACCTTGACAGTTATCAGACTTTGCTTCTTGTTTTCCTCTTGACCTACAGCCCTGAGTAGGCAGATGAAGTATCTTCCAACACTCCTGATTGGCCAATTGTACACAGCCACACAAACCTTTCCTCACATACCCTGGACCCCTCCCCAGTGGCATATATACTCCCTTCTCCCCCAATTAAACAAGCTGTGTCACTAAAGCTGTCTCCAGAGATCTCCTACACTCATGCTGATGGAGATTCCACATTGCACCCGTCAGCCCATACTAAACTTCCCTCCCTCCAATCCATATTGTTTGAGAGGCAAAAGTGGGGCAGGGCAACATTCTTATGATACTTTAGTGTGATGAATAATTATTTTCTAAATAAGTTAGAACTTTTAAGGGATAATTACTTAGCTTTCTGGGTTAATCTCTTAGATTTTGTCTGATTTCACTAGTTGCCTGTTTTTCTTCGTGTAAGCTTGAGAATTTGTGAGTGTTACCCTGTGGACTAAAACATTTCTATTGGTGTTGTCTTTGTCCAGTTCCAATCAATGGACATATCCACAAAGCTTTCTGCATGTTTGAATCCACATTAACGAGTCAGAACTGTGTTAATATATGATATTTCTCATAGCTTGTTTGTAACCTGCTTATTTAGTTAGTGATTTAAATCAAGGAGAAGACATTGAAACATTCTTAAATGTTGTCTAAAAGTGTTCTTAAACGGATTATTCCTAGTAATACAAATTCTTTTCAACTAGAATATCAGAGTACAAATTGCACTTTTTTGTTTCAATTCAAATGTAACCCATATCCCTTTGAGATTTGAACATAGAATAATACCCTTAGCTCTCTCTTCAATCAAAATGATTCATACAGACAGAAAATAAATGGCATGAAAGTTTAGTAGAACCAATAGTAGAGATTACAATACAGTGAATATCAAAATCTGAGTCCCAAACCGACTCACAAGGAAGTTTCCTCATCTGTGTTCATAGCAGCCTTATTTGTAATAGCTAGAAACTGGAAACAACCCAGATGTCCCTCAACTGAAGAGTGGATTAAAAACTGTTCTACAGCTACACAATGGAATGCTACTCAGCTATCAGAAACAACAAAATTATGCAATTTGCAGCCAAATGGATGTAACTAGAGAAGCTAATCCTGACTGAGCTAACCCCAGACTCAGAATAATGCACATGGCATCTATTCACTTCTAGTCAGATTTTAGCCATATAGTACAGGATAACTATACTACAACGTATGCACCAAAGGGAACATGAACATAGACTTTTTTTTCTTGTCAGTGAGACACTTTGCCCTAGTGGTGCTGCCTTATAGGTTCCCAGTGCATGAGGAGGCTCTTGGCCCTCATATGACTGCTGAACTGGGGCAGGGGACTGTTATATAGGGACATTCCACTCCAGAGGAGTGGGATGGAAGGGATGGGGGTAGAGGGTGGGAGGGTGGGACTAGGAGGGGTGGAAAGAGGACACTGTGATGGAGATGTAACCTGAAGTAATAAACAAACAAACAAACAAACAAATAAAGTAAAACATGATGAGCCACGGGTTAAAGAGCAAATACTGACTTAGAAGTATACATACTCCTTTCCTTGATTCATCTTTCTTTGAAGGAAAAAACAGTTGTGGCTTTCACTGTTCTAGTAACCAGCAAGGTGTCCATCTGTTTTGTTTGTTTGGTTTGGTTTTGGTTTGTTTCTTATGGTTTTGTTTTGTTTTACCCGGTTTTTGATTTTTTGATTTTTGTATTAGCTGGGTCTATTTGTCCATTAGCAATTGTGTAAATAAACAGATGTGCTCAGAAGAGTAATACAAACTTTTCAAATTCTCCTGTTGATTTGCCTTAGTCTATCAGTTGTTACAGCTCTAAAACCTGCACTGTGTAAATCTTAAATGTGTTTTATTGATTTATAAAATAGTAAGTATGGAGTTTTGTATGTTTGTTAATGGGGTATGGCTAAATTTAAAAATAAAAAAGCTACTCTTATTCATAAATGGAGGCTGTGGTTAATTCAAACATTATTTTAAAAACACACAATTTCACTTAAGTCCTTACTAAGAGCAGTTGGGAGTTTCTTCCAACAAATAGAAGTTACTATGTTGAACTGTGAATAGATAAAATGTATAGGTCTTATTGAAACTACCAGATGTGACAGGATTAGGTGCTTTTAATCGAGACACAAAGAAACAGAGGACAGAATGGCTTTAACCTATATTAGGGTGACCACGGTAGGAAGGAAATTTTCTAATTATTTCTCCACGTTCTTTTATTAAATTTAATATTAAAAACCACCTGGATAAAAGCTTAATTTATAGATTGGAAATGATATAGAACACCAGCTATTTGTTTAATTGTATCATATTCTTTCCAACAAGTCTCCCTCCTCCTTTCATGTATGTTATCTGTGTGATCCACTATATTCATTAGAAATTCTTGCATGAGTATGGGTGGAGAGTATGTACTTGAGTAAGAGAAAATTGCTAGGGATACCATTGAAGAACATGACACTCCCTCCTCTGTCAATCATTAACTGCACATAGTTCCTCAGATTGCAGTAGGGGACATGAGTTCCTTCCCCATTTATGAGGAAGTACCAATATACCCAGTCTTGTGAAGGTCTTATGTAGTTAACCGTGACTACTATGAGCCTATAAATGCAATAGCCTTGCCACACTACAAAAGATAGTATCTCATTTCGTTTTTTTTTTTCTATTCTGAGGCTATTAGATTATTTCTTTATCTTCTTCCATGAAATATTTCAAGTCTTGGAAAGGATGATATTGATGTCCATTTATAGCATCAACCAGCAAGAAACAATAACTTATTCTCATCAATTTAATTAGTTATGTTTCTCTGAATTAATCATCATGAGCAATGTAAACCAAAGCTTTTCTGGCTGTGGCTGAGAACAGCAGTAATCTAATGTATACACATTTAAGTATTTGAAAGCAGCATGACAAACATCTATTAGACATGGTAAGAGTTTACCACCTAGGAATACTTGACAAAATTTATACTACTAAGAATCACTTCTTTCCTGTATAATCCATTTCAAATACAATCTAGAGCAATTGGTTGTTGGTGCAACTTTATATTATTGTGTTAGTTTCACAGTTTACCTCTTAACCCACCTATCATCCAAGTAATTGAGATGCTTTTATATTATTTGTTAAACATGCTTCTCAACACAAAAATGGGCAGTTGTTACTCAAGTCTTAACCCACTATGCTAATCTGGCTTCCCCCCAGTGTAAATCTCAGAGATACTTGCACTTTATGGCTTTGTGGCTTTCCTGCTTCATCTGAATATCTCCTCCATCTCTCCTGCCTCTGCCTCTTCTGAATCCCCCTCCTTCCTCTCCTTAACTCCTCCTCTCCTGGAGGGCAGGAAGTCCTGCCCTATTCTCTCCCCTGCTCAGTGATTGATTGTAAGCTCCTTTTTGGCATATCAGGACACAATTGGGGAGCAGTGTTTACATAACCTTGAGACATGAGCTCTTCAGAACAAAGACTGGAACCAGATATGGGGGCTACTGAAATAAGCATTTGAATTACACAATAACCTTATGCCCACAGTTGGTTACCAATGTTAGCAGTCAGGTCACTACTGCTGTAGTGGTCACCTTTTGCCTGATAGGTCCCTATTGTAACTTGCAGAGTCCACAGTTGGTTAGGACATTGAGGTCTATATAGCCTATACTAGTTATTTTAGTGTGAGTCAGATGCTGAAATCAAACTTATAGAAATTGTACTGCAAAGCAGATATTTATTTAGCAAACTTAAATTTAAGTAGGATTTATATAAAGAATTGTACCACCAGTCTGGAGTAAGAGACTATCAATAAATGATAATTACTAGTTCTTCCTAAATCTTAATAATTTCTCCATCATTATATAACTGCATAAACGTTATCATCTGTCTGTCCGTCTGTCCGTCCATCTATCTATCTATCTATCTATCTATCTATCTATCTATCTATCTATCATCTATGTTTAATTTACCAATCCCTTTGATGTTTCTTTTCTATTATTCCTCTTTCTCCTCTCTATTTCAGGTTTCTGTATATGAATTATTTTCTCAGATGAGTTCATTTGATCTAATACATAGTTCTTATGCCTAGTTCCTTGTTTCAATAAAACAAACTATATTAACTTTTATATTTGATACTTTGATGGTCATGCATAATGAAAACACTGTGCCATCATTTATTAGATTTATTTCCTGGGAGGTTGGGGGATAGATAGAGTTGGACAGAAACTTTTAAATACAATAATTCATTTTTTAAATACTGGAACTCATCTAAGGTCTACATTTTAAATCCTTTTATCCTTCAGCTCCTCCACTCTCATGACAACATTTTTATCTTAGAAACACCATAACAGATTCTCCAGCCTTCTGGAATTTTCAGTTCCCATATCTGTCCACACAGTCTCTTATTTCCTCATGTTTTCCTTTGTTGTAGAACAAAATTTAGTATTTTAGTTACTGTATATATATTGACAATATACTCAATCATTTTTGTTTTGATGCCTATTAATGTGATATTTGGATTTTTTCTTTTTTTTTAATTTAGTTTTTATTTGTTCAAGTTATATCTCAATCGCAATCCCCCCCACTTCCCCTTCCAGTCTCACCCTCCCACCCTCTTCCCCCTCAACTCCCTATCCTCTTCCTCTTTTTTTTTTAAGTTTAAAGTATGTTCCCCCTGCCCTACAGCTCCTCCTTTCAGTCCAACAAATGGCTCTTTCTCTTATAACAATAAATAAAATACAAAACAACAGAAATAATTAGACCACAATTATGAGAGTTATAGGACTTAGCATATATTCCCAATGTCCAGTCCATATGTATTTGGCACCTGGCTTTAACATTCTACTAACTAACCATCTCCATGAGTTTAAAGTTCTATATCCAACTCAGCTTTCATACTAACTTGCAACACAATTTTAAAAACATCTTCTTAAATCCAGAACACCCTCATAATTTCTAAACAAATCTAAATTTAATTATGAGACTAGCTATCTAGTCTGTAACCACCTCAGAGACAAGTGGGTTTTAATATCATATACAAAACTTAAAATATATACTATGTATTTATTAGTGACTAATATTTTGCTGAAATCTCCACTTTCTATGAAGGCAACTTTAATTAGACATTTAGATTCTGGCCCATTAGTAAGTTTAGTAGGAAGATAAGCTATGTTTGAAATTACCTTTCTGATTTATTTCAGCTTAAAAATACATATCATATAATTCCATAGGGCATTTATAATTTCTTCTTTTATTGAAAATATTTGTTTTCATATAATATAATTATGGTTTTTCTTCCACCGACTCCTACCAGATCCCCCTTAACCCCCCTCATCTACCTAGACACATACACTTTCTTGTTCTCTCATTATTATTTTTAATGTTTTGATATATCTTAGTGTCTTCAACGTAAGGTTCTCTATACAAACACTATTTAAAGACTTTACATCCACTTGATTCTAAATTTAGATAAACTTAGGTAATTGTTAGGCACCTCTAGATATAAATGTATTCTTTAGAATATCTTTAAATAAATTTATTCTTATATTTTCAGGTGCATCACTATTTTGCCTGTATGTACATCTGTGCATGATGTGAATGTCTGGTGCCCATGATTGCAGAAGAGGGCATATGAAACTGGAGTTACAGATGGTTGTGAGCCATCTTGAAAGTGCTGGGAATGTCATCTTGTTCTTGTGCAAGAGCACACATGCTTTAAGTGTTGTGCCATCTCTCCAGCAAGACACATGACTTTCCAAGTGTTATTTTTTTTCAACAAAAGACACAAGAAAAGCAAGCATGACAGTCCTTCATTTATACACTACAGAACTTCCAGTACTATGTCTAGAGTAAGGAGGATAACTTGGTTTAGGTAGGATGCATGAACTCTCTCTGATTATACCAAATGTTATGGGAGCATAATGATAGATCCTTTACATTAGACATTAAATAACATGAAATCAGAAATGACAATCAAATTTATTTTTGTTGATATGTTGACAAAGATATCAGTACCATTTGTGATCTCTACAATTTTCAGAAGCTTATCTATATTTCTATATCTATATAGAATCTTATTGACTAATGCTTCTATAAATTCAATTTATTCTCATATATTAAATAATACACATTTTTTACTCTGAATCTTTACAAATGTGAATGAAGCATTCCTTGGTGTACCCAAACCCACTAATAACAGCTGTTGAAAGTCTCTTCTCAAAATGTAGATTAAACTGAAGCCTGAACAAATTCCTCAAAAGCCCATTAGTTATCAAAATGAATTCAATACAAGCACCAAAGGGGAAGCTCCTAATATTCACAAAAGTTCTCCTAACACCGATCTCTGAATACAAGTACCTGGGAAATCAATGAATCTCCAGAGAAACTAAATATAAATAAAAGATTTTCTTTCACCATTTTTCAGTTTACTGTAGAAACATAACAGAAGGAAAAGTTTTCATAATTTTAGCATGGATGAAACAATGAAGAATAAGGGGAAATTTTTCAGAAGTTTACATACTAATAAATCAATAAAACAATGTCATAATAATAAAATGGGTATTGGAAATACTTGAAAAAAATCCAATAGGAACAATCATGAAACATTTGGCTCATTTTTATTTTTGTCATACTCAGAAGGCAAGAATTATTCAGACTTAATTGATTACTATTTTGATGGATTATATCTTAGAGTTAACAAATAATCAAAGCAAATAGTAAAAATATGCTATTTTCAATTACAAAATAAAGTTGAGGCTATAAAATTAAACAACAAACTCAATGTATAGAAGAAAGACAAAAAAGTGTGAAATCATTGTCACTTTATTAAAGGAATATAATCTATATCAATATAATCATATATAGATCAATTTGAATTATTATCACCCAGAGGAATGCCAGATATGAAATTCACTTTAAGTCATTTATCTTGTGTGCTAATTTAACTCAGTTATTCTTTCTGTTGTTAAATCATGATTGGTCTACTTTTCATATCCTAGTGATCTCACTTTTAAGAACATAGAGGAAACATAACAAGGACACTACATATTGCTGTAGAATGTGTAATGTAATGTAGGGGTTCTAGCTAAAACTTTTGCATCTGTCAGATAGTTTCTAAAGACTCATTCTACTTCGTCCTCCACCTCCTAGGCAAATATTGTGAGATAAACTTTATCAGATGTTGGAAATTGTCTACATCTGATATTTTCAATACTAATTTTTTACTGTGAGATAAACATTTTCAGATATTGGAAATCATGTACATATGCTATTTTCAATAATTACAAAAAATATAGCCAGTGAGACTGGAACTCAAATTTTATTCAATGTCTTAAGTTTAATTTAAACTTGCATAAATATGCATGATTAGAAACTTGGGTACAACAATTAAAATATTAGATATGCATGAAATTGTATATCTATTTCCATAAAAAGTATATAATATGAATTTGATATTTCTGATGATGATTATGATTTTTGAAAAGAAGTTGAATATGATAAAATTAAGAAAAAACTTTTTTCTGTAAAGATATCAACTTAACTTCATCAATATCTGTTCTTCAGGAATTTGTTTGGATTTCACAAAGAAAGTTCTTTACCTGTGGACTTATATTTGGGTTATGGAAAATGAGATTTGCTATTGTCTGCCAGCTTTTGTCTTTTGGACATAATTACATTCCCCTGACCTTACATGAAGAGTAGATTCAAGTTATGCCAAGTTTTCTCTGATATTACACTTACATAATCAGTTTTCAGTTTACCATTATCATGAGGTAACTCTATTCTAGCCACCAAAGACAGCTACAATCTTCTTGTTTGATATATATTTACCCCTCAACTAAGTGGAGGTCTGGACTGGGCTTCTATGTAGAGGTTCATTCTCAAAGCCATACTTACTTACATATAAGTCTGTAATAATTGTCTGTATTAGAATCAAGGCTATATATTAAAAAACAAAAGTATCTTATACACAACCTTGAAAGACTTTGAGAGCAGAGGTGAGGGGGACACAGTCAACTTTCAGTCACTGGCCCAGAATGTTGTTATTCCTCTGTCTGTCCACCTTGGTTATGTTATGCCCAACCATAAGCCCTTATTGTCATCTTTCTTGGTGTTCCAGGCTGGACTTGACCTTCAACCATCATTTTAACTCCAGCTTCTATTGTCACTGCAACATATGTAAAGAACACGGAGTTTCATCATCACTCTCTTTCCCTTAATGAATATCACCTGCATGTAGTATGTATTACCATGAGGAGTCATTTTTTCCTAAAGTTTTTATGTGTTCAAATATTGCAATCATGATGAACTCACAAGAGAAAGATATGAGGCTTTAAGCCTACACAAAAATCTATGGGAAACTAAGGAATATTGAGAGTGGGAGAAAGTCTTCCACAGAGAAGAGCACACTAATTGATTTTCTAATTTCTTAAGAAATTAGAAAAAAATAGACCATTCTACCAAATGATCACTCATGAAAACATCTATACCAGTAACACACAGACTGAGATGGTTTTATTTATATATTTAGAAATACACATGTGTATGTATGCATGTGTGTGTGTGTATATATATACCATATATATAACAAAAATTAATTAAAATAGATACTACAAAATTGAAAAAAGGTTGAAGGAAGATATATGAGAGTGTTTGGAAGGAGAAAAGGAAAAGAAAATATTATGTAATTATATTTAAATATCAAAAATTAAAATAAGAGTAGAATTATTTGAAAAGACACTTTCATGTCATTTCTATCATGTATCTAATGGAAACCATATTTTAATTAAGATAGCCTTATGTTAGTTAATTTTGAGTGGGGGTTTGAAAAATAATTTCTTATATCCTTATGTTAGGTAATTTTGAGTGGGGGTTTGAAAAATAATTTCTTATACTAAATTTTATTTTCTCTGTATATTTCCTTTCTTAATAGAAATGTCATAGTAGTAGATTATCTATAAAATAGAAGAAAGAATAATTTTTTTTGTTTTCTGTATTTTGACTAGTTGCAGATTGCTATAATGGTCTCTATCTTTGCAAAAGGATGCATCTCTGAGAAGAAATAGAAGTTTTTTTTTGTAGGTTGAATGCTAAATATTTAGAATGCAGTTCAGGATTTTACTAGTTTTGGAAAAAGACAGAAGTAAGTTTTCTTCTAAGATCCATGACAACACTATACATGGTTATTTGACTAGGCATACAAAATCAGGCATGAATTATTTCCTATTGTGAGAGCTTTAAATCCAATTAGACAGCTGGCGGTTATAAGCGGTATTTGTGCGCCCTGTGGATATGTTTCCATAGCAGTCATTTTTGTGGTTCACAATCTTTACATCTAGGTAAGATTACTGATTGCATTTTTTGCTTTGGCAGGGTGCATAGTACCTTCAGATACTATGAAAGCTAGTCATCAGGGATGAGGCATGATGGGAATGCACAACCACCATGGATATATTTTCAATACAACTTCAACACCTGAGGCTTAGGGAAAAATCACAAAAGAGGTGAGACCAAAGAACAATACATCTTTGTGACAGTAGTTTCTATGACACATGAAACCTCAAAAATATAGTTACCTGAACAAAATCAGTACAATGACAACAATTGATATACCACCGTGAATTGGAGAAATCTCACAAGGCTTCTACCCCAGGATAAAGTGCTACTGGCATCCAATTAGGAGATGTTGCAAGAGGGAAATTCAGTATTTTCTAGGGATGAGCCAACTAATGGTCATCCGGTTCCACCTCTAAACATTATATATGTATATATATAAAACAAACATTATGTATATATATACATTTTATATATATATAACAAACATTTTATATATATATATATACAATGTTTAGAGGTGGAATTGGATATATATATTTGTATGTATGTATGTACATATACATACATATATATATATATATGAAAGTTTAAATAAATTCAGCAGGGCATATATGTGTCTATCTATAGATGTGTCTAATAACAATATTTAAATAAGAGGTCATAAATTTGAGACATTGTAGGGAGTTACATGAGGACAACTGAAAAGACTAGAGGGAGGTGTCAGAATAGCTAAGACCCTAAGATCAAAAACTCAACTGACAGCACATGTTGGCAATGATGTGGAGAAAGGGGAACACTCCTACATTGCTGGTGAGAGCGCAAACTTGTACAACCACTTTGGAAATCAATCTGGAGATATCTCAGAAAACTGGGAATAGTTCTACCTCAAGACCCAGCCATACCAGTCTTGAATGTATATTTAAAAGATTCTTCACCAAACCACAAGGACATTGGCTTAACTATGTTCATAGTAGCTTTATTCACAATAGCTAGAAATTGGAAACAACATAGATGACCTTCAACCGAAGAATGAATTAAAAAAAAAACTGTGGTACATTTACACAATGGTATACTACTCAGCTATCAGAAAAAAATGAAATCATGCAATTTGCAACCAAATGAATGGAACTAGAAAAGCTCATCCTGAGTGAGCTAACCCAGACCCAGAAAGCTACACATGGCATATATATTCACTTATAACTGGATGTTAGCCATATAGTACAGGATAACTATCCTACAACCCACAGACCTAAAAGAACAGGAACCTATCATTACTATCCTACTAGAAATTTCACCCGGAAGCAGATACAAACAGATACTGAAACACACAGCAAAACATTAGGTGGAGTTCTGGGAGTGCTATATGAGACAGGGAAGAGGAATAGAGAGACCTGGAGGGGACAAGAATAACACATTAAGATCAATAGAACTAAGCAACCAAGGCCCCTAGAGACTTACAGAGACTGAAACAGTAACCAAAAGAAGAAGAAGGAAGCTTAGACTAGATCCTCCCATATAAATATAGAGGACAGGCAAAATGGTCTTCATACACATCCTTTAGCAAGTGGGGTTAGGGGGCAATCTCAGTCATGGACTTTGCTACCTGTTAGTGGGACACTTTATCCTAGCTGAGCTTCATGCCAGGTCCCAGAGGAAGAAGAAGCCCTTAGGATTAATTTGACTGATGAATTTGGGGTGGGGGCTGATATATGGCAGCTGCCCACACAAGAGGAGAAAGATAGGTGGAAGAGGGGGTAGAGAATGGGAGGGTGGGACTGGGAGGGGAGGAGGAAGGGAACAATGATCGAAATGTAACTTGAATAAATAAATAAGTGAAAATATATATAATTATTAAAAAATAATAAGAGGAAGTGGGGACAAATAATGTATCTATAGTACTCATGCCTTACATTCCCATAAAAATAAAATTAAATTTAGAAGTGTTTATATTACTTAAAATACACTTTAGTTTCCCTCACTTTTGTGTTTTATTTTCTCACAATAATCTGTTGATTTCTATAATAAATATTTTGTATATTTTAAAAACTAGTTGATAATTAAAATATTAAGAGGGATATTAAATAACCATTTTTAAGACTTTTACAATAACTGAGATTTCAATTGTGTCTCTATACCCCTAAAATGTTTTGGGAATGGTTGAAATCTCTATTTTTGTATGATGATTGTTTTTATTTGTTATTTTTTCAGATTATAATATAATTACATTACTTTCCCTCTTCCCCTTCCTCCTCCAAACTTTCCTATATTCCCTTGCTCATTTTCAAATTCAGACCCTCTTCTTATACTAATTCCTTTTATATATGTATATGTACCTATATATTCATAAATACACAATATATAACCATTCACATGTTTCGCTCTGTATTTTAGGACCATCCTGCTTGATCTGTGTAATATTACTTGTATTACTATTTGGTATTTAATATCAGTTTGTGTGCTCTTCCTTGGAGTAGATTATTTATCCAGACCTTAGTATTTCTTAGCTGCCTGTAGTTCTTTGTGTAGGCTTTCTGGGTGTTTCTGTATCCTGATATGGTGATTTTAAAGTCTTGCAGGATGAGTAAGTTTGAATTCATCATTTATTGTCAAGAACGGGTGACATTTTCAGTTCCTACTGCAAAATATGTTACTTTGAAATCTGAATATAAGTATAAGTTATTCTAACCAGAATAAACCTTAGAGCGGGGATAATGGTTAGAGGAAATACTTTTTTTTTTCAGAAGAGAGAAAGGAATGCATAATGTTAAATTGCACAATCAATTTTACTGCTATGTGAAAGGCTAGCTCTAGGATAAAGTAGTAAAGCTGAGAGTATTTCACAGTGGTCATGATTCTGCATCAATCCAGTTTCTGCAGTCATTAGTGAAATGGAAAAAAAAAACTGTCTCAGTGGAGACTATGCTTTGTGTGAGTTTGAAGCTAGTAACTGAGTCTTCTTAGTCATTTGTCAATAAAAGGCGTTTTTCTGTTGTTCACAGCAAAGTCACATTACAAATGACATAATGAAGACATGAACAGTGAAGAAAGCAATGTCTGTGATGCTTTGTTAAATTTTATGTTTTGGATACAGAAAACTTAAATAGTCTTGAGGTTAAGCAAATATTTTCATATGAATGAAACCACAAAGGTGTCAGATTAAAAAAAAAAAGAGCAAACAAATGCCAATCTAAAAACTGTTGGAAAGAAAACTCAATCTCGTAACCTGTAGATTTTAACTCATTTTGTCTTTAAGCTGTATTGCAATTTTCAAAGTGGAAAATTTCTGAAAGGTACATGTGAAATCGCTGAGATTCAAAATGATTGTAAGTAGGGCCCATTGCAATTGAACAGTTTCTGGCACACAGAAGCTGTTTATCACACTTTCTCAAAACAGTGCTTGCATTATGCAAAGCAGAAGTGCATTTGTGTCTTCCTGCCAGCCTTGATGTCTCAGCCACTACCATTCAGCAAATGTAACTGTATTTTCGAGATCTATCTTCCTCTCCCTCATTCCTTCATAGCACCTTCAGGACTCATTGTGAGAGATCATCCTATTTGAATTAATATCTGTGCTCCTACAAAGAACTAGAGTGTTGAATCAGTACTAGAAACTGTCTTCAAAGACAGAGCTTCTAACAGTACTTTGCAATTATACTAATTAACATCTAGGTTTTTTTTAAACCTTTATTTATTTTGTCTCAATTACCACCCTCTCCCTCCACCCCTCCTGGTCCCTTCCTTCCACCCTCTACTCCCCCTTCCACCGCTCCCATGCCTGTGGTGTGAGGTGTCTCTGAGTATCAGGCCCCAATTTCATTAGTCACATGAGGTCTAAGAGCTTCCTCTTGCACAGGAGGCATACATGGCAGTTCCACTAGACTGGGGTGTCCCACTGACAGGTAACCAAGTACCTGTTTCTGCTCTTTAGGGTCTATTGATTGTACTATGGAAATCAGTCTGGTGATATCTGAGAAAACTTGGAATAGCTCTACCTCAAGATCCAGCCATACCACTCCTGGGCATATATATCCAAAAGATTCCTCAACAATCCACAAGGACATCTCCTGAACTATGTTCATAGCCACTTTATTTGTCATCGCTAGAAACTGGAAACAACCTAGATGTCCTTCAACCAAAGAATGGATAAAAAAGCTGTGATACATTTACACAATGGAATGCTACTCAGCCATCAGAAACAAGGAAATCATGCAATTTACAACCAAATGGATGGAAGTAGAAAAGCTCATCATGTGTGAGCTAACTCAGACTCAGAAAGATACACATGGCATCTATTCACTTATAACTGGATTTCAGCCATTATATATAGTATAGGATAACCAACCTTCAATCAATAGATTTTTTTAATTGAACATTGAAGAAAAGTTTAAAAAGTAGGCACAACACTAACTCTAAGCACAACCTTGGTCTAGATCATCAGTAAATAGCAGCAGCCAAACTATTGAAAGGTTCTAACACTTTTCAGGCAAAAATATGTGCTTCAGTTTGAATAAAAAAATTAATTCTGGCATTTGTTAGATATGTTAATCAGTTCAAATAAAATTTTACATATGAAAAGGAAAGGGAAAGATGCCTAAAATAGGCTAGGAAACATAGCAACAGACACTAACAGAAATGAACTTCACAAGTGGCAGCCTGTCACCTCAGCAAAATGGGGTTGTGTGGCAGAAAGACAGCCAAAGTAAATAATCATGACACCGATATTCAAAAGTCAAAGAAATTTTGGTCACATAGTCACTTTTTTTTCTGACACTTATGTTATTAATCTTTCAGAAACCCCAGACATAGAGACATGAGTCATACTTACAATGACAAAGAGTGTACATCCTCGAATGTCATTGCTACCTGTTTGTATGTCAGCCTACTATAGCAAGTATAGACTGTAGGAGAGAGAAGCCTGGTGACGGATTTCCTTGGGTTATCTGCCAAGTATTCAGATCCATAGGGTATCTTCAGAAACTCAGGCTTATGTGTCTCTATACCTTTGTTTGATAAAGCCTTTCCTAGAATGGAGAAAAATGAGATTTATACTACATTGACTCTATTTAAGTCTGTGATTGTATAATAATCTATGCACTACTTATAAATATAAAAATGGTGGGAAGAAAAAAGAGGGAGGCAAGACAGAAAGAATATCTTCACATAATATAATAGCATTCTATACATTCTATAGGGCATAAAGTAAATATTCATTAATTTAGTAAATTTGGAATACATCTATATGGTTGAAGCGATGAGCATAAGGCTAAGGCAGAAGGATATAACACCACAAATCTATGTGTCCTAGTACCTGCTGAGGGTTAATCCATAAATGGAACATCTGTATGAAACAAGTTGGACTCTTGCTCATAAGGTGAACATCTGCAATACCAGAAAACCCCAGGGCTAAATGACAGACTCCTTTTTTTTTTTCCCCAATGGGGTTCCCTTTTCTGCCTGATCTGGAGAAAGCCAAACCCCACACCTTCTATCTGAGAATTGTCACACTTTCTTCAGGGAAGTTACAGGCCTAACCCTTTCTCCAGATAAAAAACCTGACCAGTGATTGCATGGGATTTCTGGAAACACCTCGCCATGCTAATGAGATCTCTTGGTGCCTTGGCTTTATCTCAGCTGACCATAGAATAATTAAACACTATATTTCCTTTCTTATGATAGGACCATCCTAATGAAGTATCCTTGACACTCCTAGCCACAGCAAATCAAACACATTTACATCCAAAACCCCTCCCCACTGCCCGAAGTGGATAATGTCCCTTTTCATGAAATAGGCTCTTTTACTCTCACTCCCAATTCCTCCACCATGAGTCTGAGAGTCACTGTTTATTTTGGACTTGGGAGTGAAGAACTCCTCACTCATTGCTGGATCTACTTGCCTAGATAGGTTTGTTTGGGGGACAGGCTTCTACTTCACTGCCTCTGATGCTGCCTAGCCAGGTCTCCTACCACTGGCAGCCAGGACTCTTCTCTGAACATCCAGAGCACCAGATCATTCCCACTACTGCCACCACTTCTGCCTAGCTAGGCTCATGTCGTGATGACCACCACTGGTCTCTCTGCTAAGCTTCTGCTGTTCTCATGCACCATCCCCCACAGTGCCCACCTGTGGCAGTCATTGTTGGCTGCCCTGGCTGCTCAGCTAGGTCCAGGAGCTCTGAGACCCTTGAGGATGCCCAGCCCAGAACTGACTGGCAGCTTAGCTAAAAGAGCAGTAACCTTTTGCTACATGACAGAGAAGGTTACTGTTACCCTAACCATCCTGCTGACTTGGTGATGGAGAAAATTCTTTCTCCCTCCTCTCCAAGGTATCCTGTGGCATTGGAGGATCCAGTCCAGTATTTCATCCTTTCTGCCCAGAAGCCCACATTGCCCAGACATTCTGGTAGAGAAGCACACACTTCTGCCTTGGTGCATGACAAGCCCTAGCTTCCTGCGAGAGTGTCAAACAAGGCTGGAGCCCCTGCTAGAAGCTGCAAACTAACAAGACACTCCAAGGTTTTTCCAAGGTTTGAGGAATATGGTGGAAGACAGAGCAGAGAGAACATGAGAGCTGGAAGATAAGAGGAGATATACAACACTCTTCTGAATATGACAGGATTGCTACACCAGTAGCAATCACAACATCATTGGCCAATGCACAAGACTGTGTCCAAAATGATTTAAAGGTTTAAGGCCCCAACCTTTTCAGAGAGCCATTAACAGCATAAATGGTTGAGGGATGAGGGAGAATCTTACTCCTCAAAGTTGTAGCCACTGATAGATCACCTACACTCAGGTAAATAATTCCCGCTTCTGTTCATATGGAAAACAAAAGTTAAGTGTAATGGGTCTTCTACAAACAAAAAATATGTGAAAGCTGGAGGAGCTTGGGATGAAGAAAGGGTTTGGTAAGGGGAAAGTTATAAGAAACAAAAATTGGGGGGACTTTGAACAAAGAATATTGAGGTTGATGTGTGTGTGTTTATGAAGCTAGAGTTTTTAAAGAGAAATTTTATTTATGAAAGAAAAATATTAGAAATCCAGACTACACTAATCAAACAGTGGGAAAAAAGTTAATGTTTTTCTAATTTTTTAAAAATTTAATCCTTCCTTTCTTCCTTCCATTTTGTTTCTTCCTTTCTTTGTAGCAGTGAAATTAGTGACAGAAAGATCTGCACATGGGTTCTCCTAAGATTTGTTGAATGTATTATCAGTAATCTATCAAAGTAGCTCTTCATACATTTCTTTGTATAACCAAAACTTGAATGGACAAAATAATAAGAAAGTCTAGTAATCAATTTTTTTTGAAATATAAAATAAGATATATGATTAAATCTGAAAACCAAACTTTGGGGTTTCAAGAGGGAATCCATGAATCAAATCTGATTTCTGAAAAAAAAATAAGAGGCTCCATTGAATTTTCCACTGGGTCTAAAGAAATAAAAATAATTAGATGAAGTTAGAAAAATTGGAAGTAGATTAAACATGGGTGATCCCATTCATATGTCATGGCTTCACTTGCACACTTTCTCAACACAAATACAAGGTAGAGCTCTAGAAACAAAATGTGTTTGCTAGAAAGAAGTTGTTGAAGAATCACTTGTTAAAGTAGTGATTTATTCAATGAATAAACATTTTACCAGACTGAAGATAAAACAAGGGCTCTGAAACATGGACACATATTGCTCAGTACCAAGCTTGCTATATTTATGTCTAAATGTCTATTCTGCCAGTGGTAGATGCCAACTCTGAGTTCCTCCAAAGGTACCTCACCCCAATGGATCATACACAGAATTTGTAGAAGCTCTGAGTTGAAGGTGGCCAAGCCTCTTCAGGGAACAGCATGTAAGTACAATGCAGTTGGTTCTCCTTACGGCAAGGCCCTAGGGGTTGGGGATATTTTGTACAGAATTGCCTGGCTTTTCCAAAAGGAATTCTCAGTTCACTTTTTCCTTGCTTTTGCATTTTTAGCTTTGATATAGGCAGTTTTTGAAAGGACCTAGGGTCGGAAACCCCTAATTAAAGATCTCCTGAAGGACTCTAGGTTCCTCAAAAAAGGGCTTAACTTCAGGGAGCTGCTAGGCTGACTCCATGGCAGGCTTCTGATTTCAGCAGTTACTGGAAAAGTCACAGAAAATAGAAAACCAAGCAAAGGCAGGCTGGCCATCTGGCTTAAGAAAGATAAGGTTGCCAGGTTCTCAAGGTTGCAGACTGCTGGTTTGAATACCCCTCTTGTATTATGATAAAATAATGAATGCTGGCTAAAGATTCCCTTAAATTTTGCTTGCAACTGTGTTTTTAGTTTGAATGCTCCAATTATATTAAAAATTACCTACCCTTTCCTGGAATTCCCCTAAATGCTTTTAAAAGTCCTGTGTGCCTTGGGCCTGGGTCGCTGTTTTTAACTAAGTGGTGACCCCTGCATGCTGGATTAATAAACAGTCATTGCTGGTTGAATACTATTTGAGTCTGGGGTGATTCTTCAGTGAGTTCCAGACCCTAGCACTTTTACTCTCACTTTGTTTGTGACAGAAATTTCCCCAGAATCAGAAAAACAAAAACAAACCCCTCAGACTGTGATTCATCCTTGTTTGTCTCTGAGGATCATGGCAATGGAACTGATCACTGCTCCTCAGCTTGTTTATAATGATGATGCAGTTTACAGATGCTCAACTTGAGCACTTGTTATGGGTAAGTCAGCTAACATCAGGATGTTCACTCTTGATAGGAACTTTGTTCTAACAATGGTTTGCCCACCAAACTGTTCCAAACAATAGCTAGATGACTATCAAAAGTTTAGAAAGGTCTTGGTGGAACATTGGTTACAAGAATTAATGGGAAAACTCAATCATTGAGCCTTAGTTGAGGAAAGTATATAATGGAGATGTGTAAATGTTGGAGGAAACATATATAAGTATAATTCAGTCACATCATTAATTAGAGAAAAGAGAAAGACAGAGTATTTCACAATGAAAGTACTAACCACAATCCCTCAGTCCCCATCATGAGCATGTCACTAATAAACTTTCAGATTGTTCTAATGAAACCACAGAGTCTTACACACTTCTCTCACACATGCTGAATACACACAGAATGCCATGACTACAGATATCATAACAGGGATAAGTCAAGCACAGCTCTCTGATGGGTTCCTGTAGAGTGTCATGGAGCCTGCAGATTGCCTCTTCTAATTCTCATGTGCTGTAAGAAAATGTACAGGATGCATCCGGAATGAAGGAGAGATGGGGAGGGGCTGAGATGAGCAGAAGGATGGAAAACCTTGAGAGAAAAAAATCTATTTTCAATAAAAGAAAAACAAATATTCCACATATCCAATTGAGCAGGACTGGTAGCATGCTAGACACTTCAGGAAGGGGTCACCTAAGCAGATTATCAGCCACATACATCACCTTTACTAGCTAACTTCAAAGGTAAAAATTCCCAGGGTTGTGTGGAGACATTCTACGAGCTCTCACATCTGCATCAGACAAAGCCTTTAACATGTAATTCCTCAGGGGTTTATTTGATATTCTAATTCTAGATGTTAAAGAAAAGAAGAAAGAAATTAAATAAAAAATACAAATATAATTTTATGGACCAATTTTTAATATTGTAGTATACTGATAAAATTTGTATTTTGTAATTAATTAAAGTCTGTTATTCTACAACTAAATTATTTACATGGAAATAATTTTGATATATTCATTTAATCCAACCTTAAAAATAAAAGAGAAAAAGAATAAAACAAATCAAAAGGAAACTAATAGGATACCAAGAATTGGGATCCAAAGAGCTTTATTCAAGTCTAGAGGACAGTGATTGACTCAGAATGAAAGCTATGCAACACATAAAAGCCAATGAGAAGGGAGCAAATTCCAGCATAATCATAATCAGGGAAGTACCTCTGTCCTGGAGCCTTCAGAGCAGAGAGAAAGTCAATACAAGGAGTTCATTATTACAATCCGTTATCATAATGACATTCAGCTCAGGCTGAAAACTGGGCTAATGCAGACAAATGTCCCCAGCATAAATAGTTACACAGAAATCTGGTAATTCTTTTAAGTAAATCGTTGACAAGAATTTTCTTGCTCTAGTTCTTGCAAAGCAAGAAAGAAAACACAAAACAGATTAATTAAGAGTAATTCAGCTACAACAAACACAGAGACACACACACACAGACACACATAGATACACACACACACACACACACACACACACACACACACACACACACACCAAAAAGCTTTAAATGAAACTTTGACATTGGAAGAAAAGAAATTAGAAATCTCAAATATTAATCTTCTTATAAAAATTGTATACGGATACAATGTCTAGAAAAAGATATTTATCAATATTTATGGAAGTCATAAAAATATCCTTGACCAAAAAATATTTTTAGATGTATATTTTACGCATGAAGTTTTACATGAATGAAATGACTTTTATGATTAAGAATAATCTTTACAGGGATATGTGAAATATCAGAGAAAAACTATCTAACATTTATATCTATAAAGACATTATTAAGCAATCATAGCAAAGTCAGACATAATAGTGCTTCATTTGTCTATAAATAATAAGGAATAAGATTTTCTCTTAATTTTTATTTTTAGTTTTGTGTCTGAGAATTGTGTGTTAGTGAAAGTAGGTGCCAACAAAGGACAGAAGAGAGTAATAAATATCTTGAAATTAGGGTTAGCAAGGAATGTTGCAGAACATTTCATCCCATTGTGAATCCTGAGATTCTGAACTGTAAAAACCCATTTCTAATTGTGGGATGGCTCAGCCTTTAATCCTAGAGCTTTCTGTTTACTGTAAACAAGTACTTGTGATGTGGAGCTGCCCTAGCACATACCTTTAATCCAAGAGCTTTCTGTACACAGTATTAAATAAGTTAATGCTAGATCAAGAGGCAGAGCAATAAACCAGCTGACAGGGATTAAACAGAGAGGAGAGACACTGAACTGAAAGGTATTTAAGTCAGTGTGGAGAATTAGCTTTATACCTCTGGGCTTCCTCCTTGAGGCTTTTCAGCTGAACAAGAACATCATCTGGGTTTTTGGTCTGCCTCTCTGAGCTAGCCAGTTTTCACCTCAGCATCTGGCTCCTGAGTCTTCATTGGTAAAATCAAATGGCTGGGATATTTTACTTTTTTAAAACAACAAGGGAGTTTTGAGCTACTGGGAACAGGTGCGCGGAATCAAACTCAGGTCCTCTGCAATAGCTATATTTAATATTGGGCTTGTTGACCTTTCTCCACACTCCCAGTTTAGGTTTTTATTATATCCCACAAAGAATTATTTATGGGTAATTAGGAAGTGGGAAAAAATATGTCATGGAACCAAAAACTTAATGTGAACATTTGAATAAATACATAAACAACACATACTGGTTTCTATATACAGAAAATTATAATAGTCAGATGGTAAAACATTCAATGCATTATCCTCAATTTAAGGCTTAAAACAAAAATCACAATGGGCAGATGAAAGTCTAGATATTATAAATCTCATCCATCAATGTATTACTGAATTGAGTAGAAAGTTAATTAAAAGCATATCTGCATTTACAGAGGACATTGAAATAGGAAATACATACTATTTCCAGCATGAAATCCCTTTCAGTATATAAAACTTTAAGAAAGTTATGAAAATTCTAAATGGGCATGCAGGAAGGTGAGTTAATGTGCACAGCCTAGGTTACTTCTGTGCTTCTGTGACAAAAAATGATGAAAACAACTTGGGGAGGGAAGAGATTATTCAATTTTACAGATTATAATCCACCAGCAAAGAAAGCATGGGAGGATTCAGGCAGCATCTGAGGCAGAGACCATGGAGGAACACTTCTTAATGTCTTCCTGAGTTACCTTCATCTAGTCAGTTCAAAACAACATGCTGAGAGACAACATCACGAACTGCAGTGAGATAGGCCTTCTTCTCTCAATTATCAATCGAGGAATTGCCCCACAGGCATGCCACAGCTCAGTCTGATGGAGATAAATATTCACTTGAAAATTTCTCTTCTAAGGTGCTTTGGCACATCTTTCACTCTGTCCTGACCTAAAATGTTGTTTTCGAGTGTCTTCCTTTTTCCACTTGATTAACATGTCTTTGAAGTAGTCACTGCATGATAGCTCATTTTATAATATTTACATTGTATGGATTATGCTTGAGAAATATTTTCTAACCTAAGATTATAAACATTCTTTACAATTTGATTAAGTTTTAAGAGTTTATTTTCAAGGCACACCTTAATGATGTAAGTACATGCATATATAGGCACACATATATGCATATGTGTGTGTGTGTGTGTGTGTGTGTGTGTGTGTGTGTGTGTGTGTG
>CAJQZJ010004856.1:10783709-10829542 GCA_907164525.1 Lophiomys imhausi | reverse complement strand
TGTGTGTGTGTGTGTGTGTGTGTGTGTGTGTGTGTGTGTGTGTGTGCATGTGTGTCGGTTTATGGTAAATACTTTGTTTGGACCCAAAATGGCACTCTAAGTTTCTACTATAAGGTCTTGATCTCCCTGCATTATTGAAAGTTGGGAAAACATTAAGATATAGGACTCCAAGTGCTACCAATGGACGTGTATCCTTGAAGGGATTAGGCACATCTGATTCCTCCTTTCTCTTTTGATTTACCAGTTACAAAGAGAATGCTTTCCACCTGCCATACACATTGGCTGTGATGTGTTAATCCCTCATTCCAGTCAAAGTGAAAAATGCAAATCAGTCTACACAACATAAATGGCATATACAAAAGTATAAACAAAACTAAACTTAAAAAAAAAAAACATACATAAGGCCGGTCACACTAAATCTACTAGAAGAAAAAGTGGGAAAAACCCTCAAACTCATTGGCACAGGTGACAACTCCCTGAACAGAACACCAAGAGCTCAGGACCTGAGACCAACAATCAATAAATGGGACCTCATGAAACTGAAAAGCTTCTGTAAGGCAAAAGAAATGGTCATTCGAACAAAGTAGCAGCCTACAGACTGGGAGAAAATCTTCACCAACCCCACATCTGACAGAGGGCTAATATCCAAAATCTACAAAGAACTCAAGAAATTAAATGCCAAGAAACCAAATAATCCAATCAAAAAATGGGGAATGGAGCTAAATAGAGAAATCACAAAGGAGGAATCCCTAATGGCTGAGAGACACTTGAAGAAATGCTCAACATCCTTATTCATCAGAAAAATGCAACTCAAGACTACTCTGAGATTCCATCTCACACCTGTCAGAATGGCTAAGATCAAAAGCTCAAATGACAGCACATGCTGACAAGGGTGTGGAGAAAGGGGAACTCTCCTCCATTGCTGGTGGGAGCAGGCTTGTGCAACCACTATGGAGGTCAGTATGGCGATATCTTAGAAATCTTGAAATAGCTCTGCCTCAGGACCCAGCCATACCACTTCTGGGTATACACCCAAATGACTCACCACCGAATCATAAGGAAGTTTCCTCACTTATGTTTATAGCAGCCTTATTTGTAATAGCTAGAAACTGGAAACAACCCAGATATCCCTCAACCAAAGAATGGATTAAAAAATTGTGGTACATCTTCACAATGGAATATTACTCAGCTATCAGAAACAATGAAATTATGCAATTTGCAGCCAAATGAATGGAACTAGAGAAGCTCATCCTGAGTGAGCTAACCCAGACTCAGAAGGATGCACATGGCATCTATTCACTTATAGTAGGATTTTAGCTATATAGTACAGGATATCTGTACTACAACCAACGCACCAAAGGAAGCATGGACATAGACTTTTTTGTTTGTTTGTTTGTTTTTTAGTTTTCTCTCCCTGGCAATGAGACACATTTTACTGGTAGTACTGCCTTGTAGGCCCCCAGTGTATGAGGAGGCTCTTGGCCCTCATATGACTTTGAACTGAGGCTGGGGACTGTTATGTATGGACACTCCACTCCAGAGGAGTGTGATGGAAGGGTTAGAGGGTAGAGGGTGGGAGGGTGGGACTGGGAAGGGGGGAAAGAGGACAGTATGATGGAGATGTAACCTGAAGCAACAAATAAATAAATTTATTTATTTAAAACAAAACACAAACAAACAAAAAAAAAACAAAAACAAAGGTCCTGGACAGTGAAAGATGCCATCCTTAGCTCAGCTGCTCAAATAAAGGCCCTATAGGCTGCAGTTAGCAAAGTGATCAGGAAAAGACAAGCAAGGGCTGGAGAGCAAACTTAGACGACTGTACATTAAGTGTTAAGATGTGGAGCTGTAGGAGATTTGAGGTTTTTTCTCTTCTGACTTTCAGTCTTGCATTGATAATATTTTATTTCTTTTTCTATTTTCCTATTTCTGCCTTTTATAGATGAAATATTTATCTGATGTCATTGTAAGAGAAAGTACATAACTTTCTTGTTGGCTTCACAGCAGTGTGAAGCAAATTTCACATGATACAAGGAAACATCATCCTATTGGCAGGTTAATATGCTGAAGTTTCTGGGGATGGACTACAGACAGTTTGTTCTGTGTGATTGTCATGAAGTTATGTCTTTCATAAGTTGATTTATCTCAGTTGTCTGGTACAGTAATGGAAAGCTTGCTTACACAGAAGGTTGCAAAGTTTTACAGTAATAGACATTTGGCCATCATGATATTTGAAAATCCATCACATCCCTATTGGTTTTTAAAAATGGCTTTTTTTCATACTAAGTTTCACCAGGTATATGATCAATTCTACATTCTCAATATCTTCTTTGTATTTTCTATATTATCCATATTCTCTTGTCTATGAAATTCAAATGGCAAAAATTACTGATTTCATAATATTTATTTATACATTGTTTCCTGCTATGTTAATATTGTTAGTCATTCCCTCATATTATCTTATTGGAGTTTACTTAATAATTTTGTTTGTTATTAAATTTATATCAATTATGGAGTACCAAAGGATTAAAAAAAACATGTAGCACTTTTTTTCATCAAGAGAAAAGCTGCATTTCATGGTTTATTTAAGGGCTTTTCATATCTCTCAGTAATTTTCTTCATAAATGTCTTAGACATCTTTTATTAAATCCATTATTTGATAAGTTACAATCTTGCTGTTATTGCAGAGGAGCATGTTTTATTATTACGTTTTAGAATCGGCTGTTGCTTGTGTATTATGGTATTGATTTCTGGATCTTGTTCATGTAGTTGGAAACGTTGCTATAATTTCTGATTAACTCTTATTGCTTCCAGATTTCATTAGATTATATATGTTGGCAATCATATCATCTTTAAAAGAATAGCTTTAAAGGTACAATATTTCATTGACTTTTATTGGTTTCTTATATTCTCCAATATCAGTAATTCAGTCAGTAATTAGAGTAATATTGTGCATCCTTTTCTTGTTCATAACTTCACTGTTTCCAAAGTTTCTCTTTGAAGATGATATGTGTGTTGCAATCTTTTATGGTAAGAAAATTTTCCAGTTATATTCAGTAAATGCACCTAGTGCACAAGGGCTTTATGTCATTCATGAGTGCTGGCACATATTTTCTTCTGAAACTATTCAAAGGATTATAGTTTTTTAAAAAAATAATTTAATGTATCATGTTACACAATAAGATTATTACCCTATTATTGTTACTTACATCATAAAGTTATTAATTAAAGAAACCTTATGACAGATCATCTGGATATAAGCTATTTGATTAGAAAACTATACATGCCATTTTAGTATTGGCAAAGCAATATTTTATGTATATATGTAAATAAAATGGGTATATTTTATTGTTACTTTCATAATAAATTCTTTCTTTTGGAAATATTTTTAATTTCAATACTATATGGTCTCACAAAATTACAACAAGGGCAACACTCCTGTTCTTGTTCTACAAGAATAATGACTTGTAATAAGAGTTTTACATTAAATTATTATTTGTTAAAATTTCTTTAAAACCTCTCTTCAAGTAGATTTTTTTTTCTTTGGCTTTTTTGAGACAAGATTTCTCTGTGTACCAGCCCTGGCTGTTCTGGACTCATTTTGCAGATCATGCTGACTTCGAACTCAAAGAGATCTGCGTGCCTCTGCCTCCTGAGTGCTGGGATTAAAGGCGTGTGCCACCTTGCCTGGCTCAGGTACAATTTATTTTACTAATCCCATAGTTTTAGTTTCGGTAAGTTTTTTGTTTTTCTCATTCACACTAAATTTTGAAATAATTTTATTTGAAATTGTCATTTGATCTTTCAAAATGTTTACATGTTTCTTTAATATATCTTTTAACCTGTTAATAGTAATATTTAAAATCTGTTGCCTATCTCTATAAATGATTATTTTTAAAGCCTTAATTCAATTTGTTTTATCTCAATATTTCTTGTCCTCTGTTTTTCTTAACTTTTCCCTATGGTTTGCTATTCTCTTTAAAGAATAGTTCTTGATATTTTTTATGATAGTTATCAAAGATACACCCAACTATAAAATAAGCTCATAAAAACATACAGGACAATGGAAATGATGTTTATCGATATCACTCCTTCTGTATGTACATTAGAGTTATTTGTACCAGAGCATCTCTTGAGTAAGTTAAAGCTGTCCAATAAGGAAAAGGGTTTCTTACCAAATGGAAGACCACAGAAGGTTTTCATTATTTAGTGTCAAATGTATCTGATTGTGTCAAACTATCTGTTTATTCTGGAAATGTTATAATACTGAAGACACCAGATAATTTTTCTTTTCACTTATGTTTATGTTGTTTTTAAAAAAAAAATCAAAGTTGCATTGATGAAAGTATGAGAATGGCTCATGTATGAGTCATACACGTAAAAAAAAAAAACAAAGAATAATAGTTATTACAGTAGAAATTTAGTAAGCTGCAATTCTTATTTATTTAGCTTGACTTCCTTAACCTTTTCTGTGTGGTCAGTGTGTAGCACATCTGTTTTGTAGTGGACCTAATTATTTCTTGTAGAGAATGCACTCATATATTGGAAACTCAAAAACTTATACTTTCATTTCTAGTTTAAAATGTCATCTGGATAGAAGCCCTTGAAATAGCCACTTTCCCCTTTTCACTAACGTAGTTAGGGGGAGACTTAAGAAAATAAAATTGCACAACACTGAGCTGGGACTCACTGTCAACTGATTGTCAGAGCTTGAGGGGAATTTCCATTAACTACAAGGTCAGGGGGAGTGGATTAAATACACAATCAGTAAGAAACTGTTGTTGTGACTCCTGCCAGAATGTAGATAGGACGACCTTTTTAATTCCCCCTAACTCTAATCCTTGGATCAGAAACAAAATCTGAACCAAGCAGAAAATTGAATAGACACCCTTCTCCTAACTGCATGTTATATATAAGACAGTGCTATAGTTCTTGTGTTTATATGTTCTGACCATACTACTGGGTCACGTCCTTGTCCATTCAAATAATGTGATTCTTTCAATGGTAAAAGTAATGCAACACATTCCTAGAGTCTGCTTTAATTAATGATAAGAATAGAATTTCTAAAACTGGATAAATAACTGAGAGGAGAAAATAAGCTCTAGTAGATTTTGTTTCTCTGTTGGCTTTGTTTACTATTTTCCATTAAGAACTGATGATTTAACACCAAATGTTCTGCCATAAAACAAATGTGACATTAATATTATATAGACTGAGAAGGTTACATTTAAGAATACATATGTACAGATATAAATGCATATAATAGTAGTTAATACATATGAAGCTATGAATTTGAGAGTCAGGTATACATGGGTGGGTTTGCATGAAGAACAGGTAAGGGGTGATAAAATGAAATTATATTATAATCTCAAAATAAAAGAAATGGTTTAAAAAAAAAGAGTATCCAACACATTGATTCATGTAGGGACAGTATTAACAAATAAAACTCTTAGTAGATAGATTATAGATAAGTATTGGAAACTGGACTGAGAACCACAAACCATTCTTTATGTTATGCGATAATATATCAAATTTGAATCAAATTAGATACATTCTTTTCAATGGTATAGAAACATAACTACTAATTAAAATACTATCTTTCATACACAAATAAATATCTGGATATTCAGTTTCCTATTATTATGAACTATTTTCTTATGATATTGTTACTATAAATATTATGCATGTGAATATATGTTTATACTATAAATATCCATGTATATCTACACACATACATATACAATATATACATATACACGTTACACATATATATGTATATATTATAAATATACATTCTATAAATATATATGATATATGCAATGTCTTTTGAGTTATTTGCTCTGATTGCCTCATATTCAGTGATTACAGGATCCACATCAGTTTTGGGTCACTTTTTTATTCCATACATATGGAATGGTCTTAAGATTTAATAAGGTGTAGAAAATATGTTTAAAATAGAATAGCAAAGAGGATAAATGAACAAATTCAAAGAATTCACATATAAATATCTGACTGAAATGATCCCTTTAAGTAGAAGATACGGTTATAGTCCTAGTATGATGGATATTTATTAAAGGAACACAGTTGATTGAAAGCAATTGGTTAAAAACCTGTATTAGATTAAAGACAAATTTAAAGGAAAATCTGAAAGAGGTCAAAATATTCATAGATGAACACAATTATTTCCTGAAAAACTTCAAATCCAGAAGTCACTTTATATCAATTCCATTATTAGATGTCTAGTGTCTTGTCTAGCTCTGTTCAAAGAGTTAAGTAAATACCAGTGTCACACTGACTTTAATACAAAAGGCTGCTCATGAAAACTTTCAAATTGAGAACAGCTTGTGTAAGGAGCAGTGAGAAAAATCTTGATCCAAATACACTTTCTTACCTAGATACAGCTGAAGGCTGATGATTGACCCTACCCCTTTCAGGAAAGACAGAGTTCCAGATACTTTCAACGTACTCCCACAATGAATGTGAATATTTGTTCAAATTCTGAATTTTTAATGCAGAGAAAAGACAGATCTTTGGTATCTTCAGAGAATGCCTAAAATTTTTAGTTGGTATATTTACTTTAGGAATAAGATTTACAACCTGGATAATTTTAATTTTAATATATATATGTTATGAGATCTCTAAGCAATTGTTTTGAGACAGATATACCAGAGAACTGATATACTATATTCATAAGAAACATAACTGCAAATAAGATATAATATAAATTGTACAGGAGATGACCACAGTGATGCTTCTTTGGGGATGCAAGAATTGTTAAAATCATATCCCATGTCAATTCACAGCATACAATTTATGTGAGTTATCCTTATAAGATAATGACATGTAGCAAAAGAATCCAGTGTCATCAACGATGGTTTGGGAATTGTACCAGAGAAGGCATTCAGGGAATAAAGAAAAAAATAGAAAAAGCAGCACACAATACAAGACAGAAAATGTTGACACTGTATCATAATTGAAGGTGCATTCACAGAGAAAATTGAGAAATAAAAAATACTGCAGAAAATAATGTGGTGACATACTAGTCTAAACATAATGTGTAAGTAAACATTATTTAAATTGAAATGCATTCAAATCATAAGGAGTAGTAAATAAAAAAGATAGTAATTTGTTCTTTCATGTCTTCACCTGGTAACAATAAAATTGCAAAGAGGAGCGATAGTTTTACCATCAATATACAATTCAAATTCTTTTATTTACCTTAATATACACAGAATTTTATTGTCAATTAAACCTCAATAAAATAAAAACAAAATTTCCCAAAGTGAATAGATAATAGTGTCATGCAGAACCTCTCCTTAAAAGTTTTCTTAGTCTCTTACAACTGCTGTTACAAATCATTAACTATTGACTAGTTGACAGGAATTCATTTCTCATCATTTTCAAAACTGAAAAATCCAAGATTAAAATGAAACATATTTGGGACCCAGCGGAGGCCCATGCCTCCTTGATTGCCATCTTTCATTTATAACTCACACAAATTAAAACCTAGAGATTTCTCTGTGGTTACAGTTTTAAGGACTTTGCCCTCATTACCTGTTGCCCTTTCTAAGACTCTGCTTCCTAATTTCCTAATTTCATCACCGTTGTGACTAAAATTCAACCAGATTTTATGGAAACACAAACCTTCAAGCTGCAACACATGCTCACTGAAAATAAGCTGTTGTTTACCAAATTTTGAAAGGGAAGAGAATAGCATTCAAAGATTAAACATGGAAATTTTATTTTCATGAATATTGTCAATCATATATATATACATATATACACATATACATGTGTTAAAATATTCTTTCCCTATGTGCTTATTCTATCTACATGGTAGATACTAAATATCTACTAAAAAATCGTCCTGTAGTCTTGGTAGGGGGAAAAAACATGAACAGCAGAAATTAAATCTGAAGAGTTTTCACAGTTTTTTGACCTTTTGCGTAAGTAAGTTCATGACTTCTAGAAAGCTTTATGTACACCATGCCTTTCTGAAATCTAATACCTTTGAGTGCTGATTTGTTGGATACCCACAAAATAACCAAATAACCATTTTCACCACCTTTGAGAAGTGGCTACAGCAGCTATCTACACCTTAATATAGAGTACTTACCTGCTCTCACACCACCAAAAATGATTGTTGCTGAAAACCCTGTTCTGTCATATATGTATTTCTGAATGTTAGTGATCTCATTAAAAAAATTAAGTGACATCAATGACTACTCAGCTATCAGAAACAACGAAATCATGCAATTTGCAGCCAAAATGGATGGAACTAGAGAAGCTCATCCTGAGTGACCAAACCCAGACTCAGAAGGATGCACGTGGCATCTATTCACTTATAATTGGATTTTAGCCATATAGTACAGGATAACTATACTACAGCCAATGCACCAAAGGGAACATGAACATCGACTTTGTTACCTATCCATGAGACACTTTGCCCTAGTGGTGCTGCCTTGTAGGCCCCCAGTGTATGAGGGAGGCTCTTGGCCCTCATATGACTGCTGAACTGGGGCGGGGGACTGATATGTAGGGACACTCCACTCCAGAGGAGTGGGATGGAAGGGATAGGGGGAGTAGAGGGTGGGAGGGGGGGACTGGGAGGGGTGAAAAGAGGACACTGTGATGGAGATGTAAACTGAAGTAATAAATAAGTAAATAAATAATTAAGTGACATAAATGTGACCTGTTGTAAAGGAAATTGGTGTTCATTTGTGACTTTGTGATAATCTTGTGATATTTTAATACATAGGACAAATTCATATATCAAAAAGGCAGATCAAAAGATGAAAGGGATTTCCAAGTACTGAAAATATCCATTGTAAAAGCAACAAAATGTAAAGGATGGAAACAGATTAACACTAATCAATTACCAAGACTGCTTAAATAAGACTTATTCCTGTTGGTGAAAATATAAAAGAGCAGCTTCTGCACAATGGAGAGATACCCAGCAAAACTCCTCTTGGGTCAGCCAATATTTTTCCAAATCTCAAAATACCATCTCTCATCTGTGAATCATAAAACTATGAAATATTAGAATTCCCTTGACTTCAAAGCTATCATTTTTCTGGTGCAGAGAAACCTATAAATTGAGAAATGCATGTCTCACATCACTTCTTCAGTAGCTGATGAAGAATAAACACATCTCATGCTTGATAAATTCAAACAACGAATCTTGGTAAATATTTAATCACTGGCTTGTTTTTGCAAACAGTGTGGGGAGAATTACTGAATATTCTACAGAAGAATTCTGGATTTCCAGAAGTGCAGTGGTATAAAGAGGACCAGGGCTGCCGTTTGCATTTCTCAGAACCCTAAGTAGTTATGTTTTTTTTTTAATTTTTCAATCTTTTAAGAAATAGGCAATTATTGAGTTAAAGATATGTGAAATGGCATTTCCATGTTGGCAGATGATATTTTACTTCAGCTTGTTGTAAAGTGTACTTTCCCTGTCATTTAACATGTTGAGGAATAATCTCTACATGACAATTTTATAACTAAAAATAATTAAAGAATTCTAATATTTTTGAATTAAAATTAAAGAATTTGGAATCTAGAATTAAAGAAATCTAATTTTTTATATTTTAAATTTTTCTAGAAGTGAATAATTGTAAAATATTCATATTATCAATGTACAATAGATACCATGTAAAACCTGAACAAGCCTTGTGGTTAGTTATGTTTTAGTTATTATTTTAAAACATGATATATTAAATAGTATAATTTTAAGATGCATAAATAACAAGTATATAAAAAACAAGATGAAATGAAAGATTCATATAGTTGCATGAACATGGAAAGATTATTACTTTTCAAATGTCTATCTATCTATAAGTATACATATACATATATATATATATACAGACAAACACATGTATAATATAACTAAGTTTAATTTCAGTATAAGAACACAAAATATGTAAAAGACAATATACTGCAAAATTTATATCATTACTTTTTTTTAAATACTTTATTTTTTTTTCTTCAAGTCACATCTCAGTCACAAACCCTTCCCTATTCCCCCTTCCTATCCTGCCCTTCCACCCTCTTCACCCCAGTAGTTTCCCCTTTCAGTCCAACAGATGGTTCCTTCTCTCTTTTTTTTTTATAAGTACTTTATTTTTTTTTCAAGTTACATCTCAGTCACAAACCCTTCCCTATTCCCCCTTCCTGTCCCACCCTTCCACCCTCTTCCCCCCCCAACAGCTTCTCTTTTCATTCCAACAAATGGTTCTTTCTCTTATAACAGTAAATTCTATACAAAACAGCAGAATTAAATATGTCACATTTATGAGAGTTAAATGGCCCAGTTCCTTCTCGTATAACAGTAAATACTATACAAAACAAAAGATATAAATATGCCACATTTATGAGAGTTAAATGGCCCAGTATACCTTCCCAATGCCCAGTTTATACATATTTGGCCCCTGACTTTAACATTCTACTATCTACCCATCTCCATGAGTTTAAAGGTCTATATCTGACTCAACATTCATATTAACTTGCAACACACTTTTAAGAGTATCTCCTTAGATCTATAACACCCTCTTGATTCCTAAACAACTCAAAATTTAACTATGAGACTCTAGCTGTCTATTCTTCAACCACCTCAGAGTCCTGAGAGGGATAAATATATCTGCTTATATTGGAAGTGCAGGACTGCAGCTTCCAAAACTAAAAAATGACATACCAGTGGCTGCCTGGACAGTTCCCATTTTCTCTCCATACATTCCTGCATCAGTCTTCAGTCTTTGGGTCCTGTTTCTCTGACAGATATTTGTTGTAGAGCAGGGATTATGAAGGACTTACCTACCCTGTCTTGGCAGAGCTAGGCTGTCGACTTCCCTGCTACAAAGTTTTGTCCTTTTTGGACAGCAGTCTGTCTGCAGTTGTTGCAAGGGGTTTTTTCATGCCAAGAGATAGGCTTGCCACTAATTCAACCATCTCACACTGGAGATTCTTCAATGCTTATCTTCTACTTGGAGTAGAATAGGGGGTGCTGTCAGAAGCTGATATGTCTCGATAAAAAAAAAAGAAAATCTTTGTATATTGATACATAATTAAGAGTATATTTAACCACAATTGAATAGATCTTTGTATATTGATACAAAATTACAGGTAACGCTTCCTAATGGTATCATACCTAGAGATACTTAAAAATAAAATGTGAAGCTCTGGCCTCTTGATACCAACCGTCTAAAACTGTCTAGGATAGTTAAGTAAAACAAACTCCTAGTCATGCAAACATGTCACTTTGTTAGCTACTATGACAGTCTATCACAGATATTCTCTAAACTACTCAGTAATCAAGTTGTTAAGAGACAAGCAACATTTGCTTATCTAAATACAAGAGATGGATAGGGCATCTTCAAAAACCCCAAGAGATCTGCAGAATATGGCATTCAAAGATGTTATCTATATCATTACTTTTAAGGAATTATTGAGTACTGAATCATCTGATTCAAAATGGAATACACTGACCATAGGGTATTCTCTAATAATCAAAGGACAGTGAGTAGTAATATACTAGCAACAAGGAAGAAACAATAAACAAAATAGAATTATGAATAAGATTTATTATTTTCAAATTATTAGATTAGATTTTGGTGAGATTTAACAGTACATGGTAAATACACGAAATATTGAAAGCAATAGTTTTATGGTTACTTCATATTCATTCTGGACTTACATTAAGAATATAGACACCACCTTAAAATTTCTCTTTTTAAAATGACCGTGAAAAGTTAAAAAGTTTTGTTTTCCTTCAATGAGCTGGAAAATGAGAAATATTATTATCACTACTCATATGTTGAGTACAAGATGGAAAAATCATAGACATAACTAATTTTAGCAATATTTGAGAGGTTATAATCAATACAATATTATATTACTATCTAGAATTACTATTGTCAGCATTGTACATACGTATAGAAATTTTAATTCTGTCTATACAGAAATATGTATTCATGAAAGGTGAAACTATGAGTTCCATTTTAAACAATTCTATAATTATTCTTATGTACTCACAACAGAGAGAAATGAAAGAATTCTGTTTTTTTATAATTTACATCATTTTTGGTATATCCGATGTAATTTGAATATCCTTGGAGCTGTTAGCTTTCTTTTTTTAAGTTTTATTTATTTTTATTTCTATTTTTTATTCATTTTTACTTCTTCAAGTTACATCTCAATCACAATCCCCTCCCTACTCCTCTCTCTGGTCCCACCCTCCCACCCTCTTCGCCTTTCACCTCCCCATCCACTTCCTTTTTTTTAAGTTTAAGGTATAACTCTTCCCCTCCAACAACTCCCCCTTTCAGTCCAACAAATGGTTCTTTCTCTTATAACAACAAATACATTACAAAACAACAGAAATAATTAGGCCCCAATTATGAGAGTTATAAAGCTTAGCATACATTCCCAATGTCTACTCCATATGTATTTGGCAACTGACTTTAACCTTCTACCATCCAACCATCTCCATGAGTTTTTTTTTTCCTTTTCTTTTTTTTTAAATTTATTTTTTTTATTTCTTCAAGGTACATCTCAAACGCAATCCCCTCCCTACTCCCCGCTTCAGTCCGACCCTCCCACCCTCTTCCAACTCAACCCACCCATCCCCTTCCTTTTTTTTTAAGTTTAAGGTACATCTTTTTCCCTCCAACAGCTCCCCCATTCAGTCCAACAAATGGCTCTTTCTCTTATAACAATAAATACAATACAAAACAACAGAAATAAATAGGCCACAATTATGAGAGTTATATGGCTTAGCATACATTCCCAATGTCCAGTCTATATGTATTGGGCACCTGACTTTAACATTCTACTATCTACCCATCTCCATGAGTTTAAAGTTCTATATCCAACTCAGCTTTCATCCTAACTTTCATCAAAATTTTAAAAAACATCTTCTTAGATCCAGAACACCCTCTTGATTCCTAAACAACTCAAAATTTAACTATGAGACTCTAGCTATCTATTTTTCAACCACCTCAGAGACCTGAGAGAGATAATATATCTGATTATATAGGAAGTACAGGGCCTGCAGCTTCCCAAACTAAGAAATGACATACCAGTGGCTGCCTGGAAAGTTCCCATTTTCTCTCCATACATTGCATCGATCTTCAGTCGTTTGGCCCCGTTTCTCTGACAGACATTGTTTGTAGAGCAGGGGTTATGAAGGACTTGCCTACCCTGTATTGGCAGAGCTAGGCTGTCGACTTACCTGCTTACAAGTTTTGTCCTTTTTTGGACAGCATTCTGTCTAGAGTTGAAGCAAGGGGTTTTTCTTGCCAAGGGATAGACTTGCCACTAAATCAATCATCTCCCACTGGAGATTCTTCGATGCTCATCTTCTACTTGGAGTAGATTAGGGGGTGCTGTCAGGAGTTGACATGTCTTGATATCAAAAATTCTAAAGTTAAGAAAACATCTTTGAATGCCATATTCTGCAGATTTCTTGAGGTTATTAAAGACGCCCTATCTATCTCTTATATTAGGATAAGCAAATGTTGCTTGTCTCTTAGCAACTTGATTTCTGATTAGCTTAGAAAATAACTATGATAGACTGTCATAGTACCTAACAAAATGACAGGCTTGCATGACTATTAGTTTCCATTTCTTAATTATACTAAACAGTTTATGACAATTGGTAGCAAAAGGCCGAAACTTCACATTTCATTTTTTTCTTTTTTTTTCTACCCCCTAACCCTTCCATCCCACTCCTCTGGAGGGTAGTGTCTCTACATAACAATCCCTCACCTTAGTTCAGAGGTCATATGAGGGCCAAAAGCCTCCTCATACACTGGGAGCCTACAAGGCACTTTTCACCACCAGTGAAAAGTGTCTCATTGCCAGGACAGAGAACTAAAAAACAAACAAACAAATAAAAAAATTAAAAATAAATGAATAAATAAATAAATAAAAAGTCTACGTCCATGTTCCCTTTGGTGTGTTGGTTGTAGTATCGATATCACGAAATATATAGCTAAAATCCTACTATAAATGAATAGATGCCTTGTGCATCCTTCTGAGTCTGGGTTAGCTCACTCAGGATAAGCTTCTCTAGTTCCATCCATATGGCTGCAAATTGCATAATTTCATTGTTCCTGATAGCTGAGTAATATTCCATTGTGTAGATATACCACAGTTTTTTTAATCCATTCTTCAGTTGAGGGACCATCTCCATGAGTTTAAAGTTCTATATCCAACTCAGCTTTCATCCTAACTTACATCACAATTTTAAAATCATCTTCTTAGAACCAGAACACCCTCTTAATTCCTAAAGAACTCAAAATTTAACTATAAGACTCTAGCTATCTAGTCTTCAACCACATCAGAGATATGAGAGGGATAAATATATCTGATTATACAGGAAGTGTAGGGCCAGCAGCTTCCAAAACTAAGAAATGACATACCAGTGGCTGCCTGGACAGTTCCCATTTTCTCTCCATACATTATAGCATCAATCTTCAGCTGTTTGTTTCTCTGACAGACATTGATTGAAAGCAGGAATTATGAAGGACTTGTCTACCCTGTCTTGGCAGAGCTAGGCTGTCGACTTACCTGCTTACAAGTTTTGTCCTTTTTTGGACAGCATTCTGTCTACAGTTGAAGCAAGGGATTTTTCTTGCCCAGTGACAGGCTTGCCACTAATTCAACCATCTCCAATTGGAGATTTTTTTTGATGCTGATCTTCTATTTGGAGTAGAATAGGGGCTGCTGTCAGAAGCTGACATGTCTCAGTATCAAAAAATGTAAGAAAGCATCTTTGAATGCCATATTCTGCAGATCTCTTGAGGGTTTTGAAGACCACCTATCTATCTCCTTATATTTGGATAAACAAATGTTGCTTGTCTCTTGGCAATTTGATTTCTGATTAACTTAGAAAATAACTGTGATAGACTGAGCTTTTTATATTACTCAAATAAGATGTCAGTATACCAATCACCATTTTTCTTATTGGCATTTTTAACTCCATTATGGTAGGGCATATAATGTTGGATTCAGAATATGAATCAGAATAGTAATGGACTGGTATGTTAAAATTAAGTACAAGTACTAACCCTTGTGTTAATTATATTTAGAAAAGATCAGCTTATGTTGGGGTAGTGTTAAGCATTCTAAATGTTAATTAATTGGTCTTGCTTATTGTCTGTTACTTACATTGAATCTGATTGGTTAAATAAAATGCTGAGGCCTGAGATTGGGCAAAGACAGAGAAAGGTGGGACTTCCTGAGATTAGAGCAGGAAGCCTGTGCTTGAGCCAGAAGATTAAAACATTCCAGCCAGCAGCAGGAAGAAGAAGGCATTCCAGCCAGGAGCAGCAGGAAGGAGGCACATACCATGGGTTAGGAAAAAGAACCTCAGTCCACATGGCCAGGAACATCGGCATATCATGGAGAGTAGCAGTCCAAGAGGACATATGTATATCTGGGGTCATATGTGGGTAATAGAATTAAGAGCTAGCTTAGTTGGGCCAGGATTGCACAACTCAGGCAAAGGATTGATAAAATCCGCGTGATGTCTGTGTGCTCATTTATAATGTCTGGATGAGAATTAACAACCGCCAAACCAATTAACAATAACATAAATACTGGTTAAAAAATTTAATTACCCATATATTTTTTACAAGATTACACTGCTCTGTGGACTTGTAACCAACACTGTAGTTGCCTTAGCATACATTATTGTTGCTCACAAAGGATCTTACCAGAAGGGAACAGGGATTTCTATTAGTCTCTGTCCCTGCTAGTATTGGATCTCTTGGTAGAAAGTGTTTCTTTATGATCTTCACTTGTAACTGGGATCACAATATCAGAAATCAGATTATAGGGGCCCTAAGGTTATGATCCTGCATTTCATTTTTATGTCCTGTGTATAAACAAAAGTTGTAGCCATTGTCTTTGTAGGACTCTTGTTAATGAGCATCGGGCTTTCTGTAATTGTGTATTTAGATAATGGATTTTTAACATTTTAGCTCTAATTACTGTGAGTTGGGAAAATTTCTTCAGCATACTTTATGTTGATTTCATTAATCATGCCCTTATAATAAGTCATATATTTGGGTAAGGATATTTTAGCATTAAGCCAATTATGTCCACCTGATATATTCATTTCCTAAGCCTTAGAAATTTTTAGCTTTCAACAAAAAGTAGATAAGTTTTAAAGTAAACTATTATCATACATTGTATTAAATTAGAATTTTGATTGGAGAAAATAATGATCATATGTAAAACATATATCACATTCGGTCAAAGGACTCTTTCATTGAGTAAAAATACTGATATCCACAAAAATGAATTTTAAAAAGTCATTGTCCAGTCCATATATATTTGGCAACTGACTTTAACATTCTGCTATGCAACCATCTCGATGAGTTTGTAGTTCTATATCTAACTCAGCTTCCATCCTAACTTGCATCACAATTTTAAAAAACATCCTTTTAGATCCAGAACACCTTCTTAATTCCTAAGAACTCAAAATTTAACTATTTTACCCTAGCTATCTAGTCTTCAACCACAGCAGAGACCTGAGAAGGATAAATATATCTGATCATACAGGAAGTGCAGGGCCAGTAGCTTCCAAAACTAAGAAATGACATATAACTGACTGCCTGGACAGTTCCCAACTTCTCTCCATACATTAGAGCATCAATATTCAGCCTTTTGGTCCCTCTCTGAACTGCACATTGGGAATGTATGCTAAGCCTTATAATTTTCACAATTGTGCCCTAATTATTTTTGTTGTTTTGAATTGTATTTGTTGTTATAAAAGAAAGAGTCATTTGTTGGACTGAAGGGGGAAGCTATTGGGGGAAATAGACATACCTTCAATTAAAAAAAAAAGGAAGCATATTGGGGGATGTGAGGGAGAAGAGGGTAGGAGGGTGGGACCAGAGGGTGGAGTAGGGAGGTGTTTATGATTGAGATGTAACTGGAAGAAATAAAAAATAAATTGAAAAAAGAAAATAGATATGCAAACCTTGCAATAAAAGAGTATTACATTTTTTAAAAAGTCATTGGATGCAATTTTTCAAAAGATCAATTTTGTTAAGAAAAACATTGAGACTCTATAATATTTTTTCAAAGTTTCTAATTCTTCTCATAGTTTAGCTGTGAACATATAACCTATAGTATAATCATAGTCATGAGCAAAAAAAGACCTACATACTATCACTTTCTTTCTTTCTTTTGTTTGTTTGTTTTTAGAGCAAGAGTTTCTCTACATAATAGCTCTGACTGTCCTAGACTCACTTTGTGGATCAGGCTGGCCTAGAAACCACAGAGATCCGCCGTCCTAAACTTCCTGAGTGTCGGGATTAAAGGTATGTGCCACCACATCTGGCATCATTATTTCTAAGTCAAAGATACTTATTGAGTAATTAAAAGAGAAAGATATTTTAGTAACATTTGAGTCTGTATTAGCCGTAGACAGTAATAAATTAAAAAGTGAATCTTCCTATAATGTGTTGCTAATCTTTATAAAACTACAAAAGTATTTTAGCTCACTTACTTTACATTATACTAACAATACCCAAATTTGATGTTCTTTGACAATATAGTTTCATTAGCAAAATATAAAATTACATTCCTTTTGTTTATTCATAAAGATGGTCTGGAAACACCTATGTTATTTTAAGGTAGACTCTTACAAAGTACAATACTTCCCATTTTATTTGATAAACAACTTGGAAGGACTTTAGCAAAAAGACACCAAACATTAAAATTTATTATTGTCAATAGTCTGTATGACCTTTACTTTAACTGCGTCTTGGCTGTCTGTAATAATCCAAGGCTGTACTTTCCAGTGATAAAATGAAAGACTTTGCATATATTGAGTCTCTGGGCATCCTTGAAAGTGCTCAGTGATCACAGTCATTTATTCCCATTGTCACAGCAAGTTCCATTATGAAAGCCCATTCATCTTTCTTTGAAGAGGAGAAGTGCAGAAACTCCACTTCTGCCTTGAATCAAACCCTAACTACTTCAGAGCCCTCGGAAATACCAATACATCCTGTTGCTGTAAGTCTAATATCCTCTCCCAGTTCCTCTCCCTCCCCAACAGTTTTGCTTTGGGCCCTGTTTCTTTAAAAGTCTGTTTCCCTTTTGTAATATACTATTTCTGCACCAAGTAAAAATTACTTTACCATACATCTTGGAATCTTATTTGAAATGAATTTTTGCCTCTTTTCTTTCCTTACTTCACACTGACAAGTTAGAATGCTATTTAAATTTTTAATAAAACTTATATAATACCCATAATAATCACATTAATGACTTAGTAAAATTTTCCTGATGAATTTTTCCTTTAATAATAATTATTATTTTGTCTATATTTACATAAATAAATTATATTCTTATTAAACAATTGGCCAAAAGATGTGCCCATTTCTGATATTTCCTTACACTAAATTTATCAACCTTTATGTAGTATAAATCATCCCTAAAAATTATGACAGATATTAAGTGCTATTATACACAGATTATTTGTATTTGATCCTTTTGCCTAAAAATAAAATTCAAATTACTACAAGTGAATAATGTGACCAACAAAATCCAATTTATCAGAATTGATCACCTTAGAGAAAGAATTTAATTTTGGTTATTGATTCTCAAATATTAATCTATTCTAAGGTAGAAAAAATTGAAAAGAACTTTAACTTGTCAATTTACCAAGATAACTGATGCTCAAAAGAGTGAGACAGAATAAATAGGCTTTTGAAAGTGGAAAATAACTATGGGATCTACTTGAATTTCTTTGAGATGCTGTAACAAATAATTGAAACATTGGGGTCTTAAAAACAAACAAGAGAATTTTGAGCCTGAAGATATAGCTCATTTGGTAGAATGCTTGCCTACCCACACAAAGCCTAGGAATTCATCCCCAACAATGAATCCCTGATAATTGTGACATATGCTTGTAATCCAAGTACATGAAAGAGGTAGATGTGAGGCACAGTAGAAGTTAATATCTTTAGATGCATACTCAGATACATAGCAATATCAAAACCAGAGACAACAGGGAGATTCTGTCATGAAAGAAAGAAAGACTGAAAGACAAAGAAAGGATCTATTTTATCATGTGTCCCCCAATTAATGTAAGAATAGTTGTGCACCTTTAAGTCTTAGAAAATTCTCTCTGCATGGGTTAAGCTCTGGGGACCTACAAAGTTTCCTTAACTTAGTGTCTCATGACTTATCACCTAATTATTACACTGTATGATTCTGCTTTCTAATTCCTTTCTGTGTCTATACACTTAACCTCTGTTTGACGATGGTATAGATAGGTCCCCAATCCCCTCTGAGTCCGGTCACAGCAGAAGTCTTAGTTTCTGTGCTCATGAAAGAGAAGTATTCAGACTGGATTTTGCAGTAGATTTCGTAGTCAGTTGTGTAATTGCAGCAAGCAATTATGCAAGAACACACTGTTAAGGAAAGAACAGGCGGAGTCAAAGAATAAGGCAATATTTTAACTGGTTGTGTTCACAGTGCTTTTCTCTGTGATTTGCTTCACTGTTCTTCCCTAAGATGGGCACTGCCAAGAAAATAGTATGTTTGTTTCAAAAGCCAAATTTACTCAAAATTTAGATAAATAGATGATAAGATGCAAGAATATATACAGAGCATGAAATGTTGTGAATTTGAAATTTTCATTAGAGGAAAAGCTAACTGATTTTCTTTCAGACCTCACTGAGTTTGCTATGCTATGATACACCAATCATCATCACTACTGCTCATTAATTTTTTAGGTATCCTGAACTAGACAACCTGGAATTTTCCACCACCACTACCTTAATATCCTGATTACTAGTCACCATCATCTTCGCATCTTTTTCTGGGACCCTGGGCTGGTCTAGCTTGAGTTGATCACTACCATTAATTTGGTATCTTGGCCATGAGCCCAATCTCATGATTACATCAATGTTGTGTTTCTGGCCTTAAAAGTTATTGCCTATTACTTTTATGTATTATTTTTGGGGCCTATCTGTCCTTCCAGAGGCTAATCTCTCGCCTAAAAATAAACACCCTTGTGAGGCTAGATAGGTTAATTGACAGGTTAAAATTAATCAAATTTGCAAATACTTGCTGTGTAAATGAGGTTCCATTGATAGATTGTGGATTCTAGGGCATTTTCTATATTTCCTATGTCTGCATGACAATTAAAAGAAAAGACCGTTTCCTAATAGTCACTGTTTTACATGACAGCAGCTATGGATGAGATATATTCTACAATATCCTCAAGTAACACTCATCTTGAGGATAAGAAAAGGAAAGAAAGAAGAAAATAATCTTTGGAGAACACTGACATTTATTTTTATGTCACAATTGGAAAATTATTGGGTTTCATCTAAAGTATAAAATGATTGAGAAAAATAAATGTTCATTCTGAGGAAAATGTTGAAAACTACTTTTGAAATATATCCTTTTAATTCTGGTTGTACAATGTAAGAACTGAAGAAATTGCTGTTTTTATATTTTGTGATATTGTGGGCACATGAATTATTGCAAAATAAACAGATGGTCTAGGAAAGTCAGTGAGGACTGTTTAGAGCTGTCAGGGCTGGGTAGGAGAGACATTCATTTGAGCAGCTTCAATGATGATTGAATTGATTCTTCACACACACACACACACACACACACACACACACACAAACACACCACACACACACAAAGAGTACTTACATTACTCTTCCATACACCATGGCAAACCTCTTAAAAGATGTAGCTTTTTTTAATTAACAATTAACTGGCAGGCCTGTAGAAGAAGGTGTTTTAGGCAATGCTTTTGTGTTTCTTTAAAAAGCTGAACTAACTTAACTGTCTTTGATGAGAAATGGCCAAGGGGTATTACGTGTTAAAATGCAAACTGATTACCTCTATTGTGGCCTTTAACAGCTATTCTTGGGTCCATTCAAATCAACAGCTCAAATACTGGATTAGCTTACTTCAAACCCTCCTCCCTGGGGCTCTTACCCTCATTTCCATTCTGCAGTGGAGTTTTCTTGGATGAATTCTAGTTAGAATTGTGCAGAACGCATAAATTTTTTATCCAGCCAAAGACTAACTTTAAAAAACTGGATGTGTAGAACTTATAGTAAAAGATTACTAAATCGGCGATCCTTTACTAACCTCAGTAGTCATTTGAATATGGTGAATCAAGTCTAAAAGAGCACAGAAATGTTGGCCTAAACAGACAGAAAACAATGGTCTTGACTTGTGGAAAGACACTGTAGAAGACACACACACACACACACACATGCTAGGAATTCTTGTGAAGAGAAGATACAAGTTATGTCTAGTACTTTCTATAACGTTAAAAAATGTATAAGTCTGAGGACTATATTGTGTATAATTTTAACATCAAGAGTTTGGGTTATTTTATGCTAACAAATATGCTATATAGTTATTTATTGATATAAATACCTGTTTATTATGAACTATTTTCATATATATTATATATATAAGCACATATATATCAGAGAATAAGGAAGTTTGGTGAAAAGGTTAAGTGTAGTAGATCATTTGTAATCTGTATATTAACTGAGATGTTTACTTACTTTTTGGCTACCAAAGGAAGGTAAACATTCTCATGCATTTTTCTAAATTTCAAACAAACAGAAATATTTAAAATTGTTTAAAAGGTTGAATTTAAAGAATGATAATTATAAAAAATATATAAACTATTATAATAGCACAATGATTTATCATGTATTAAAACACAAAATCACAGTCCTTTCTTTAAAACACTGTAGAAAATTCATATAAGATAAAACAATTTCTCTCTAATCTAATATTGGTGACAGACTAATTCCATTAATTAAAAGAAGGAATATGCTTGTTTTTCATTTTAATAGTTAGATATCTAAGATCAAAATAATCATATACTTTTATCAAATACATTAATAGGAAGTTTGCAAATAATAAGGAAGAAGTGCCATATATTTTGATGAAAATTTATAATTTTTGAGCAATACATACGTAACATTCAGCTACAACTGGAGATTATTAAATTATATTCAAATTATTTTGTTGGCAATATAGTGATCTTGGAATATACAAATATTTCTCACTTTAGTTAGTGTTAGAAAAAGAGAAGTTTTAAAAGGACACAAACCAAGCAGGAGGACAGTACTTGATGTAATAAAATGAGATGGCATTCAAGAGCTAAGGTGCTCTGATTAACAATGTCAGAGGAGGACTCCAACTTCAAACTCTTGAAGAGAGATTTGTTTGTAAAAAAGAAGAAAAAGAAAAAGAGTAGAGAAAGGTATTACTACTTCACCCAAACAGGATTATTGCTGAATATATGACACCTCAATTAGTACATTGTAGAGGATGACAAATTAAATTTGACACTATGGGTAATCAGAGACTGGGGAGTAGGGGTTTTGGCTAAGCTAATTTTCAGAATTCTTGTGAAAATGAATGTTCTGTGTGTCTAGCAAGGATAGCCCTGGTCTTGAACAGAACATAAAGAGCCGAGCAGAGTATACATCAAGGAGAATGTCTTTGAAAGTCACTCATACTAATCGTTTTTCAGTTACATTTTTTTGTTCATGCATGTGTCTTTATGTATATACATATGTGTGTGTACGTGTGTACGTGTGTACGTGTGTGTGTGTGTGTGTGTACGTGTGTGTGTGTGTGTGTGTGTGTGTGTGTGTGTGTGTGTACTAGATCCCAAAGTTCATTAATTTGGAAGTGGAGTCAGTCAAAGTACAAAGTGATTTTCTAAATATGGAGGCTCTGTTAAAATTGGAAACACTGTAAAGGAAACAATGGAATAACACCAGCTTCCTTGAAGGACTAATTGGGCCATTAGATGCTCATATGTAACCTGAGGCCCTAATTACCTAGGCTTTATATAGAAAATTCTGCCAGCAAAGACATCAGTGATTCTTTATTTAAAGGTATTATTACAAAATATTTAACTCGCATGGAGAGAAGTACTTGACTATTCCAGAAAAGGAGAGAGGCTGATTGCACAGGATACTGCATTATATATATATATATATGTATGTGTATATATATATATATATATATATATACATATGTATGTATATATACATTTATATTTCTTCTCTGTTCTTTTATATTAATGTTGTTAAAAGTTTTATTTACTTTTTTCTATTTCTTATTTCTTCCTCATCCTACTCTTTTTCTTCATTCTCACTCTTAAGTTTTTATGGAAATATTTTTGGCTGAGGGATGCAATTTGAAAAGGATAATAATATAGAAATTACTACAGTTCTTTTTTTTTCCTCTTTATTTTTTATTTCTTCAAGTTGCATCTCAATATCAATCCTTTCCCTACTCCCCCCTCCAGTCCCCTCCTCCCACCCTCTTCCGCCTCAACCCACTCATCCCCTTCCTTTTTGTTTTTATTTTTTAAGTTTAATGTATATCTTTTTCTCCCCAAAAGCTCCCCTTTCAGTCCAACAAATGACTCTTTCTCTTATAATAATAAATACAATATAAAACAACAGAGGTAATTAGGCCACGATTATGAGAGTTATATGGCTTAGCATACATTCCCAATGTCCAGTCCATATGTATTACTACAGTTCTTAATTGAATGGTGTTAATTTAAGAATTTTTCTACAATTCTCCATTTTCCACATAATTTCACTGCTAGACCTAACTTTCCCTTTCTCCCATCCACGTACTAACCAGGCCCGACCCTGCTTAGCTTCCGAGATCAGACGAGATCGGGCGCGTTCAGGGTGGTATGGCCATAGACAACTTTCCCTTTCTCTATCAATCATATTGTTAGTCTCAAATAAATAGAGTGGAAATAAAAATTAAAATCCTCTGTTTAATATTAAGATCTTATAGAAATTGTGAATTTGTTTTTGTAGTTGCATTCACAGGTCTAGAGATTGAACACAGAGTCTTGCACATGCCAGACAAGTGTTCTAAGCACTGATCTATATCTTTCTACTCTAAAGTTCTCCATTCACATCCAGTAAGTCATGGGGTTTGATGAATTCATGGGTTAAGTTTTTACTGCTCATACGTGAGGAGCTGTGTTCAAATCCTCTGCACCTATATTGGAAGCCAGGTGCAGCAAAATTTACCTTGTAATCACAAGGCTGGGGAGATAGAGGGAGGATCTCTGATAATTGTTACCTAGCTTCTCTATCCAATCTGTAGAATGCTTCAGGTTCAGTAAGTGATCAAAAAAAATGTATTGATGAAGACAGTAGGTGTCAATAAATCTGTAAGAAATCCTACACACACATAAAGACATATGACCACCTGTACACAATTCACCAAGTATATGCAAAGTTTCCTACTCTGTGTTTGATTAACCATTTTTGTTACTCAGTTATGTAGTAATGTTTAGTTTCTATTCTAAATTTTCATTGATGCCACAGCTATCTAGAATTTCTTAGTGCTGGCACCAGTTTCCCATGGTTGAGTTACACCACTGATGCAGCTTTGTTGTTGAGTCTGTGCCCTGAAACTGATCTTTGGGTCTTGTTCTCATTCTCTTCTATTTTGTTCACTGTTTCTTCTTCTTCTTCCTCTGGAGCTACTCAACCTTATCTTGGCATTAAGCCTCACTGCCTTATCTTTACTGTGATGATTGACATTTATTTTGATGTCCACATCTCTTGAATACATGTATCCCAAGCCTTCTGTCCTTTACTGTTAATACCTCTAGTTTTATACCCTGGTGAGTGCCATAGCAGTATCATTTCACTCACTCATTTTTCTCTAATAGATTGGATGATTTTTTTCCAGTCCTGAGGATTGAACCTTTGTGTGTGCTCTTCACGTGCCAGATAAATGCTTTACTACTTACTGAACAATATCCTCAGCTGGAGTTTATGGCTTTATTTATGAATGTTCCCTTCCTTCTGGAGATTAGAGCTAAAAACAATAATCTTTCATCTTCGCAATCCTGTCTTTGTGCCAGCGCCCCCGGAATTGCCTCGCAAAACCGCGCCCCAGCTGCTGCCAGCGTCTCAGCCTTTCGCAAAGTGAGCTGATATCCCTCATGATGTCTAGTGACAAAAGAATTTCAGCCTTCCCTGAATCAGAAAACCGGTTCAAATGGGTAGGGACCATCCATGGAGTAGCTGGCAAGGTATATGAAGACCTAAGGTAAAAACTCTCCCTGGAGTTCCCCAGTGGCTACCCTTATAATGCATCCACAGTGAAGTTCCTCACACCCTGCTATCACCCCATCATGGATACCCACGGCAACATCTTCCTGGACATCCTCAAGGAAAAGTGGTCTGCACTATATGATGTCAGAACCATCTTGCTCTCTATCCAGAGCCTGCTGGGAGAACCCCAACATCATTAGCCCTCTGAAAACACATGCTGCGGAGCTCTGCAAAACCCCCACAGCATTTAAGAAGTACCTGCAAGAAACCCATTCAAAGCAGGACTCCAGTCAAGAGCTCTGACGCACGCTGTCTAGCTTCTCTTTTGTGTCGTCTTTGTTCTTAGATGGTCTTTCCTTTCCTTGATTTCTAAGCTGTGGTGTTATTTTTGTTTTATTTTTTTTAAATTAAGTCTCCTTGAACCCTTACAATGTATATTAAATAAACACATGTTGATTGGTTTTGTAAAAAAAAAAAAAAAAAAAAAAAAAGAAAAAGAATCGATATGTTCACTGTTGTTATGGTAGTCACAGCCATAGACCCAGAAAAAAGCCCAGGTGAGACTTAGGGATAAACAAGAAGAGCCGATCCCCAAAGCAAGTGTTAGATGTCAACAAGTTCTGCTTTATTATTAATTCTTCCAGGATTAGTTTAAAAAGATATTCAGACTGTCAATGGAGTGGAACAAAATAATGGGTCAAAATTAAGTGGAAGCAAGGCAAATTAATAATAGAAAATTAAGAGAGATACAAGTGAAATTCAAGGAGAAAATTGTTTTCAAGCTAACTTGCTAAACCAAGGGTACAAACTGAGTTCAATATTCCTATGCTAACCCAATACTTATTTTTATAATTACATGGTTCCTAGAGTAAATTAAGTAATTTATGAAAGATGTTATTTTTCTGGATATGTAAATGAATTTTGAACCCATATTGATTTATTCATTCAACAAATAATTATTGATTATTGCCAAGAAAAATTACAGATATTCTATATAAATCAATCAGTATAGAAGGAAATAGATTTCTCATTATAGGAGCCTATTTCATAGCTTTATAAAGTAGATCAAGAAAATAGATTTCATATGTGAGTATATTATATACTACGTTTAGGAGGTATTAAAAATATCATAGTGAAAATAAGATGGGGTTATCAGGACCTAAATGACACAGCCACGTGGAACTTCATTCAAAAAACACCATTTGAATAAAGATTAAAAAGAAAGGAAAGAAACCAGGAGAACAGAGAAGGGAAGAATCAACACAAAGACAGCTAAGCCAGGCCTGTGACTTTGTTATCAAGAAAGTACCAGGAGGCTACAAGCTTTCATGAGCATCTTCAGGAAAAAAATAAATTAAAACAACAACAACAACAACATAGATGATATGTTCAGAATGAGAAAAAGAAGAAAGTTCTCTCATGCATTGAAAAATCATTGGAGCCATGCATTAGGACTCATACTTGTAACTCCAGTATCTGTGTGGCTAATGCAGGAGGTTTAGAATTTTAAAGTAAATCTGGACGACATAGTGAGTTTGAACTGAGCAAGGGTAACCTAAGACCCTCACCCTAAGAATAGATGAGAGTTTAGTGGAGAGGACCTGAGGATGTGGCTCAGTTAGTAGAATGCTTTCCTGGCACGCATTCTGGGTTCCATCCCCAGTACAGTATCATATAAATGTAGAGTGAGGGAGGAAATAAAGAAGGGAGGAGGCAAGGAGGTGAGGAGCAGGAGCAACTAGTGGGAGAGAGAAGAGAAAATAAAGTAATGATGAGTAGGACCAGGAAACACCGACTTAAGCATGTTTTTATGTTTGTTCTCTTTATCTTGTTAAAGATTTTCATTATGTTTACCTGCTTTCCACTCTTCAAGACCAATTTCAGTGTCAATTTTAAATACGCATTGTACATGTATGTTTTTATATGTGCTAAGTGTAATACTTAAACACTTTATTCTCTGTGAGTATTCGGTGCGATTGATTTAAGTTGGAAGAACTCTATTTGTCTGCTATTCTCTGGGCCCAGGGTTTTGGTGAGTAAGACTTCTCTCAGATTCCTGTGTTCATAGTATTTTTTTTTCCTTTTACTTCTATCATGACCCCTTTGAAATAACACAGTCATGTTTGCTGCTTTCAAATCCTCTAGAATCTCTCCCAAGTCTGGTGAACTTTTAAAAATGTCAGTTAAAGGTTCACTGGTTTTCATGTTTATTTCCTTTAAAATTCATGGAGAGATGCCATGGCAGTTGCTGCTGTCTGCTTGAAGCCCAGGGCTCTCAGCACCTTTGCTTTTTATTTGTGTCAGTCTGATTCTTTTTCATACAGTCTTATGAAACCCAGTTTGGGCTGAGAAAATATCTAATTTTTCATTATTTTCTGAATACACATTTAAATAAGTGCATTATTTGAATGTAATCAATATGGTGTTTTTTGGGTATTAGGAAAAAATATTATTTGGATGTGAAGTTAAAATGACAGCAAATACATTTAATTTGAAAACGATGAAAGTATAAGTACTCTTTTACAAGAATTTTAAATGCCTTCTAAAAGTTATGCTTGCAGAGTCAATAAAACAGAAAGAAGCTTTTTTATCTATTCTTAAAAGCCCTGTGTAAAATATTGCTGTATACATTATGAAATATTTCCTGAGATACAGTTCTATAGAGTAATCTACACACACTCCCGCAAAATGTAAAGATGAGAACTACCTTAAAGGAAGGCTCTCATTACCAAAACACACGCAACTCTGTTGTGTAGGTTGATCTCAAAATTATTTAGAAATATAGAAAAAATTGGAGATGGCATCTTTATAAGGAAAAATAACACATGCATCAGCATCATAGGAAATGTAATTCATTAAGGTTAACAGATACTGTTTGGAGCACAAATTTAGGCTTTTACTTGATTGTTCTATATGCTTACCTTTGAGCTTTTATTCATTAAGTAAGGAGTTACTAAATGCACATTCAGAGTAAATTAAGAGCTCTTTCTTTTACATTGTGGGAAATTAAATATTAGGCTCTCCAAATAAATATTTTATTTCCATGAATTATTATAAACGAGGTTTTATTTTCAACAGATGTTAGTGAAGGATGTTCCTATAGTAATGCATCCAAACCTCATTATCAAATATGAGGGAAAAAAAACCTTTCAAATACAGCTAACACAAGCTACTTGAGGAGACCTTAAATGATCCTAGCACTGAGTTAAATAGAAGCTTGCCAGGTGTATTTGTATGACAATTAAGACTAAAATCTCATCTATGTGTTTATGAGACATTCCTGTTCTCTGTGTTTGTGAATTATATTCAATTATCCAAAGTAAGAGCTACATTTCACACTTTAGACTAAAATTCACAGTGGCAATGTTTAGTTATCTTGAGTTAAATAGTTTATTAAAAGGAAGGAAGATGGCAATGATGGTAGTAAAACATAACAATCAACAGTTGCTTCAAGATTTAACTTTTTAATTCTGAATATATGTGAGCATGTTTTAAATGTGAGTGGAGGTGTTAACGGAGTCCAGAGCAGGATGTGAAATCCCTGGATATGGAGTTACAGTCTTTATGGGCTGGCAGTTACAAGTGATGGGAAGTTCTGCAAGAACAGTACAAGATATTAACTCTTCAGCTGTCTTTCTTACTCCAAAATTGTATACTTGGGACTATGGACATAGCTCAATGGTAGACTTGGGTAAATTTCACACACACACACATCATTTACAGTCAGGTTATGGTTGTAGGTCATAACTTTTCTCCTCTGTTAGCATGTAGAGTATCTCCAACAGCATGGATGCTAGTCATTAGAGGTAAATCTTCTAGTTTGGTACCAGCTCTATTTGGTCATGTTTGATAATATAAGTAGGTTTTTGTTTTCAGCAATGTGATCTTACAAACAGATTATGAAGAGTAATCGATAGCATTGACAATAGTTTGTGATGTTTCAGGGTGATGCATGGAATCTCTTTGTCTAATGACTAAATAAGGTCTAAGCTTCCTTTGGTTGGAATTTTCCTTATAGTATCTTCTGTAGGGCTGGATTTGTACATAGATTTTGTTTTGTATTGGAATATCTTGTTTTCTCCATCTACAGTGATTGAAAGTTTTACTGGAGACGGTAGTCTGGGCTGACATCTGTGGTCTTAGGGTCTGCAAGATGTCTGTCCAGGCCCTTCTGGCTCTTAATGTATCTGATGGGAAGTCAGATAGGATTCTGACAGGTCTACCATTATATGTTACTTTGCCGCTTTCGCTTGCAGCTTTTGATACTCTTTCTTTCTTACATTTAGTGTTTGTGTTTTGATTATGAGGTAGGAGGAATTTCCCTTCTGGTCTAATGTATTTGGAGATCTGTAGGTTCTTGTATGATTATAGGCATCTCTTTATTTAGGTTTGGGAAATTTTCCTCTATGATTTTGTTGAAGGTGTTTTCTGGTCCTTTATTACGGTGAATCTTCTCTTCCTTCTATTCCTATAGTTCTGAGATCTCATCTTTTCATACTGTCTTTGATTTCCTGCAGATTTTATATCAGAACTTCTTGTATGTCACATTTTCGTTGACAGATGTATCAATTTCTTCAATTTTATCTTCTGTGCCTGCAGTTATTTCTTCCAACATATGTATGTATTCTGCTGGTGATGCTTGTGTCTGTAGTTCTTTTTCTTTTTCCTTGGTTTTCCAGTTTCAGGATTGTCTCAGCTTCTGTTTTCATTATTACTTCAAATTCTCTTTTCAGGCATTGAACAATTTTATTCCTTTCCTTTGCTTGGTTAACTACATTTTGCATTTTTAAAGGTTTTATTCATTTCGATAACCTGTTTCATTATATTTTCCTGTTTTTCTTTGATGGATTTGTTTTCCTCCCTTCAGACATCCATCATTTTCATAAGCATAGATTTAAGGTAAGTTTCTTGTGTTTCAGTTGTGTTAGGATATTCAGGGCTTTCTGTAGTATTATAGATAGGTTCTGGAGATGCCATATTGCCTTGTTTTTGTTTTTGGATTTTTGGGGTTTTTGTTTTGTTTTTGATAGTATTCTCTTATTGGCTTTTAGCCATCTGGTTGATCCTGGTGTTGTCTGGCAATTCCTGGTGCCCACTACTCTTAGTGCCCAGGGAAGACCTCTGTACTGGAGGTTAGCTGATCCTGTGATCCAGAAACCCACCTTCAGATGGTGCATAGGTCCATGTAATAGAGACTGAATCTTGGAGAGGAACTGCAGTTCTCCGCAGCTGGTTGTGACCCAATTGGACCTATAGGCAGGGAATTGGCATGGGGGGACTAATATGTATGCTCCTGAGAACTGGTGGGTCTCCTCAGAAAGGTAGGTCAAGCTGTGGACCAGATAGAGTCTGGATATGTGGATCACTGGAACCTGGGTTTTCTCCTCACCAATACTGTCATTTTGGGTTCAGTAGCTGGGATGCTAATTCATTCAGAAGTTTTCAAGCTCCACTGGAAATGTGGTTTAGAACCTTGCATTGTTCAAGCTAGGAGCTTCACCCAGGACAGAGACCAGAGTCAAAGGGCCTGAGACTGGTTGTTGCTGGAGCTTGGGTGCTGGACAGGGAGTGGCCAGTCCCAGATTTTGCTGGGGAAACACAGATGTAGACTGCATTTTGCAGTCAGCGGAGCTCTGATCACTCTGCTGTGACTGAGTTTGACCCTCTGTCATGCAGATACTATGCGTGCTGGTCAAACCATTTTAGGAACCTCAGCAATAGTTTGTGATGTTTTAGGGTGTATGTGGATTAGACTGCATTTCATAGTCTCTTGTTATTTTAATATTCTTTTATGTTGTTCTTCAAATTCAATTTAATGTTTACTTTCATAATTAATTCACAGGGCAATAAGGATGGGGTTTTCTGTATAACTTAAAATGCTGCTACTTAGTAACTATATGTGAAGGTGATATTACATGCACACATCATGGATATTCATTTTAAACTACTATTAATCCTAAAGGTGTGTGTTTCAAATTTAGAGTTTCTCATCCTTTTAAAGTCAACAGAATTGTCTTAAATACTTTACAATAATTAATAAACTAAATATAAGTTGTGTACTTGCTTTATACCTGCAAGGGGTGTGTGTGTAATAAAGTCTAGAAGTGATCTGCACAGAGAACACAGGAGTAGCAGTGATAAATTCAGGACTACAAGAGGCATAGGAGATGTATGGGGAAAACAGAAATCACAATTGCTTCAGTCTCAAACCAGAGTATTCTGTGTTTCCCTCCATTTGGTGACAAGATTGGTGAGAACCAGAATCTTTACCCCTTTGTATAAAATGCTTAAATCCATTTTTCCTAATTTATCTCACAGTAGATAAACCATGAAATAGGCCCATGAGTCCTTCTTGAGAATAAAAGGAAATGAGCTTGATTCATATTTTAGTTTTTTTCAGAGAAGTGAAAGCTCTACACAAAAAAAAAAAAAAAAAAAAAAATTAACAGAACATTTACAACTCAGAATCTCTTTGGCTCTGTCCTTCATGATTTGGCCACAAGCCTTTTAGATGATTAGGTCCAGACAGAGAGTTGGGTGTAACAACTGTCAGGCATGAATAGCTGTCTGACAGCCAGGATTTTAAGGAGCTGTACACAGAAGGCTGGAGTAGTGACTGTTATTGTTGCAGCTTGATGTGTTCTCTTGTCTGGCTTAGGTTGCTGCCAAGGTATCACAAGGAGTGATTTTACAGTCATATGCTTCTCACTCTACCATACACATTTTTATCTCTAGTTAGATACCTTCATAGCAATTTTCACTGAAACTCCATTGTTGTTGTTTTGTTTTTTGTTTTTTTTTTTTTGAGATACTGGCAAAGCAATCCTGAAGGTTCTTCACATTCAAAAATTTATTTCTGAACTTATAATCACTTGTACAACATGTTCAACATGTTTTTGTTTGTATTATTGTCCAATTTTTTGTTTTTGTTTTGTTTTATTCAGTGCAATAAAATGTTAGAAAATATTCAACCTTACAGGTGTTAACTTATATGGAGTCTTACTGTTGAAAGACTATGAGCAACAGACACAGGATTGTTCTGACTTTGTAAACACTTCAACGAACCTGTATTCTGGTGTACCTAAAGAGTTTAGCAAGAAATTATAGACAAGAAGAAAAGTTTGAGAAGAAAATCAACTATAAACTATCTTCTAGAATCTCCAAGACTGCTGAATTGTTCATTTTAACTCCTACTCAGACCACTTAGGGAAATGAGGAATCTCTGTTACACTGCTACTTCCTTCCTCAAGGGCCATAAGTGAAGTACTCTGTGAGATGCTTTTGCTTTTACAGATCTCCAACATTATCTCCTTAGAATGCCTTGCAGAATGAGTCTCTAGCACCTCTCAGAGGGGTCCTGTAGTATCTTCTGTCTCTTTGTTCTTTGAGGATGTCTTCTAATTGATTGGTTACCCTCCTGGTTGATCTCAGTTAGCTCAAGAGACAGCTACTCTGCTTGGTGTTGGAATAGCCAATTAATGTAATCAAACCTAAATGGAAGTCACAATCATGCCTTGATTTTTCACTGTGGCCCTACTATCAAGAAACAGGCTGAATCAGAGAAGAGGTGAAGTCTGCATATCATTCCCCATCATGGAACTGTATACCTGGCTAGATAGGCAGTTCAACATAGACCTTTGGGCATCCCTTAAAACAAAGGTCCTACAATACCATAGACTCAGAAGTCAAGGGTTTTGAAATCCCATTGTCTGTGGCTTATAAAGTAGCCTCAGCATGGGTACTTGAGATGTAATTGACTGAAAAAAAAAAACAAAATAAAAACCTATAGATTGGGAAAAGATCTTTACGAACCCCACTTCTGACAGAGGCCTAATATCCATAGTTTATAAAGAACTCAAGAAATTAAACACCAAGTGTAAGGAGCCTGTAGAACAGCCACCTAAAATGGCTTTTAGGAGGTAGCAATAGTTTAAGTTTGAAGTGTGTGAGTTGAAGTAAGGTAATGCTTTTAAGATAAGCAGAAGGCAACTTAGCATAGCAGACAGCTGCTTATCAAAACTTGACTGGTGTGCAAAGGAGGCCATACCACCCAGGGACAACCCCAGTTGCAAGGTTACAGGGTATAACCCTGGTTGCCAGGTTACCAGGGTGTAACCATTTTGGGGGACATATAAATATTGGTAGTTTGAAACAGGAAGGTGTATCATGGCTCCTACTGTTTACTGTAAATTGCTGCTGGTCATCACTTTGACAGATAATTCCCAAAAGCCCTCAACACCTCAGCAATGGCCTCACCACTCCCACCAGAGACTGAGAGCCACGAGAGACTCACACTGGAGAGAGAAAGAGCTGGGCCCTCTTCGTGGTCAAGCCCACTTCCCACAGCATGGTTAAGCTCTCATTATCACAACAAAGAATGCAACCATGTCCAAGCCCTTACCTGTGGACTCTAAGCCTAAGGATCAGATTCAGTATGTGGCTATGTTAGGATTAAGTTTAGGACATACTTGTCTCTTAACAACTTGATTATCTGTGATAGACTGTCATAGTAGCTAACAAGGTGACATGCATGCATGACTAGGAGTTTGTTTTTCTTAACTATCCTAAACAGTTTAAGACGGTTGGTATCAAGAGGCCAGAGCTTCACATTTCATTTTTAAGTATCTCTAGGTATGATACCATTAGGAAGCGTTACCTTTAATTTTGTATCAATATACAAAGATCAATGCCTATGCGGCCCAATACAATCATAATATTGCATCCATATACAAGGGTCAATACCATTGTGGCCAACTATAATCTTAATTTTGTATCAATATACAAATATCAATACCGACGTAGACCAATACAATCTTATTTTTGCACAATAAACAATGGTCAATACCACTTTAGCCAAATATACTACTAATTTTGTATCAATATACAAGGGTATAAGGGCATATTCAATAATCTGACCCTTCTTCTTGGTCCTTCCTGTGCTATGTCTATGTCTCAATTTTTCTCAAGTCCATGCATTCCTACATAGGAGATAAAGAAGGATACAGAAAAGGGAAAGAAGGAATACCCTGGGTCTAACCTCCAAAACCCATTAAACAGGACCATTTAACAACTTGTAATCTCTTCCCCTAAATAACAGAGTTTTCAGTTGTCCTTCAAATAACCAAAAGGGGGGGGGCAGAGAAACACCCTCCCCACCCTCTGGGTATGGGACGCCGCTCTCTTAAAATGGCTTCCTGCTGATTTGGGTCGTAGTAAACCTGTTTGGGGCCCAAACCAAAATGGAAAAATGGTTAAAAATGTTAATACAATCCTTTTATGTTCAATCCTTCTGTTCTCAGCTGTTTAGATGTCCTAAGGAGTTTGTAGGCAGAAGCTGAACTTCCAGGCTTTACTGAGGTTCTGGCTGGGGCATTGTGTAGAGCTGAATGGTCTTAGCGATATTGAGTTGTTGTGGTTGTAGGCTTTTGATGGAGACAGCTATTGAGGGACTCTGTCAGGCTGAATCATCTGGGTCACTCGTCTTCTTTTGGTGTCTGATTCTGATTTCTGCTGAGGTTTCCGTTGTCCAGTTGTCCCTGGGTTCCTTGAATGGATGCTTTGATTCTCCTGGAAAGATAATGCTTATCTAAATACAAGAGATAGATAGGGCATCTTCAAAAAACCCAAGAGATCTGCAGAATATGGCATTCAAAGATGTGGTCTTAAATTAAGATATTTTTTTTGATATCGTGACATATCAGCTCCTGACAGCACCCCCTATTCTACTCCAAGTAGAAGAAAAGCATCGAAGAATCTCCAGTGTGAGATTGTTGAATTAGTGGCAAGCCTATCTCTTGGCCTGTAAAAACTCCTTGCTTCAACTGCAGACAGACTGCTGTCCAAAAAGGACAAAACTTGGTAGCAGGGAAGTTGACAGCCTAGCTCTGCCAAGACAGGTTAGGTTAGTCCTTCATAATCCCTGCTCTACAATAAATGTCTGTCAGAGAAACAGGACCAAAAGGCTGAAGACTGATTCTGGAATGTATGGAGAGAAAATGGGAACTGTCCAGGTAGTCACTGGTTTGTCATTTCTTAGTATTGGAAGCTGCAGGCTCTGCACTTCCTATATAATCAGATATATTTATCCTTCTCAGCTCTCTGAGGTGGTTGAAGAATAGACAGCTTGAGTCTCATAGCTAAATTTTGAGTTGTTTAGGAATCAAGAGGGCATTCTAGATCTAAGAAGATGGTTATAATAGTGATGCAAGTTAGTATGAAAACTAAGTCAATTATAGAACTTTAAACTCATGGAGATGTTTGGAAGGTAGAAGGTTAAAGTCAGGGGCCAAATATGTATGAACTGGACATTGGGAAGGTATACTGGGCCATTTAACTCTCATAAATGTGGCATATTTAATTCTGGTGTTTTGTATAGAATTTACTGTTATAAGAGAAAGAACCATTTGTTGGAATGAAAAGAGAAGCTGTTGGGGGGGGAGAGGGTGGAAGGGTGGGACAGGAAGGGGGGATAGGGAAGGGTTTGTGACTGAGATGTAACTTGAAGAAAAAAAAAGTTTAGGACATACTAGAGCTAGGATTGCTGTGTTCATTTGCATGTATTGTAGTTTATGCTTAATTGGAGAAATACTAAACCTCACCAATCTGTCTCTATTCCTGAAATCATAGGGGAGTTCTGTGTTCTCATGACACCAAGAAACCAAATACTCCAATGAAAAAGTGGGAAACAGAGCTAAACCAAGAATTCACAAAGGAGGAATATCTAATGGCAGTGAGACATTTGAAGAAATGCTCAACTTCCTTAATCATCAGAGAAATGCAACATAAGATGACTCTGAGATTCCATCTCACACCTGTCAGAAGGACTAAGATCAAAAACTCAATTGTATTGGACTACATTGGTATTGATCTTTGTATATTGATACAAAATTAAGATTATAGTTGGCCACAATGGTATTGACCCTTGTATATTGACGTAATATTAAGATTGTATTGGGCTACATAGGCATTGATCTTTGTATATTGATACAAAATTAAGAGTATATTTAGCCACATTGGAATAGATCTTTGTATATTGATACAAAATTAAAGGTAACGCTTCCTAATGTTATTGTACCTAGAGATACTTAAAAATGAAATGTGAAGCTCTGGCCTCTTGATACCAACCATCTTAAACTGTTTAGTATAGTTAAGAAATACAAACTCCTAGTCATGCAAGCATGTCATTTTGTTAGCTACTATGACAGTCTATCACAGATATTCTCTAAGCTACTCAGAAATCAAGTCGTTAAGAGACAAGCAACATTTGCTTATCTAAATACAAGAGAGAGATAGGGCATCTTCAAAAACTCCAAGAGATCTGCAGAATATGGCATTCAAAGATGTTGTCTTAAATTAATATTTTTTTGATATCGAGACATATCAGCTCCTGACAGCACCCCCTATTCTACTCCAAGTAGAAGATAAGCATCAAAAAATCTCCAGTGTGAGATGGTTGAATTAGTGGCAAGCCTATCTCTTGGCATGAAAAAACCCCTTGCTTCAACTGCAGACACACTGCTGTCCAAAAAGGACAAAACTTGGTAGCAGGGAAGTCGACAGCCTAGCTCTGCCAAGACAGAGTAGGTAAGTCCTTCATAATCCCTGCTCTACAATAAATGTCTGTCAGAGAAACAGGACCAAAAGGCTGAAGATTGATGCTGGAATGTATGGAGAGAAAATGGGAACTGTCCAGGCAGCCACTGGTATGTCATTTCTTAGTTTTGGAAGCTGCAGGCCCTGCACTTCCTATATAATCAGATATATTTATCCCTCTCGGGTCTCTGAGGTGGTTGAAGAATAGACTGCTAGAGACTCATAGTTAAATTTTGAGTTGTTTAGGAATCAAGAGGGCATTCTGGATCTAAGAAGATGTTTTTAATAGTGATGCAAGTTAGTATGAAAGCTGAGTCAGATATAGAACTTTAACCTCGTGGAGATGGTTAGATGGTAGAATGTTAAAGTCAGGGGCCAAATATATATTAACTGGACATTGGGAATGCATACTGGGTCATTTAACTCTCATAAATGTTGCATATTTATTTTTGTTGTTTTGTATAGTATTTACTGTTATAAGAAAAGGAACCATTTGTTGGACTGAAAGGGGAAGCTGTTGGGGGGAAGAGGGTGGAAGGGTGGGACAGGAAGGGGGAATAGGGAAGGGACTGTGACTGAGATGTAACTTGAAGAAATAAAAAAATAAATTATTAAAAAAAAAACTCAAATGACAGCACATGCTGGTGAGGTTGTGGAGAAACACTCCTCCATTGCTGGAAGGAGTGCAAACTTGTACAACCACTATGGAAATCAGTCTGGCAATATCTTAGGAAACTTGGAATAGCCCTACCTCAAGACCCAGCCATACCACTTCTGGGTATCCACCCAAAGGATTCCTCACCAAACCACAAGGACATAGCCTCATCTCTGTTTATATCAGCCTTATTTGTGATAGCTAGAAACTGGAAACAACCCAGTTCCTCAACTGACAAATGGATAAAAAAAATTGTCGTACATTTACACAATGGAATACCACTCAGCTATCAGAAAAAGGAAGTCATGCAATTTTCAGCCAAATGGATGGAACTAGAAAAGCTCATCCCGAGAGAGCTAATCCAGACTCAGAAGGATGCACATGGCATCTACTCACTTATAATTGACTTTGGTCATATAGTACAGGATAACTATTCTACTACCAACACACAAAACACATCAGGAACATAGATTTTGTTACCTATCAATGGGACAATTTGCCCTAGGGGTACTACCATATAAGTCCCCAGTGCAAGAGGAAGCTCTTAGCCCTCATATAACTGTTGAACTGAAAAGTGCTGATTTGTAGCAACACTCCACATTGGAGGTGTGGAATGGGTGGGAGATGAAGAAGAGGGTGGGAGGGTGGAACTGGGATGGGTTGAAAGAGGGCACTATGATGGAGATGAAACTTGATATAATAAATAAACATTATAATAAAAAAACTGAAAGAGAGAATATATATGGTATCTACTTGAACCTACATTCTTTTTCATAACAATCATGGCACCAATTCTGATTCCTAGACCTGCAAAATTTTATATTAGGGGACAGGAATATAATCAATTAGTCAAGATTTATTTTCAGGAGGAAAGAAAATGGAAGTCAAAACTATACTTTCTAGAATGGAGAGTGGACCAAGTCAAGCATCAGTAACAAAGCACCATTTCCAGTATCTGGACATAGAAGTCTTGTGCTACCATTTATCTCACCCTTTTCCTGCCCAGGAGAAAAGGTGGAGACTTTTTTGGAAGACATTACTTAAAATTTAGTTTGCCACAATCAAATGCATCTTGTGAAGGAATATACATTTAAAGATCAACCTTCCTTGCTGTAGAGAGGATGACTGTCATTACAGAAATAACTTTCTTAACAAAACACTGTTAATACGGGCACTAAGATGAACAAGTTATGAATGGGACCTCATGAAACTAAAAGACTTTGGTAAAGATACGAACACTGTATTCAGACAAAGAAGCCGCCAAGAATTGAAAAGATTTTCAGCAACCACACACCTTTCAGAGATCTAAGATCCAAAATATATAAAGAACTAAAGAAACGTGACATCAACACCCAAATAATCCAATTAAAATATGGACTACAGATTGAAACAAATAATTGTAAACAAAGGAATATCAAATGGCAAAAAAATACTTAAAGAAATTCTCATCATCCTTAACCATCAGGGAAATGCAAATAAAAAATAATTTCAGATCTCATCTTAAACCTGTCAATATGGTTAAGATCAATAACACAAGTTACATCTTTCTAGCAAGGATGTGAAATAAGGGAACACTACTCCATTATCCATGGGAGTGAAAATTTCTCCAGCCACTATGGAAATCAGTGTGGTGATTCCTCAGAATGATGGGAATCAATCTATCTCAAGATAAAACTATTCTATTATTATATACCCTTAGGACACTTGTTTCTATCATGAGGACACTTGTTCAACCATGTTCATGACTACTCTATTTATAATAGCCAGAAATGGAAGTAACCTAGATGTTCCTCAACAGAAGAATGGATAAAGAAAATGTGGTACATTTATACAATGGGGCATTATTCAGCTCTGAAAAAAACTGACACCATGAAATTTTCAGGCAAATATATAGAACTAGAAAACAAAACAAAGCCAACCAATAAACAAACAAAAACATCCTAAGTGAGGTAAACCAGACCCATAAATATAAATATAGTGTTTATTCACTTACATGTGTCTATTAGCCATTAATTAAATGGCAACCAAGCTAGAAACTACAGACCCAGAAACATGAGATATAGAGGAGGAGACTAGGGGGCGGGGGGGACACATGGATCTCAGTGGAATGGGGAACAAGAATAAATTTTATGATAGACTTGAGTGGGAAGGAAAGGGAAAAGAGGATTAGGTGGGGAGGAGGAAGCAGAAGGGAGATGAAGTTGAGAAAGGGAATATGGGGAGAGACAGTTAGAATTGAGGGACATTTGAGGGGTGGTATGGAAACCTAGTACAATGGAAACTTCCTAGAATATGTGACGGTGATCTTAATAAGCTCCCCATATAATGAGGGAGACACAGTCCTCACTGGCCATCTCGTGTCACCAAATGAGGCTTCCATTGCATGAAATGAGTTATATGCAATTTACTTGTTGGCCAAAGATGTCCCATGAATATCCCCAAAGACCTCAGGCTGTTGTCAAGACAATTCATTGCTCTCCACAAACTGACAGCAAGGCCCATTGCTACAAACAACACCCTTACAATGTGTTGAACATGGAGAAGTTGATCAGGTCCCTACATAGGACCTTCTTTCCTATGTTCAAATGTCTAGAGGAAAATATTCTACAGGCTACCACAGGAAAAACAAAACCCCCATCCCAGACACAAACATTTGACTATAATGCCATCCTCTGCAAAATATGCTAGGGAAATGGTGGTACTAAGCTTGTTGGAGTAACCAATAAACATCTCATTTGACTTACTACCCACCCCTTATGATGGATTAAATGGAACCAGAGAGTAAATAGCCCAGAGACCTAGGGTAAGCCCAAAAACCATAGATCTTAATTATTTTTAAAAAGCAGTTATAAAATCATTCCTAATGATACTCTGCTCCACTCATAGACCAGTATCTGATTCAGCCATCATCAGAGAAGTTTCTCCTGAAGCAGATGGGAACAAATACAGAGAAGTAACTTCAGGTATTATGCCTAGAGAGAGAAAGAGACAGAGACTCACAGAGAGAGACCTTGGAACTCACAGCTCCAAATGGTATGTCTCTACAAAATCTCTCCCCTCAGAGCTCAAGAACAGATGGAAAAGAATCAGAAAGATTATAAAAGCCAGAGGAGTTAAGAACACCGGGAGAAAAATGTCACTTGACTCAACTAAACGAAGCATATATGAACTCACAGAGACTGAGGCAGCAATCAAAGGACATGCCTGGCTCTGACCCAGGTCCTATGCATACATATTATAGCTTTCAGTCTATTATATTTATGGGAGTCCTGAATGTTTGAATTAGTGGGTCTCTGTTTCTTATGTCATCATTTGGGTCTTTTCATCTTGTCCTTTGCCTTGTCCAAATGTGATGTGATGATTTTTTGTTTTGTCCTATATTTTATTTTGTTATGTTTTGCAATTATTCACTTAGAAGTCTGTTCTTTTCTAATAAGAGACTGGAATGTAGAGGAATTTTAATTCAGTAACATGGATACTCAGACAAGAGAGATCATATGCAAAGTCCTAGGTCTGTCTGATGCAGCTGCAATACAGACATGCCCTTAGTACAAACTTTAATCTCTCTGATGGGAATACAGAGACATCTTTAGTACACATCTTTAATCCCAAACAATGAAATTTAATTGAGGGCAGAATAAGTGATGAATCAGAGAAAGATTTGAAAGAATGAGTCAGAGACAGGATACACCCACTCTCATAAGAACACACAGGAAGAAAAGGATTCTTTTCTCTCTTGTTTTTTCTTGTTTTCCTCCAATTATTTTTGCTTCTCTATGTTTTCTTTTTTATTTTAATTAATTTATTTATTGCTTCAGGTTACAGCTCCATCATAGTTTCCTCTTTCCACCCCTCCCAGTCCTGACCTCCCACCCTCTACCCTCTAACACTTCTATTCCACTCCTCTGGAGTGGAGTGTCCCTACATAACACTCCCCCACCCCAGTTCAGTAGACATATGAGGGCCAAGAGCCTCCTCATACACTGGGGGCCTACAAGGCAGCATCACTAGGGAAAAGTGTCTCATTGAAAGGTAACAAAGTCTATGTTCACGTTCCCTTTGGTACATTCACTGTAGTATAGTTATCCTGTACTACATGGCTAAAATCCGATTATAAGTGAATAGATGCCATGTGCATTCTTCTAAGTCTGGGTTAGCTAGCTCACTCAGTAGCTAACTTCTTCTAGTTCCATCCATTTAACTGCAAATTGCATGATTTCATTGTTTCTGATGGCTGAATATTATTCCATTGTGTAGATGTACCACAGTTTTTTAATCCATTCTTCAGTTGAGGGACATCTGGGTTATTTCCAGTTTCTAGCTATTACAAATAAGGCTGCTATGAACATAGATGAGGAAACTTCCTTGTGATTCTGTGAGGAGTCATTTGGTTGTAACCCAGAAGTGGTATGGCTGGGTTCTGAAGCAAAGCTATTCCAAGTTTTCTAAGATATCACCAGACTGACCTCCATAGTGGTTGCACAAGCCTGCACTCCCACCAGCAGTGGAGGAGGGCTCCCCTTTTTCCACACCTTGGCCAGCATGTGCTGTCATTTGAGCTTTTTTTTTTTTACTTTATTTTTTATTTCTTCAAGTTACATCTCAATCGCAATCCCCTCCCTACTCCCCCCTCTAGTCCCACCCTCCCACACTGTCAAACCCCAATCCTCTTCCCCCCTTTTTTTAAGTTTAAGGTATATCTTATTTCCCCCCAACAGCTCCCCCTTTCAGTCCAACACGTGGCTCTTTCTCTTATAATAATAAATGCAGTACAAAACAACAGAGATAATTAGGCCACAGATATGAGGGTTATATGGCTTAGCGTACATTCCCAATGTCCAACATAACTCTCATATGAAAAAGGACACTTCCCTTAATAGACTAGGTTAAGCCTTTGCAATTGCCTGTGGTCTAGTCCCAAAAGTCATTCATCTATTTCTTGCCCACACTACCCAAATGATAAGAACAATAATTTTCCAACTGACTGTAGCCAATTATTCCCTTCACTATTGTATTATGATGTCTGGGTTTTACATGTTATTAGAGGGTGAAAAGTAACTGTATGGTATTTTGTTGATTGTCCTTTGTGATACATTTAAATTATGGTTAGGAATGATTTTTTTTTAACATTTAACTTCTTGTGTTTTGTTGAAATTCTTCAATTTATAACATTTTTTTCTCTTAACTTAGTGGTAATTTTCATTTATCAATCTTCTCATCCAAGTCTTTTATCCTTGACTTTCTCCTTGGAATTTTAGTTCCTTGGATTTATGTTTTTGGATCCCTTTTCCCTCTTACTCAGTGTGGATAATTTTCATTGCTTTACTTTTAAGTTTACTAAAGACTTTTTCAAATTTTTATGAGATCAAATTACATTTTAATACAACAAATGACAGTGTTTTTAAAATTATAAATTTTCTATTTTGTTCTGTGTTTGTCACTCTTTCATTTGACAATGCATTTATTTACTGGTCATGACTAAAATAGATTCTTGTATCTGAACCTTCACAGCCATACATACATACACACCACACACACAGAGACAACACATACATATACACATATGTATGTCCCTGGTCTACACATCCCACAGACTTCACCATTCAGCACCCATTAATTTTCTCTCTGTATGAACTGTCTTTGGAAATACAACAAAATGGCCATATAATTTTTCACATAAATTTGAGGCTCCATCACTGCTGACATCTAGTCTCTGCTAAATTGAATAAAGTACCATTCAATGAAAGTATAATACACAAAGAACCCAAGTTGAATCAGGATTTATGTTAATTCTAAGCTTTTGTTAACCCTAAGCTTTTCTTCTTACGTGGAAAATCTTTATATCACCACAATATTTGATCAGAAGCACTAAATCTGGTGCAGAATATAAAAACATTAATATATTGGGGACTATCCAGGTAGCCAGTTGTCTGTCATTTCTTACTATTGGAAGCTGCTGGCTCTGCACTTTCTGTATATTCAGATATATTTATCCTTCACAGGTCTCTGATGTGGTTGAAGACTAGTGAGCTACAATCTCACAGTGAAATTCTAAGTTGTTTAGGAATGAAAAGGATGTACTAGGTCTAAGAAGATGTGTTTAAGTTGGCGACAAAAGTTAGGATAAAAAATGAGTTAGGTATAGAACTTTAAATTCATAGAGATAGATACAAAATAGAATATTAATATAAGTTGCCAAATATGTATGGACTGAACATTGGAAAATTATGTTATACCTTATAATTTTCATAGTTGTGGCCAAATTATTCAAAAAATTATTAGTTCAGGGATAAGGGGGAGAGTGTGGGAGGGTAGGGTCGGGAAGGGTGGAGGGAGGGGACCATGATGAATATGTAACTTGAAGTAATAAATAAACATTAAAAAAAGATATTGCAATCATTTGATAGTAGTATAGTAAAAGAAAATATTAGTTTTACTTGAGTGTTTTAATTTAGATTTGTTTCTCCATATTGTGCTTATTAGGCAAATAAAAATCCTGTAGCCAAATAAATGGACTAATTTATCATAGGTTATTAGTAAGTTAAGTTCTGAAGACATAGTACAAATATATATATATATGTATGTATATATATGCACATATACATATATATATATACATATATACATACACATACTACACACACACACATTTGGATTCAAGAGTATGATTCTATATTCCTGCAGCTATTTATTATATAAAATAAACACTTGAGTCCATTTAGTATTATGAAAGATCAGTATATGTTAGGATTAAGTTTTTAAGGTAAAATTTATTTTTGTTTCTCTTTTGTTTTCTGTTTTCATCATGTGGTTTCCTGAGGGATTCAACTCAGTTCCTGAGACTTAGTGGCAAGTGCTTGTACATGTTGAGACATCTCACTGTCCCATGTGGTTTTCAAATCTATATGGACAAGCTTACTATATACATATAAAAATAATGACAGACACATATAAAGAAAGTTGTAATTGTTTTTATTTCCTCAAAAGAGGGGATGAGATGAGAGCCATTTCCAAGTCTTTCTACCTCTTTTTTAAAATATATGTTTATTTATTACTTCAAGTTACATCTCAATCACTGTTCCCTCCCTCCCCATTCTCAGTATAACAAGCCCACCTTCTACTCCTTTTCTCCTATCCTATTCCTCTGGTGTGGTATGCCCCTACATCTCAGCACCCCTCAGTTCATCATTCATGAGAGCTAAGAGCTTCCTCTTGTACTTGTAGCCGACCTGGCTGTTACACTAGGACAAAGTATCCCACTAACAGGTGACAAATCCATGTTGCTGTTCCTTTCAGTCTGTTGGTGGTAGGATAGTTATCCTGTACTATATGGCTAAAATCCAGTTATAAATGAATACATGTCATGTGCATCTTTCTGAGTCTGTGTTAGCTAACACAGCATGAGCTTTTCTAGTTCCAACCATTAGGCACCAAATTGCATGATTTCCTTGTTTCTGATGGCTGAGTAGTATTCCATTGTGTAGATGTATCACAGTTTTTTGTTTTTTTAAATCCATTCCTTGGCTGAGGGACATCTGGGTTGTTTCCAGTTTCTAGCTATTACAAATAAGGCGGCTACAAACATAGATGAGGAAACATCCTTGTGGTTTGGTGAGGAATCATTTGGGTGTATACCCAGAAGTGGTATGGCTGGGTCTTGAGGTAGAACTATTCCAAGTTTTCTCAGATATCACCAGACTGATTTTCATAGTGGTTGTATAAGTTTGCACTCCCATCAGCAATGGAAGAGTGTTCCTCTTTCTCCAAAATCTTGCCAGCGTGTGTTTCATTTGAGTTTTTGATCTTAGCCATTCTTACAGCAGTGAGATGGAATCTGAGTCATCTTGAGTTGCATTTTTCTGATGATTAAGGATGTTGAGCATTTCTTCAAAGTGTCTCTCGACCATTTGAGTTTTCTCTTTTGTGAATTTGCATTTTATATCTGTACTCCATTTTTTGATTGGATCGTTTGGTTTCTTGGTGTTTAATTTCTTGAGTTCTTTATAAATTTTGGATATTAGCCCTCTATCAGATGTGGGGTTAGTAAAGAACTTTTCCCAGGGTGTAGGTTGCCATTTTATTCTACTGAGTGTGTCCTTTGACTTACAGAAGCTTTTCAATTTCATAAGGTCCCCTTTATTGATTGTCAGTCTTAGAGCCTGAGCTATTGTTGTTCTGTTCAGGAAATTATCACCTGTGCCAATGATTTTGAGTCTTTTCCCCACTTTCTCTTCTATTAGATTTAGTGTGTCTGGTTTTATTTATTTATTTATTTAGTTAGTTTCCATTTCTTTTTTTTTATTTTTTTATTTTTTTAAATTCTTTTTTTTTAATTTATTTTTTTATTTCTTCTAGTTACATCTCAATCACAATCCCCTCCCTACTCCCCCCTCCAGTCCCACCCTTCCACCCTCCTCCCCCTCAACCCCCCCATCCTCTTCCCTTCTTTTTTTTTTTTTTTT